>CM047425.1:48950268-49550268 GCA_026168455.1 Theocolax elegans
AAACAAATTTAAAATTCATTGTTGCATCAAGCGACATTTTTTACTAAAAATGAAGTTATAAACAAATTTAAAATATATTGTCTGCATCAAGCGACATTTTTTTACTAAAATACTGAAGAAATAAACAAATTTAAAATTCATTATCTGCATCAAGCGCATTTTTTACTAAAATACTAAAGAAATGAACAAATTTAAAATTCATTATCTGCATCAAGCGACATTTTTTTACTAAAATACTGAAGAAATGTACAAATTTAAAATTCATTGTCTGCATCAAGCGACATTTTTTTACTAAAATACTGAAGAAATAAACAAATTTAAAATTCATTGTCTGCATCAAGCTACATTTTTTACTAAAATATGAGAGTAATAAACAAATTTAAAATATTATTCTGCATCAAGCGACATTTTTTTACTAAAATACTGAAGAAATAAACATATTTAAAATTCATTGTCTGCATCAAGCGACATTTTTTTACTAAAATAATGAAGAAATAAAAATTTAAAATTCATTGTCTGCATCAAGCGACATATTTTACTAAAATACTAAAGAAATAAACAAATTTAAAATTCATTGTCTGCATGAAGCGTCATTTTTTTACTAAATAATGAAGTAATACATAGATTTATAAATCATGGTCTGCATCAAGCGACATTTTTTACTAAAGTAATGAAGTAATAACAAATTAAAATCATTGTCTGCATCAAGCGACATTTTTTTACTAAAATAATGAAGTAATAAACAAATTTAAAATTTATTGTCTTGCATCAATCGACATTTTTTACTAAAATACTGAAGAAATGAACAAATTTAAAATCATTGTCTGCATCAAGCGACATTTTTTTACTAAAATAATGAGTAATAAACAAATTTAAAATATATTGTCTGCATCAAGTGACATTTTTTACTAAAATACTGAAGAAATAAACAAATTTAAATCATTTATCTGCATCAAGCGACATTTTTTTACTAAATACTAAAGATATGAACAAATTTAAAATTCATTATCTGCATCAAGCGACTTTTTTTCTAAAATACTGAAGAAATAAACGAATTTAAAATTCATTGCTTGCATCAAGCGACATTTTTTTACTAAAATATGAAGAAATAAACAAATTTAAAATTCATTGTCTGCATCAAGCGACATTTTTTTACTAAAATAATGAAGAAATAAACAAATTTAAACTTCATTATCTGCATCAAGCGTCATTTTTTTACTAAAATAATGAAGAATAAACAAATTTAAAATTCATTATCTGCATCAAGCGACATTTTTTACTAAAATACTAAGAAATGAACAAATTTAAAATTAATTATCTGCATCAAGCGACATTTTTTTACTAAAATACTAAGAAATGAACAAATTTAAAATTCATTGTCTGCATCATCGACATTTTTTTACTAAAATACTAAGAAATGAATAAATTTAAAATTCATTGTCGGCATCAAGCGACTTTTTTACTAAAATACTGAAGAAATAAACAAATTTAAAATTATATGTCTGCATCAAGTGACATTTTTTTACTAAAATACTGAAGAAATAAACGAATTTAAAATTGATTGCTTGCATCAAGCGACATATGTTTACTAAAATAATGAAGTAATAAACTAATTTAAAAATCATTGTCTGCATTAAGCGACATTTTGGTACTAAAATAATGGAGTAATAAACAAATTCAAAATTCATTGTCTGAACGAGGCGACATTTTTTTTACTAAAATAATGGAGTAATTTTCAAATTTAAATATATTGTCTGCATCAAGCGAAATTTTTTACTAAAATATGAAGAAATAAACAAATTAAAAATTCATTGTCTGCATCAAGCGACATTTTTTTACTAAAATAATGAAGTAATAAACTAATTTAAAATATATTGTCTGCATCATCGACATTATTTACTAAAATACTGAAGAAATGAACAAATTTAAAATTTATTGTCAGGATCAAGCGACATTTTTTTTCTTATATACTGAAGAAATAAACGAATTTAAAATACATTGCTTGCATCAAGCGACATTTTTTTACTAAAATACTGAAGAAATAAACAAATTTAAAATTCATTGTCTGCATCAAGCGACATTTTTTTACTAAAATAATGAAGTTATAAACAAATTTAAAATATATTGTCTGCATCAAGCGACATTTTTTTACTAAAATACTGAAGAAATAAACAAATTTAAAATTCATTATCTGCATCAAGCGTCATTTTTTTACTAAAATACTAAAGAAATGAACAAATTTAAAATTCATTATCTGCATCAAGCGACATTTTTTTACTAAAATACTAAAGAAATGTACAAATTTAAAATTCATTGTCTGCATCAAGCGACATTTTTTTACTAAATACTGAAGAAATAAACAAATTTAAAATTCATTGTCTGCATCAAGCTACATTTTTTTACTAAAATAATGAAGTAATAACAAATTTAAAATATATTGTCTGCATCAAGCGACATTTTTTTACTAAAATACTGAAGAAATAAACATATTTAAAATTCATTGTCTGCATCAAGCGACATTTTTTTACTAAAATAATGAAGAAATAAACAAATTTAAAATTCATTGTCTACATCAAGCGACATATTTTACTAAAATACTAAAGAAATAAACAAATTTAAAATTCATTGCTGGCATGAAGCGACATTTTTTTACTAAAATAATGAAGTAATAAACAGATTTAGAATTCATTGTCTGCATCAAGCGACATTTTTTTACTAAAATAATGAAGTAATAAACAAATTTAAAATTCATTGTCTGCATCAAGCGACATTTTTTTACTAAAATAATGAAGTAATAAACAAATTTAAAATTTATTGTCTGCATCATCGACATTTTTTTACTAAAATACTGAAGAAATGAACAAATTTAAAATTCATTGTCTGCATCAAGCGACATTTTTTTACTAAAATAATGAAGTAATAAACAAATTTAAAATATATTGTCTGCATCAAGTGACATTTTTTTACTAAAATACTGAAGAAATAAACAAATTTAAAATCATTATCTGCATCAAGCGACATTTTTTTACTAAAATACTAAAGATATGAACAAATTTAAAATTCATTATCTGCATCAAGCGACATTTTTTTTCTAAAATACTGAAGAAATAAACGAATTTAAAATTCATTGCTTGCATCAAGCGACATTTTTTTACTAAATACTGAAGAAATAAACAAATTTAAAATTCATTGTCTGCATCAAGCGACATTTTTTTACTAAAATAATGAAGAAATAAACAAATTTAAACTTCATTATCTGCATCAAGCGTCATTTTTTTACTAAAATAATGAAGTAATAAACAAATTTAAAATTCATTATCTGCATCAAGCGACATTTTTTTACTAAAATACTAAAGAAATGAACAAATTTAAAATTCATTATCTGCATCAAGCGACATTTTTTTACTAAAATACTAAAGAAATGAACAAATTTAAAATTCATTGTCTGCATCATCGACATTTTTTTACTAAAATACTAAAGAAATGAACAAATTTAAAATTCATTGTCTGCATCAAGCGACATTTTTTTACTAAAATACTGAAGAAATAAACAAATTTAAAATTCATTGTCTGCATCAAGCTACATTTTTTTACTAAAATACTGAAGAAATAAACGAATTTAAAATTCATTGTCTGCATCAAACGACATTTTTTTACTAAAATACTGAAGAAATAGACAAATTTAAAATTCATTGGCTGCATCAAACGACATTTTATTGACAAAATTATTTATAAAATATACAAATTTTAACATAATTAATTGTCTAATATAGCATTAATTAAATATCAATTAAAATATTTTTATAATACTTGTTAGAATACATTGTCTGCAAAAAGTGATATTATTTTAGAACTTTGTTTAGATATTAATGAAACAAAAAATTACAAAATATATATAATAAATACGAATATACGAGATGCCATATTATATTATTTATTTTATTTTTAATGCAGCTATATTAGAACGGATATTTTTATCAATTTTAAAATATTTACGTATTATACCATACATAATTTTGAAATATATATATATATATATATATATATATATATATATATATATATATATAGATATATATATATATATTATAACGGTAAGCGTGTACCGATCAGGTGAGTAACCGAAAAGAGTATCGTGATATATGCGCGCGCAGGGAACGCGCGCGAGAATCGTGCGCAAGAGAGTACCGATAGAGAGTTCGCGCGCGATCGGCGACAACATCGTGTTGACAACGGCGGAGATGTTTTTTACGTGAAAAAGTGAACAAAGACTGGTGCGTTTCGTGTGTGGGTGTGAGGTGTTTCTCCCCACCAACCTCCAGGTGGGCGTGCAAAGCAGCGCGGTCCCGAGAAAGGCAGAAAGTAGGAAGCCAAGAGTCGGCCGCTTTCCCGACCGTTGGAGTGAGAGAGAGAGATAAGCACGAGGACGAGCTATCTCTCCATTACCCAGTCCTTTCCCTCCGAGACGCGATATTTAGAGAAGCGGTAAGTGGTGCATCACGTTTAGACCCGCGTGTCTACTTAATATTTCGCGTCCCGATTTACCTGGTACGGTCCAGCTGAGGAAGCGTTCCTCCTTTTCCCCCTCTCGTGACAATACCCGCACGGATAGACAGGTTGGTGGTTCGCGAGAACCACTTCACGAGAGAAGGCGCGCGTGACGTAGGAAGCTTCTACGTCAAAGCTCTCTACGTCAGAAATACATACGTCACACGGTGTGACGTATGCCATCGGGTTAAGGAGCCGATCATATCCGGATCGGTTGCTCGTAATCGACAGTTAAACAGATTTTAACTAACTTATTTCGCGCTGACCTCGGGGGTAGTCATCGGTAAAACTCCCCGTAAATTGTTAACGTTAATTTTTTGTTTATTTATTAATATTTACTTGTTAATTTAATAAATTGACTCAACCTTTCTCGCCGATTAACGAATAATACCGATTGTTGATAGTGTTTGACCGGTTACCGTTCTATCCTACGAATACCGTCCTCTCCGGTGTTTATCCTAGTTGGTAATTTTGGGCATAGGGCCCGATACACGGTATCTAAGTCAAACGAGGTGTTTGACGTTGTTAACGGCATTGCACGGGAATCAAATGGATTCCCGGCCGCATCGTGGGACTGCACACTTAAGGTTGGTAAGTTTGGACAAATTGGGCCTAACCGTGGGCCTTACATTTCCCCAGTACCCACCCCGTTACAACTGGCGCCCAATACGTGTGGATTTTGGATACAGGACATCGGAAAAATCAACAAGCACGATATAGTTGTTCAATTGTTGATAATATTGTTAATTAACAATTGGACAACTCGCGAACAATAACGAGGTCAGCAGTCGCTTTTCGAAATTGTAAAGTATATTTCGGTACTCTTTCGTCCCCCCTCGAGGCGGGATTTGTTTATTAACAAATAGAATTGTTATAAACAAATAAAAATTTTTTTTAACAAATAAAATTTTTTTTTATTTTTCTCGTCTCGACTACTTAGTAGTAGACACAGGAAATTGGTTCCTGGTCGAACATAGGTGGCGCCACTTGAAAAAGGTCGCACAAATAGGAAATTTGGTGGGTTTTCGAAAGGAATCGATAGACCGACCAACGTTACTTGGAAATTGGGTAGTTTGGACCAAACCAAGTAACTAGCGCCACCTAGAGGAACGAAAGAACGCGACACAGCGCGACATAACCTGGTGGCAATTAATCGGTCTAAAGAAATTGTTTGTAAGTGTTGTCACACCGCACTGGTGATCAGGGTGCGGGTAATAAAATTAATATCAATGATAAATTAACAGAGAATTTATTATACGATAGTAATTAAGTACACGGTTGCCAGTCGTGCTCGCGATTAAATATTAACGGCTGCTATTATTAATAATCATGCGTCGCGACCGCCTCCGCGCAGTGCGAGCGCGGCCGTATAGCGAGAGCGGCTTGATGTTGTTGTTGGCGTTCTGCTATGGTTCGAGTGAGACGACGACGACGACGACGACGGCGACGACGACGACGACGAGCTGGCGACGACGAGGCTGCTATTTGGTAATTATAATTTCGTTCCTTATTAATTATCGGCTAATAGATCCATGAGTTTATTTCCAGATGGACGACGAACCTTACTGCCGTGGTTAACGGGTCGTGGCTGCTCGGCGGGTGCATGTACGTGTCGCTATCTCCGTCTCTCTCTACTTCGTGGCTTCTTTGCTGCTGAGACGTCTCTTCACGACGTCGGCTCCGGAGGCTGTTCCTCGGGTCTACTGCGCGGCTGCTATAATACGGTAAGGAGTAACTTGACAGGTGCCTTTTTATTTAGTTAGTATATGTGAGCAATGTTTATGCTCACATAACCTCTAACCCTGGCTCCTATACACCTCTACTCCTGTACACAGTCTTGTGTACTCCTATCTGCTCCTTAGTCTTGAAAACATACTCATGATTATGCCTTACAGGTTGATCTCCCTGTACGAGTCCGTTGCTGTTGGATGGCTCCTTCAAGATTGAGGCTACTACGGATATGCTGTTACATTTGCTGCAACAGCCGTCTTCTTTGTATTTTGGACCTCGATGCCCTATCCATGCTCTTATGCTGCCTTCGCACTCAGCTGATGTCTCCAGGCTCTCCGAGAGCTGTTCGCCCTGCATGTAGCCTCTTGGTGGCTGCTGGTTTCCTCGACTTCTGTGTGTGCTGGCTCCGCTTCTATTCCAGGGTGTAGCTTGTTCGGCTTTTAGGGGATTATCTGCTGTAATAGGTAGCTAGGGATATATGCTCGGTGCTAGATTTATTTAATATACGGTTTAGGTAGGTAAATTGGGTCATAGGTAGGTAGGAATTTGTGTGTGCTCGCTATGCACCGTGACAGGCACACTTGCCTTGTCACACTCCCCCCCACCAAACTGAAGTTACGCGGAGTCGTAACTGAATTAATACAAAATAAAATAAACTTAGTTATATAATAGAATATTGCACGCTTAGCCTATTGGTGGGGTGAGTACGCAATTTTAGAATTTGGAAATTAAAACTAGGTCTTATTTAAATAGCTTGTGCTATTATAGCGGTGTATTTGTGTTTAGTCTTGAATGACTGCTGCTTGGCTGGACATACTGTGTAAAGTGCGCGCTGAATGTGTGATAAATAATTTGCTAATTTACTAATTATACTAGATATTTGAACAACGACTGGCATACCCTTTATAATTATATAATGCGCTTTGAGAGCTATTTTTCGCGGTTGCGGATCTCTTACTCTTGCTTACTTACATGTTGCATCCATACTCATACCTTTATGTACATAATATATTTAAATATATATATATAAAATATAATAGTATTAGTAAGATAAGTGCAAACCTGTGCTTTGAATTAAATGCAATTCTTGCTTGTGCGTTTCCTCCTGCTGCTTGATATTTGGCTAGTGTAATTTAAATAATAAAAAAAAATCAACTGAACAACTATTTGCTACATAATTTGCATTTATAGGTAAAAGAAGAGAAAACTTATGGTTTTAAACTATTATTTATTATGAAAAAATAAAAAACTATATAAAAAGAAAGTTTACAAGGGCCTGCGGCTCCTAAAATATTCTGCCCTTAGGGCTTTGTAATTTTCCCCGCATCGCGGGCAATCGCGGGTTACTATCCCAGTCGTTCCGCAGTTCTTACAGAATGTCGTTCTGTCTGAACGACAATTCCGCCAGCTATGTCCCTCCCGGCCGCAGTTCCAACAATATGGAATGTTTGGGAGGGATGGGGTCGGCTCTGCTTGGGGAAGTTGGAGGGACATTAGGGGTTGTGGCTTCTGGGAGGGTTTGGGAACATTCAGGGACATTAGAGGCTGGGGTTCGGGATGGGCTTGATGGGGCAATGGGAAGGGTGCGGAGGCTATTTGGAAATTGGATGCTCTTACTGAGGAAGTGTTGGAAATAAGGGGATTTTGGGGAGGGATGTTGACAGGGATGTGTATATATGTGTAGAGGTTGGTTTGGGGATCTAATACAGGACGGGTTATTATAGGTTGGGGAGGGAAATTAAAGTCGAAAATGGGAGGGTGGATGGTTGGGATTGTAGGGACATGGGAGGCTTCTTGGACCTCTTGGCTCGGCGTGGCTTCTAGTGGAACTGCCCAGCTGGATGAGGGGACGTCATCCCTTTCGCAGAGGTGGCGCCTTCCTCTTACGCATGCGCGCGTTGCTGGGCATGTCCTCTTTTGGCTGCTGGAGGTGGTTGGCTCTTGTTGTGGTGGGGTGGGGCTGGGTGGTCGTGCTAGGTCTAATCTAGCTAGAACTGTTTCTAGCTCCTCCTCACCCGGTCAAACAGCGGCTCTTGGCTGGACGAACCGTCCACGGCCTCTTGCTCGTTTCAGAGCTGACGCTGCCTGCCCTGTTCTATCCATCTACAATTTGTTTTATGTTACTAACTAATGCCTAATCTCACTAAATTTTCCTTTCATTTCGCCATTTTACTTTATTCGCGAGAATCTATTGTTTGCGCGGTCTAAGCTGCATTCTTTGCGGGCTGTTCCCTAGAGTGGGTGTAATGGCTAGCTGCTTTCGGGGGCGACCTCTTTTCGTTGGGGGGCATCATGTTTTGGATTACTTGGGGTGGTTTGGGCTCTTCCTGGTTGTGGGACGGGAATATTTGGGGTGAGGTTTGGGATATTTCGCGGTGAAATGTGGCGTTTCAAGTCTGTTATGTGCACTTTAGTTTGGCGTTTCGTTTGTACATCTTCTATTAAATAAACTGTGGGTGAGAATACTTGAATAATTTTTGCGGGGCCTATAAATTTGGGGGCTTGTTTGGCTGCTATAAAGTTGTCTGCAGATGATAAGATGCGATTTCGGTACCTAACGAGGTCTCCTAACTGATATTGTATATCGCGTCTACCTTTGTTATAGTACTTGGCTTGTCTGGCTGTTGCTAAGTCAATATGCCTTTTTACTAAATCATATATTTTGGGAAGTTTATGTAGGCGTTCTACCCATTGATCGGTATCTGGGGCTGGTATTTGCTTCGGGAATTCTATGTGTTTTCGTAGGAGAGCTACTGGGGTGGCATTTCTGCCTAAGTTGAGGAATGCTGGACTATACTTGGTTGACGAGTGCACAACTGTATTTAGCGCGAAATTAAATTCTCCGAGATATCTATCCCAGTCTCGGTGATCGTCTGCTAGATAACTGTTTATCATCGGCTTTATGTATCGGCTCGGTAACCAATTTATTGGCAAATTCTGTCCCATTATCTGTTACGAGATATTTTGGACAACCCCATCTATTAATAATGAGTTCGTCGAAGGCTTGTAGGACACTTTTTGCATCAGCTCGTCGTAGAGGTTTCATCTCTATATAACGGGTGAATAGGTCTTCAAACACGATTATGTATCTAAATCCTTGCTTTGTTGGCGGCTTTGGTCCCATAATGTCTGCTGCTACCACTGTCCATGGTTGGCTTATGTTGCGTCCTTCCATTAGACCTGGTGGGGCTTGTTGGCTGCTTTTGTGCGCTTGGCATTCTTTTACATAATTGCACGTATCGTAATACATGCCTGGCCAATAATAATGCGTGGCTAGTTTTGCGTAGGTCTTGTCGATACCTAAGTGACCTGCCTGAGGTGTATAATGGGCTTCATATAGGGCTTTTTCGCGATCACTTTCTGCCAAGATTAATTTCCATGCGTCTAGGCCAGGTATGAAGGGGTCTACCAGGGGATTAGGACGGTGGGCATATAGCACGTTATTGGAAATTCTGAGGTCAGGGTATTTATTGGGAAATTTTGCAACGGCTCGCATTTTCTCTTGATACCATGGGTTATTGGTATTTAATGTTAATGCTGCTGCTATGGCTTCTGCTTCTTCAAAGGCTCTTGATAAGGCGTCTGGAACATTATGCATTGCTCCTTTGCGATGTACAAATTTTATGTTATAATTTTGCAAGATCGTATTCCAACGGGCTAACCTACCAGCTGGATCTTTAAGTCGGTTTATCCACAGGAGGCTGTGATGGTCCGTGATTACCGTAAACTTTTCACCTAGCAGGTATCCTTTCAGCCTTTCTACGGACCAGAGAACTGCTAAGCATTCTTTCTCTGTGACCGTATAATTGCGCTCTGCTTTGCTTAAAGTCCTGCTTACATAATAAATAGGATGTTCTTCGCCGTTGATCTCCTGTTCCGTTTGAAGGGTAAAAGGAATAAAAAAATCGGGGCGGGCTAAAACTGGGGCTTCTGTTAGGGCTAATTTGATTTTTTCAAATGCATCTTGTTGCTCTTGATGCCATTGCTATCTGACACCTTTCTTGCTTAGATAACTTAATGGCGTTCTATACTTCGCTAAATCTTTAATAAATCAAATAATAATAATAAACGTCTTAGTTGTTTCAAATTTTTCGGTGCTGGATACTCTAAGATTGGCTTAATTTTATCTTGGTTAGTTTGCAACCCTAATTCGTTTATCTTATATCCAAGATAAGTTACTTCTGGGCAACAAAAATCTGATTTTTCTCGGTTTAATTGCAGATTAGCTTTCTTAAGGGCTACTAGGACTATTCTGAGCCATTTCATGTGTTCCTCAAATGTTTTTGTCGTGATGATAATATCATCTAGATAGGCAAACACATGTGGTTCCCATTCCGGTTTAATTAATTTGTCCATCAATTGCTGGAACATAGCAGGTGCGTTTGTTAGACCGTATGGTACTCTTTTAAATTGGAAAAGTCCTTTCCCTGGGAGTGCAAATGCTGTGATTTCATGGCTTTCTGGGGCTAGTGGAACTTGGTGGTAGGCTTGTGATAGATTTAGCTTACTGATAAATCTGCTTTCTCGCAATTGGTCCAGAATATCATCCATTTTGCGCATTGGATAGGCTATTTTCTTTGTTACTTCATTTACTAACCTGTAATCAATACAAAAGCGATATTTGCCATTCGCTTTTGGTACGATTAACGGATAGCTGCACCATGGGCTTTGCGAAGGCTCTATTATGTCTTCCCTTAACATTCGATCTATCTCTTCATAGCCTGCTTGAAGCATTTTTGGTGAATATTTGCGGCGTGGCTGTTTTATTGGCTCTGCTCCTTGCACATCTAGCTTGAGGCTCGTTAAATTAGTTACTCCTAGGGTTTGGGGTGTTCGGGGAATTAATTCATCTAATAGTCGGTGCATTCTATCTATTTGCTCCTGGTTGGCTCGCTTTAATCATCCAATACTTGCTACTGCTGGAATACAACTGGGATCGTTGCCTTCGGGGTAAAATTTGTGTATTACGCCTTTATTCGTCCACCAGGTGTCATCTTCATAGTTGATGCTCATATTAATTTTGCGTTTGAAATCGATTCCAAGTATACACTCGTAGTGTAATCCGTCTGCGACTTCAAATGACATAACTATTTCGTCTCCATCAATTTTAATTGTGATGTTGACTGTGCCCTGGACAGGAATAACTGTGCCGTCTGCTACCTTAACTGCAGGGCATTGCGATGCTTTAAATTTGTGTTGCACTAGAGCTCCTATATTGCCTCCTAGAAAAGATTTTGTTGCTCCATCGTCTAAGAGTGCAATTATTTTATGGCCGTTTATTTCTAGATTAAAATAATGCCTGGGATCAATATTGGGGATATGTTGGATAAGCGATTGATTACTTGCTACTTGGGATGGCTCCGACCCTTTAGGGAGCTGGGTTGAGGAAATACGGGTCCTCATCTCCTCTGGTTAAAGTTTCCCGCTGCCTGATTTGAGTTGCATCTCTGGCAATTTCTAACGTACACACCGGGTGTACCGCAACCTCGACAGCGTTGATTCGGACATTCTGCTGCCCAATGGCCCACTTTATTGCAACTGTAGCATGGCTCGTTCTGTTTGCGCGGATGATTGAAGATAATCGGCGCTTTCGAGTTCGAGTATTTATATTGGCTACTTGCTTGCTGGTTTTGATTGTTTCGCTGCTGGTTTTGGCTGCTGGGGTTTTGGTGGTATTGGCTGCTTGGATTTTGTTGATATTGGCTGCTGGGATTTTGTTGGTATTGTATTTGCTTTTGCCAATTGCTTCTGTTGAAATTATAATTTTGTTTTGCTTGTGCTCGTTGCTGATTAGCATTTTCGTTCTTTACTGCATCGACATATTGCTTTTGCTGATTATTATTCACCTTTGGGTTGTTTCGTTTTGGGAATGACTGTTGGGTTTGTTTGGGTGAATTAAAATTTGATGCTGGAGTTGCTGGCTCAGGGTTTTGTAAAGCTTCTGGATCTTTGGGTTTTGGTTCATTTGCTACTGCTGCTACTTTGCGCGACTTAGGCTGCGTGGGATCTACATAAGCAAATCTTTGTAGTCCTGAAATTGTGATTGGTGGAGGTGGGCTATATGCTTCATTCAGATAGCGTCTGGATTCCTCTTTCTTACCTAATCTTTGTAATTCAGTGAAGTCATTGAAGTGATGCCTTTCTATTCTCGCTCTATAACTTGGGTGCAGGTTCCTATATGCTTGATCAAGTTGTTCTTGCAGTGAAATTGGTGGCTTAAAATGATCAAACATTCCTCTCAATTTTTGCAAGAATGTTGCTATATCTTCGTTAGCTCCTTGAGTTCTTAAGTCTGCAGTTCTACGTAAGCTTATTTGTGCATCTTCTACTCCGTATTGAAGTTTGAAAGCTTCAACGAAATCGCTAAACGTCCTCCAATTGCATTTATCTCTTTTGTACCAGTCGTATGAATCCTCATCTAATACTGCTGGCAGGGAAAGCATTATTTCTTCTGCCGAGAAGCCGTGTGATTCTTTGCATTCTCTTAAATTTTGTAAGAACGTTTCAGGATCGTTCTTCCTGTTGCCCTTAAATGATATATGCCATCTGTTAAAAATTTCCACCATTCTCTTTTCTCTGATGAATGTGGCATCGTCCAATCTTGTCGCTTGCAATCTATTTGTGCTGTTAAGGGTGGGTAAGGCGTTAAGGTCTGGCTGCTGCTGGTACTCGTATTGCTGCTGGCTATTATAATATCGCTGCTGGGGTTGGTGTAGTATAAGATTTGCGTTTGTTCTTGGATTTGCTTGGGAAATGGGAGAATACGGAATTTCATACGTTTCATTATTTGCTGGCTGTGCTCGTGGAATATTGTAGGCCTCTCGATTTCGCTGCTGATTATAATATGGGTGTTCATCTTCCCAATGGACGCTTGGTAGATTTTTGTTAGACTCTCTTGGTCTTGGGTCGATCTGGCTCGGTGTTTTTAGGTATCTTTGCTGCGTTGCTGGTGGTTGGCTTGTGGTGGGTGCTGTGACGATGGGACGGAAGGCTGATTGCTGGATGCAATGGGATTGACGGGGTTGGGAATTAATTAGGGAGCTACTGGTATATGTTGTGGGTGCGGTATAGTGTGTAAATGGATTGCTTATTAGGTATGGGTTATTTGGCCGTGTAGATGCTATTGTCTGTATGCTATAATGCGAGGTCGAATTAACTGCAAGTTGCGCTGTGGTCACATCGGGTAATGTACAAAAGATTTCTTCGTTTGGAGCATCAATTAAATTTGGACTCGTCGTTGACACTGGCGTCAGTGTGAGTCTGTAGGCTGTTGATTGGGCTTGTGGGTTGCTGGCTGTTTGTCTCCTTGGCTCTTCTTGGTTACTTGCATGTAGATTATTTCGCTGTTGATTGTCTGCTTTATTTAAATTTGGGCTGCTACTTCGGTGTACTTCATTTCGCGTTGCTGATTGTTGCTCTTGTTGCGTTATTTCTTCCATTGAAATCGGATCTTGATATGGGCCATGACTTTGTCCCGTTTCCAGTTCTCCGAATATCAACTGTCTGCGTGTTTGTTGGCTTCGTTGCGAGTTTTGGGAAATAGCTTGTGAGGATTAGGGAAATAAATTAGTGGTTTCTGTTTGGGTGAGTGATAGGGACAAATCGTCGGGATTTATTTCTAATAATTGTTGGGCTTCTGCTTGTGCTAAGTCTATCTCAGCTTCTTCATCAAACCACATTTGATCTGATTGAGGGTCCCATTCGGCTGCAGAGTTTCCAAAATTACGCCTAATTTCGTAGCGGGCTACTCTGTCACGAATGATCGCAATGCTGCTATCCAAATTTAAAAATGCTGTACCTGCGTAGAAGACTACTCTTCCATCAGGTAAATTATTTATGCATCGCCTAATTATTGGTGCACCTTGAGCTGCACTTAGGGAATTTAATTTGCTACCTAATCTACAATTTATGGACATTTTGATGGGCTTAATAACAATGTTTTGTTTTAAAGTAATAGCTCTTATTTAAATTGCTTAGCTCGATACTCACGTAAAAGGAGAGAAAAAAATTTATTTTTACTAAGTACTACTCAAAACAATCAGCATCAATTATATAATATGCACACAAAAAAATTTTAATTTAATTAAATAAATTCCAAGCTGCGTTCTAAAAGTAGATTTTAAACTTGCAAAAGAGGGGAGAGGAAGAAAAAAAATATTCACAGCAATTTGAATCCAAAAAAAAATATAAGCACTTTGCAGGAAATAATTAATTAAACAATTAAAAATTCTGGTTGAGTAGGCTCTTAATAAATGTAGAAAAAAAAATAATAATAAGGCTAGTTGATATGGCTATGATAGGCTATGTACACTTTAATGTGCGGGGAGAGGTTAAAGGAGAAGAAAAAAAAATTATATGTTAATAAATGCTTTTAATAATGCAAAATTTATTGGTAATGTGCTGGTCTAAATGCGAAAAAAAAACTCAATTTAATGTGTGAGAAGCAGGGTTGTGAGATTTATGATTCGTCAAATCATGAATCCAAAATCAACCTTGGAATTGCAGACTTTGTTGTCTTTAAATCACAAATCCTTTTGGTTAAAGGATTTTCTTTAGTTATAAATCCAAAATGATTTTGATTAAAGGATTTTCTTTAGTTATAAATCCAAAATCCTTTTGATTAATGGATTTCCTAAATTATAAATCCAAAATCCTTTTGATGTAAGGATTTTCTCCAATTAAAAATTAAAAATCCATCTGACTTGTGAATTGGCCCTATTCATAAATCGAAAATCCATTAATCCATTAATAATCCATAATTTTTTTTACTTATTGCATCAATTTTTTTACTTATTGTATTGTGCGTTTTTTTACTTGTGGTATCTAGTAGATTGTGCCCTAGTGACCTGGACGTTAAACACTCGAAAGATTACAGTCACTCAAAATAAAAAAATTGTCTGTATATTAAGAGCAAGACCTATATGTTCTTATTACGGCCTGCTGATTCCGAGTCTAAGCTTGATTTGGAGTTATCAAGTTTGAGGTCATTTAAAGGTCAAACTTAGAAAAAAGTTTTAAGGAGAGGTCACTAATATTTCTACAATTTGGACAGCCACTGATCCTTTATGGCCTTTGACTTTATCGGGTTAAGATGAAGGTCATTAAAGGTCAAGTTTGTAAATTTTGTAGAAAGTACATTTTGTACTTCAAATTCCGATATTGGTTCAGATTAATATAATTTCATTTGGCGCTATCACGTCAGAATCAAGAGCATTTGAAGGTCAAATTGAGAAGAAACGAAAGAAAGAAAAATTAATATTAATTTTAATTTAATTTAATTTGATAGTTGTGTGCGATATTGATAGAGAATTGTGTTCAAACCAATATGCAAACTTAATATCTCTGCGCCTTTTTTATTGGTAAGATTATGTATTACGTGAGATTTATTATTGTTATCTTATTAATCTGTGCAAATTGTAAATTTAATGAGTGTTCTTTGTATAGCCTTGAAAAGGGACGGTTCAAAAAACGTCCGAAACGTCGGTACAAAATAAAAAACTGAGTTCGTTATTATTTTTTACATTTTATATAGTTTTTATAAAAAATTTGGTCGTATAAAAATTGTATAAAAAATACACTTTATAAAATTTTTATAAAAAATATATAAAATGTATTTTATAAAATTTTTATAAAAAATTTATAAATTATTTTCACTTGGGAAAATACAATTATATGCACTTAATGATAAATATATTTACTTTATATTCAAAGTGTTTTATTAAAATAAAATATATACAAAAATTTTATATATGGTTAATTATTAAATTTTCTCATGTTATTTTATTCTACAAATAAATGATTTTCATTAAATTATATCTTCCCAGAAAATAGTTTTTTATTTGTCACATAAATACATAAAAAAAGCAATTTATCATAATATATAATATATTTATAAAAATTTTGTAAAATTTTTATAGAACCAAATTTATATAAAAATTTTATAAAGTGATTTTATAAAAATTTTATATAAACTTTATAAAATTTTTCCACATGGGATCAAAGGTATTTCAAGGACAAATTTACAAATTTGTAAAAAGTAAATTTTTGACTATATATTCTGATTCCATGACCACTGATTTAAATATATTAAAATGTGTTCTTACAGAGATACTTTCTCAAGTTTTGAGGGTTGCTGTATCCGAATATGAAATAAGTTTGATCTAATCGGGTTTAGATTACTAGAATTTTTGAGTTCTTATTCGGACTGTAATATACAAAAACACATTCCACTGTGTTTTAACTAAAAACCAATAACACAATATTTGAACATTAATGTTTAAAATTATGTAGTATCTTTTAGAAGTATATATGACATTTTTATATCTTTAGTAAAAAATATTAAAAAAAAAATTATTGAAAGTAACAAATTTTATAATTTAATGAACAATAATATTCATTATTACCCTCCAATTTTACTTTATCCCCGGAGGGACTAAAATGCGTTTTTGCTCCCTAAAAAGAGGTCAATAAAATCAACTTTATTGATTTTCAGAGTGAAAAATAAATTACATATTATAATACGTTTATTTTATAGAATATTATACAAAAATTTATAAAAAATATATATAATTCTATAGGATAAATTACATATAAAATTTTATAATAATTATTTAAATAAATTTTATAAAATTTTTATAAAAATTTTATAAAATATTTTCACCCAGGGTATAAGTATAAAAGAGTAATCTTCTGTACCAAGCACTTTTTTATTTGTTAAATTGTGTGCACATTCATACACTCTCAAACATACTCTTAAACGTGTAAATTTACACAGATTCTCACACGCACACACACAATTACACATTCACACGCACACACACACACACACACACATACACACACACATATACCCACTCGCACGCACATTCACACACATTCACTCACACATATATTCACATACTCGCACACATATTCACAAAGTCACACACATTCACACACACATATACATAATTACGCACTCGCGCATACATACGAACACAAAAGCACTTATAAATAAATTTACCGAACGCACAAACAAGCTCATAAATACCCGCATTAATTGTCACACACGCATCCACATTTGTTTTGTTCTGAATTTATTTCACTAAGCACTAGGTACATTTTACATAAGAATTGAAAAGTGTGATATTGTGCCCCGTAAATAGGGAAAGCAAGTAGTATTTTGTGCTCAGTGTAAGGAAAAAGCTTTTAATAACAAAAACGGATTTAAAATTAACAACAATCCAATAGTCCAGATACCTCGAGAATCATTAATAAATCGTATTACAACTATCAAAGGAATTTTATTCGCTTATACGAGAAAACATAAAATAAATGAAATTAATGATTCGTATATGAAAAAGGAAAAAAATCATCATGATTCTTTTATTCGAAATACGTAAAATTATAAAATCGTCGGTATTTATGATTGTCATCAAAAAGAAATTACAAAATCAAACGGATTTTTGACTCGTGAAAAACAAACTCGTAAATTCATTAGTATTTGTGAATCTTAGAAAGAAAAACTCCTAAAGTCACCGGTATTTGCGATTCATAAATACTAAAAATCCAAAAATAATTAGTATTTATGATTTGCAATAAATATAATCAAAAAATCAAAAGGATTTGTGATTGTATGTGACAGAAAATTCTTAAATCACTTGGATCTTATGATTCGATAAAGTTGAGAGTCATAAAATCAAGGGAGATTAGGATTCGCAGTAAATGAAAATCCAAAATTAAAATTGATTATGGATTTTTAAGGATTCTATTCCTCGAAATGATTCGAGTACTTACAACCCTGGTGAGAAGCAATTAGCTATTGGTAAGAATGTGCAAATAAATTTTATTAATTTATTAGTTTGGCTAAAGACGAGCAAAAAAAACGGTTAGTGGCGAAACCAAAGGAAGCAATAATAATATAATAAATCAAGCAATAATAATATTATAATATCAGGTGCAGTTAAATGTTATATCTCAAAAACAATAAAATTGATAAATGCAAATCATAGGCTATCAAAAATTGTGTGCGGCCATATTTATATGTATATAGCTATGTGTGAAGGAACGCCTGTACACGTTATATATATATTTTCTTCATGTACATGCACTTTATATATATATTCGCACTATTCAATATTCTAATAAATAATAATTATGAAAAGAAAATTAAAATAGCAGCACAAGAAAAAAAACAAGCAATATGTTGCATGCAATGCTCAATAATGCGAGAAGGAAATTTACTTTAATTTTTCGACACCTTGTCGATTTTGCAAGATAGCCGTGCTCCTGACTTGCGTGTGTGTGTGCGCACTAACAAGGACAAAAATGGCTACGCTCGTTTGCTATGCTATATATTTATAATAGTAGAGTGGCTGCTTTTTATTTTCGCTAAATCGCGTTGGCTTCCGTGTTAAGCCGTCATATATATGAAAAAACGGATGCACTTTATAATTTCGCTCGATCCCTTAATAAGAAAATTTAACGTTGGGCATCAATGTCACACCGCACTGGAGATCAGGGTGCGGGTGATAAAATTAATATCAATGATAAATTAACAGAGAATTTATTATACGATAGTAATTAAGTACACGGTTGCCAGTCGTGCTCGCGATTAAATATTAACGGCTGCTATTATTAATAATTACGTCTGCTCACGGCCGAGTTCCCGAGCTCTCTGTGCCTTCGTCCTGCGAGAGCGCCGCGCGCATGCGTCGCGACCGCCTCCGCGCAGTGCGAGCGCGGCCGTATAGCGAGAGCGGCTTGATGGTGTTGTTGGCGTTCTGCTATGGTTCGAGTGAGACGACGACGACGACGACGACGAGCTGGCGACGACGAGGCTGCTATTTGGTAATTATAATTTCGTTCCTTATTAATTATCGGCTAATAGATCCATGAGTTTATTTCCAGATGGACGACGAACCTTACTGCCATGGTTAACGGGTCGTGGCTGCTCGGCGGGTGCATGTACGTGTCGCTATCTCCGTCTCTCTCTACTTCGTGGCTTCTTTGCTGCTGAGACGTCTCTTCACGACGTCGGCTCTGGAGGCTGTTCCTCGGGTCTACTGCGCGGTTGCTATAATACGGTAAGGAGTAACTTGACAGGTGCCTTTTTATTTAGTTAGTATATGTGAGCAATGTTTATGCTCACATAACCTCTAACCCTGGCTTCTATACACCTCTACTCCTGTACACAGTCTTGTGTACTCCTATCTGCTCCTTAGTCTTGAAAACATACTAAAACCCAGTTACGTGGATTGGACATTTGGCAAGTAACGCCAAAGTTAAATATTCGAC
This sequence comes from Theocolax elegans, assembly GCA_026168455.1. Lineage (NCBI taxonomy): Eukaryota > Metazoa > Arthropoda > Insecta > Hymenoptera > Cerocephalidae > Theocolax > Theocolax elegans. The sequence continues at coordinate 48,969,823 of CM047425.1, forward strand.
AGCATATAACCTTGCACACACATAGTGCGTCAAGCCAGCGAGGCTTCTTACTGTTAAACGTATAAACGACGCTACAACTGAAGATGGCCGCTCAGCAGAAAGACGTCGATAGTCAAATCGATGCATGGATCGAGACGCTCCCCAGGGAGCAAATTGAATTACACCTGGACGCCTTGAACCTAAATTCGGCAGGCTCGGTTCATAGGAAAGCCGAGCGACTCCACCAGTGGCTATTAGGAATTATTCGGCCCAGGAGTTTAACCAGGAGGAAGATAAAGCCACAGCAGTTCGCAGCCGTCTCCAACGAAGAAATAGGTGGCTGCAGATGCTAGGTGAACATCAAGACGAGGAGTCTGATGAACCTAGCCCAGATCAGGAAGTGTATCTGGTACTGCGGGAGAACGCTGCAGTTAAAGACAACCTGCACAGGACGGTGCAGGATTTCGATGACGTCGAGCTAGATGAAGCTAGCTTAGTCTAAGCGTGATGGAGCTTGGAAGGGGGGGAATGCGCGCGAATCCCAGAGGATTCCTCAAGCGCGCAGCTCGCCAAACAAGGGTCGGACATTCTCAACACCAAGCTTCTCTACGTCATCGAGGTTGAATGGAACACCTCGAGACGTCAGCGGCATTGTTAGGAAGTGGCAGGTCAAGTTCTCTGGCGACAAGAGCCAGAGCATCGATGCATTCCTAACCAGGAACGAGGATTGCAGGATCCCGGCCAACCTGTCAGAGGACGAGTTATTGCCGTCACTCTCGGAACTTCTGACAGACACTGCCGCCACGTGGTACCAGAACGAGAAACACAAGTGGCACTCCTGGCAAGATTTCGTGACTTCGGCTAAACGTTGGTACGGAATGAGCCAACGTTTCCAGCAGAGGATCATCGCCGAGTCCAACGCACGGACTCAAGGACCCGATGAACCGGTTAGGGACTATATGACGTGCTCTATCGCAATAGTATGCGATATAGTCCCTGCATATAGTATAGTATGCGAAAGATAGTCCCTACGCCGACTGAAGCGCAGCAGCTTGATCATTTGTATCGGTACATGCTGCTACAGCTTCAACGGCTGTTCAAGAGAGCGGAAGTGAGCTCAATTGAACAAATGCTGGACCTCGCCACGAAAGCGGAGTAGACGATAGAAGGTGAAAAAGTATATCGTCCACCACCTACGAAGGAAGGGTCTCTGCTTCCCGAAATGGCGTATAAGCCGAAGCGGAAAAAAGGTTCGCCGAAGGCTAAGGTAGCGGCCGCTGAGGTAAGCCCAGCCAACCAAGCGAGCCAGACGTCGTCGACCGCATCGCAAAGATGCTGGAGGATGCGCTGCGGCCTATCGTCTCCCAATTGGCGGCGACGACCCGACAGTCCCGTAGGAGAAGCCCAAGGTCTTGCTCTCCAAAGAATGGCTCGCCTGCCAACCGATCTCTGAAGAGTAGGAGGTTTGGCAGATCTAATGGCCCGAGCAAGAGCTTTGGACACCGGCAGGAAAAGAAGAGTGCTAGTCCACCAAGCGAAAAAGGAAAGGAACAGCCGAAAAACCAAATGGGCTCGACGTTCGATCCGACTAATCCTCTTACCTGCAAGGGCTGCGGGAAAATTGGATATTCCCTCAGGTACTGTCCGGTGTGCTCGGGAAACGCCAAAGGGAGCGGTTAACCGGGACGAAAACCGCGACCCAAAAGCTTGAGTCCCCGCTGACCCAGGTGAGTTCGGGACAGACCCGCTCCGACCGAGAATATGGTCCAGAGAGGAGCGGAAATGGGCCTCAAAAGGAGGAACGGTCCCAAGAAGCAAGCAGACCAACCTCATCCTATAAACCAGAGGATGAGAGTCGTTGGTGGCTTCTCGTGGAGATTGAGGGCTTTCGTATAAGAGCCTTATACGATCCCGGAGCTTCCACGACCGTGATGGGACCCAGCGGTCTGCAAATCGCCGCAGCATTGGGCAAGGAGCTCATTGTGGCGAACGCCGGACGCGTCAAGATGGCGGATGGTAGTTACCAACCGCTAAACGGTCATGTGATCTTACCTTTCACTGTCGGGAAGGAGACACGTGAAATAAGGGTAGCAATCATACCAAATCTTGACGCCGAATGCTACGTAGGAGTAAATTTCGTACGAGCATTCACAGCCATATTGGATCCGGATAGCGACCGCCTGTTCCTCAAGGACAGCAAGCAGCAGATCCACCTCGAAGTTGCTGGAATAGGGGGTATGGCCACCCTCTCATCCGCTGGGATAGCGGATGCAACCGAGGCAGAAAGGGAAGAGCTGCGAGCGCTAGTAAGCAAAGTGCTGTCTAATACTTCTTCCAAAATCGGACGAACCCAACTCATCGAGCACTCGATTGACGTGGGATCAGCTCGCCCGATAAAGCACAAGTATTACCCGGTGTCGGAGAAGATCCAGGAAGAGATGCACCGCCAGGTCCGAGAGATGCTAGATTTAGAGATCATAGAGCCCTCGGACAGCGGTTGGTCAAGCCCCGTGGTGATGGTACGCAAGGAGAACGGAACACGTCGGTTTTGCATTGACTTTAGGAAAGTCAATGCGCTAACGAAACCAGACGCTTATCCCCTCCCGTTCATGCAGGATATCTTGCGCAAGCTGAAGAGATGTCGGTACATTAGTACTCTGGACATGAACTCGGCGTATCATCAAATACCTCTCCAGAAGGAATCGCGTCCTTATACGGCTTTCACACTCCCGGGGATGGAACTGAATCAATTTAAGCGGATGCCATACGGATTGGCATATGCCGGCGTGATCTTCCAACGCATGGTTGACCAAGTGGTCGGTCCTGATCTCGAGCCCAATGCCTTTTCTTACCTCGATGACATTATCATAGTCACCGAGACATTTGAAGGGCACAAGAAGTATCTCGAGATGGTGCTTAAGAGACTGGCCGAAGCTAATTTGACAGTAAATAAAGACAAGTGTGTCTTTTGTCAATATGAGGTGAGATACCTTGGCGTGCTGGTCAACAGGGATGGAATTCGTCCCGACCCAGCAAAGATAGAGCCTATAAGGGTTTATCCGGCTCCCAAGAACCTGAAACAGCTGCGACGATTCCTCAGCTGGCGTCGTGGTATCGGCGTTTTATGCCGGATTACGCCACGATTGCCGAGCCGCTTACCCGTCTCACGAGGAAGAACCAAGGGTACGAGTGATTAGAGGAACAGGAACAAGCCTTTCAGCAACTGAAGGCCCTGATCATGACTGCTCCAGTTCTTCACCGACCCAGTGCAGAGGGACTGTTTAGCCTGCACACGGACGCGAGCGATACCGGCATAGGAGCCGTGCTCGTCCAAGAGATAGATGGAGAGGAAAGAGTCATTGAGTTTGCCAGTCGCATTCTCACAGCACCCGAGAAGTATTATAGCGTTACGGAGAGGGAATGCTTGGCCGTGGTCTGGGCTATTAATAAGTTCAGACCTTACATCGAAGGGTACCACTTCAAAGTGATAACGGATCATAGTAGTCTTCGCTGGTTGTGTAATATGAGAAATCCAACCAGCCGACTAGCGAGATGGGCTTTAGAACTTCAAGCTCATGACTTTGTCGTCGAGCACAGAAAAGGAGCTCTGCATCACGTTCCCGATGCCCTATCTCGCATGTATGAAGACGACGAGCCTACAGTAGCAGCAATGTCGTGGGCTCAAACTACTGAAGATTCTTGGTACATAGACTGGATCAAGAACGTTTCCGACAGACCCCGTGATTTCCCCGACTGGAAAATAGTTGGAGGAAATCTATACATCTATCGCCCCGACAAGGAGTTAGAGGAAGTGATGGATGACGAGCAAGCATGGAAGCTGGTCGTACCCGTAGAGAATCGTCGCTCTATTCTGAGAGAGTGTCACGATGACCTCTCAGCTGGCCATCTCGGAAGGGAAAAGACATTCGCCTGCGTGGCCCAAAACTATGATTGGCCACGGTTCTACGCAGAAGTTGCGGATTACGTCAGGCGATGTCAAGTGTGCCAGCAATGTAAGGTCGAGCAACGTGCTCCCTCAGGGTTAATGGGTCACCGTCAATCGGACAGACCATGGCAGGTGGTATCAGGAGATATCACTGGCCCGCTTCTACGCTCTAGCCGAGGATACGAATACATCCTAGTATTCCAGGATCTATTCATGCGCTGGATTGAAGCCATCCCGATAAGAAAAGCTAACGCAAAGACGATAGTCCACGAGCTTCACGAACGAGTGATCAACCGGTTCGGCACCCCGGAAGTAGTTCATTCGGACAACGGGAGCGAGTTTAAAAATAAACTCGTAGACGAATACCTCGAATCTAAGGGAGTGTATCATTCGACGACACCCCCTTATCACGCACAGGCCAATCCTGTCGAGAGGGCCAATCGGACCCTTAAGACAGTGGCGGCGTCGTATATCCAGGATAAGCACAGCGACTGGGACGACAAGCTGCCAGAGTTAGTCTTTGCACTAAACACCGCGGTGCAAAGTTCTACTGGATGGAGCCCGGCTATGCTGAACTATGGTCGCCAACCCGAGGCGCCTAGTACAGCTAGTCGAGAGCAAAACCGGCTTGCCCAGCAACAGTTTGAGTTCCGTAGACTGCAGGATTGGAACGACAAAATCAAACAGTTGCCAAGACTGCACGAGAATGCAAATCGTCAGTCGGCTGCCAGTAAGGCCCGGCAAGCCGAAATCTTCAACTCACGACGAAGGCCAGCGGAATTCGAGGTAGGAGATCTGGTGTGGAAACGCAACCGGATCCTCTCGTCCAGCGCACAAGGTATCTCGGCTCAGCTTGCTCCGAAATACACAGGGCCATATCTGATCATCAATAGGAAAGGTATGAATACGTATGTCATACAAGATGATCAAGGGGACCAAGAAGTATCTCATATAGAGCATCTGAAGTGATACGTCCCTGAAAATGATGCTGAACCAAGCGATGAAGAGCAACCTACGAGATCTCAACCGTCGAGGGATCAACAGGTGGAGTGCGACCCACCTGTAGCGAGCGAACCCTCCCCTGCGAGGGAGTATAATGCGAGCGATTCACCTAGCGATGGGACTCGGTGTAAACCGCGTGAGACGTCGCGTACGTCCTTAGATAGGGCCCCCGCTACCAAACGACCACGTGGTCGTCTCCGGAAAGCGAATGCGACCGTGCGACGCCGATCCCCAGTAAGACGGCATATAAACGCGCAGCCAGAAACTGTTCCCCTTAGACGAGGACGAGGGCGTCCTCGTGGATCAAAATCCAAATAAAGAATAGTATCGTTTGAAACGATGGGCCATAACCTGAGATCATGATTTTTGTTGCAGATGATCATTGAGGTTGAGCAGGAAGCCCTGGAGTGTCTCCTAGCCAGGATGATCGACACCCTGGCCAGTCACGTCGAGATGCAGACGGCGAACGTCCTGTCTGCAGTAGTTGCTGCCGTAGATCATCGGCAGCAACAGCTCCAGGAGGAGCATCGCCGTGGCCAGGAGGATATCGCCGCCGTCGTCCTAGATGAGGTCCTGGAGGATGGTCAGGGCCAGGACACGGCCTACGTAGCGACCCCTGCGGACCGCTTGAAGCAAGCAAAGGGGACGATACCCATGCCTTCTCCATCGACGACAACATCCGCGACAGAAGAGCGGATGGAGAAGGAGAGCAATCCGGTATCGGATCGTCCGCAGGGGAAGACTGAGCCGGAACCAGCCAACACCAGACCCGAGCTCCGTCGTCCCTACTCCAACGGGTCCCAACCCGCCACCTCTGCGGCGACAGAGAAGGCGCGACCCAGGACGCAAGAAGAGGAGTGGCAGGAGACGGAGGCTGCCGTCAGGCACATGAAAGCCCTGAGGGTTCAGCTACGGGCAGCCGAACAAGAGGCCTTGGCAAAATTCGATGCATTTGCCGAGGCTCATTCGACGGCTTCCATCACCAAGGATGTCTGGGGTGAGCGCGTTCAGGTCCTCAAAAAGGAGTGCGAGATCCTGGCAACGTTCCGTGCTCAGCAGCGTGAGGCCAAAGAAAAGGCGGCGGCAGAAGAGAGAAAGCGCGAGGAGTAGCGCCAGCAGCGGCTGAGGGCTGAGGCAGCCTATAGGCAGGCTGCTGAAGAGCAACGGCGTCTCCAGCAGAAAGCGGATGACGCTAAAAGAAGAGCCGCTGAGCTGGAGGCGCGGCTGCAGTCTCAGCCCTCCACGAGCGGAGCAAGCGGTTACAAGGAACCGAAGTGTCCGCTCTGCCGCTGCAAAGGGGTCGTTGACCCGAAGAAATGCCCTCGCTTCAAGGCGCACGCCGAAATCAAGGCGGGGCTCAGGAAGCAGGGCTGAGAGCCATAAGGAAACAACGACCCAACCCTCCAAATGTATATAGATACTACTGTTTTTTTTTATTAAAGTTTCATAATAAAAATAAGGTATGCCTCCTGATTATTTATCCTCTTTCCTGTTCCTCGCGGTACAGAGTCCACATACAGAGTATGCGGAATCTGGAAGGGGGGTATAACGGTAAGCGAGTTACCGATCAGGTGAGTAACCGAAAAGAGTATCGTGATATATGCGCGCGCAGGGAACGCGCGCGAGAATCGTGCGCAAGAGAGTACCGATAGAGAGTTCGCGCGCGATCGGCGACAACATCGTGTTGACAACGGCCGAGAGGTTTTTTACGTGAAAAAGTGAACAAAGACTGGTGCGTTTCGTGTGTGGGTGTGAGGTGTTTCTCCCCACCAACCTCCAGGTGGGCGTGCAAAGCAGCGCGGTCCCGAGAAAGGCAGAAAGTAGGAAGCCAAGAGTCGGCCGCTTTCCCGACCGTTGGAGTGAGAGAGAGAGATAAGCACGTGGACGAGCTATCTCTCCATTACCCAGTCCTTTCCCTCCGAGACGCGATATTTAGAGAAGCGGTAAGTGGTGCATCACGTTTAGACCCGCGTGTCTACTTAATATTTCGCGTCCCGATTTACCTGGTACGGTCCAGCTGAGGAAGCGTTCCTCCTTTTCCCCCTCTCGTGACAATACCCGCACGGATAGACAGGTTGGTGGTTCGCGAGAACCACTTCACGAGAGAAGGCGCGCGTGACGTAGGAAGCTTCTACGTCAAAGCTCTCTACGTCAGAAATACATACGTCACACGGTGTGACGTATGCCATCGGGTTAAGGAGCCGATCATATCCGGATCGGTTGCTCGTAATCGACAGTTAAACAGATTTTAACTAACTTATTTCGCGCTGACCTCGGGGGTAGTCATCGGTAAAACTCCCCGTAAATGGTTAACGTTAATTTTTTGTTTATTTATTAATATTTACTTGTTAATTTAATAAATTGACTCGGCGAGACATCCTTTCTCGCCGATTAACGAATAATACCGATTGTTGATAGTGTTTGACCGGTTACCGTCCTATCCTACGAATACCGTCCTCTCCGGTGTTTATCCTAGTTGGTAATTTTGGGCATAGGGCCCAACACACGGTATCTAAGTAAAACGAGGTGTTTGACGTTGTTAACGGCATTGCACGGGAATCAAAGGGATTCCCGGCCGCATCGCGGGACTGCACACTTAAGGTTGGTAAGTTGGGACAAATTGGGCCTAACCGTGGGCCTTACATTTCCCCAGTACCCACCCCGTTACAATATATGTTAGAAAATCTAATATTTGAAACTTTTAATACACATTATATTTACGTTCATTATATGACAGTCTCAAGCCTGTAAATGCAGAGAGAAAATAATACAAGCCAATATTCGAAAATAAACTGTTATAGTTAAATATCATGATGAGTAAAAGGAATAAATTGTATACATTTTTTAAAATAAAATATTTTATAATTTATTTTTATTTGTTTTAATAACATAACAACAAATTTTAATTAATAGTTTAAAGCACATGAAAAAAATTGGTTTGAAAATAAAATAAAATATTTGTATCAAAATCGTTTAAAATTTATTTGTTATAAACTAATAATAAATTTAAGACTACACTTTATAATCAACGTCTAGCCTCAAAAATGTGATTCAACCGAGGGAGCGTTAGCGACCGAGGTAATATGGCTAGTAATAACATAAATTTGATCTTACATTGAAGTTTGAACTTGTTTTTCAATGTGATCTTTGAAAAAGTATTGAAGTTTCTCTTGTAAAATGTATTTATAAAAAAGATAGAAAGCATTATTTGATTATATTCATAAGCTTGTTTTAAATAACTTGTATTTATTTTTATAATAGATAAGGCTACCATTTATCCTTTTACTACACTTTAGAAAACGATGGATGCCTGTGAACAATTTAAGTAATTACTGTATCCAGTTACTCGTAGCTTTTTCACTTGACATAAAGAATGCTCAATCTCACATAGAATCAATTTTCATCATTGATCATTCTGGAATACTTATTACCTCCTAGTGCGTGATGACTCACTCCCATTTAATGCTTTTAAACTTGCTGAATTGTGAGGTGTATGAGTCATTACTATTATTCAATATTTACATAAATGATCATTTATTTCGTTGTTTATATAAAACTATTTTAAATAGATATATATATAATATTTGTTTAATATTACTAAATTAAAACGTAATTAAATAAATGTAAATATTGATAATTGCAATACGTAATGAATTCTTATTTTTTTATTGCTTTTTCTTCTTTCTATCAATGCAAAAAGCTTGTGATTGATCAGACCAGATTTATTTTCAAAAATAAAATATTGTACTAGATGGTGCATGTATCTGTTTATCAATGGTAGCAGAGCAAAACCAAATAAAGCATACTTATATTTTAAATAATTTTTAAAGGAATTATTTTATAAACTTTTCAATTATATTATATCACTTTGATTCCCGTGCAATGCCGTTAACAACGCCAAACACTTTGTTTGGCTTTAAAATCGAGTATTGGGCCCTATGCCCAAAATTACCAACTAGAAAATACGCCGGAGAGGGCGGTATTCATCGGAAAGTATTATCACCGGGAAATAGATTAACAAGCTTGATATTTCGTTAGTCGGCGAGATAGACAACTCGCCGAGTTAATTTATTCAATAAATAAATAAATATTAACAAATTCAACTATAATGATTGAGGGGGAGTTGTATCATCGACTACCCCCGAAGTCAGCGCGAAAAGAACCAATAAAAAATCACTATCGGCCGTGTAATCAGCAACCGATCCGGGAAGGATTGGTTGCTTAACCCGCTGGCTGTGACGTCACGCTGTGTGACGTATTAGCTCTGACGTAGGGAGCTCTTACGTAGGAGCTGCCTACGTCATGCACGCCGTCTCTCGCGAAGTCACTCCCGCAAACCACCGACCTGACTACCTGGGCGGGATTTGTCACGAAAAGGGGGAAGGAAGAGAACGCCTGGACCGTACCTGGAACTCAGGAAAATAGTAACGGCACACGCGGGTCCAACGTGGTGCAACACTCAAGTAGGTCGATCGGAATAACGCCCGCGATAACGAGTACGGCGTTTTCCGACACCGTCCGATACGCGCACGTGATCCTTAATGCGCCCGTCCACTGTACACTCGTCATCGACTTCGCCCGTTTCTTCACGTGTACCGCGTCAGCCCAGATCTCCGCACCGAAAAGCATGATCGAGCAGTTACGCTCACTAGTAATCTCTGTATGCTCGGTCGCGGTCCATTCGTATTGGTCATAAGTCTGCTCAAAGCTTTTGTCTTTTCCGCTGCTTTTTGGGTCACCGTACGTATGTGAGACCAGAAACTCAGCTTCGTATCCAGAGTCCCCCCCAGATACTTGACCTCGCTCCTAGTCACCACTTCTTCAGTCCCAACAGTCAAGGGTATTCTCGTGTCTATTCTATGTCTCGTCAGTAGCAGAAGTTTGGTCTTTCGCAGCGCGATACTGAAGTTCGTGCTCTTTCATCCACTCGTTAGCCCGTGGCATAACCTGGTTCAGTTTGAGCTGAATCAGGTGAGAGTCATGGCAACTATGATAGCGGCAGCGTCATCTGCGTAGGCAACGAGGGATGTGTCCGTCGGCATGTCCAGTCGGAGTGGATTGTTGTACAGTATATTCCAGAAGTCAGGCCTTAGGATAGAACTCTGGGCAACCCTCGCAGTTATTCGTCTCTTTCTTTGTCTGCCGTAGTCTCATAAATGAGGTGTCGGTTCTTAAGGTAGTCCTTCACAACTCGGAGAAGGTAATCGGGCACCGGGAAGGCTGTTTCCAGCGCGTCCAGGATATCAACCTACCTCGCCGAGTTGAAGGCGTTGCGCACGTCGAGCGTTACCAATAAGACCAGTGCTCTGGTCGCATGGCAGCCCTGGTTCCGTGTGTCAAAGATGTTCTTGACTACGTCTATTGTTCCGATCATCGAGCGTCCCTTTCGGAATCCGTATTGTCGGTCGGCTAAATCGCCCGCGTTTTTTACCATCTGCAATAGTCTTGGTCTTAGCATAAGCTCATACAGCTTCCCAGCCGTGTTAAGGGGGTATCCTGCTTTGGGAGGCCTAAAAAACCGTTTTTTAGGGAATTTTTTTAAGATAGAAAAAAATAACCAACTGCAGAGAACTTTCAGGAATATTTTATTATATAATTAAACATTATAAAACAATGTTTTTAAAAAAAAATATCAAAATGCAGCCGATTATTAGGCACATTTGTTGGGCAATCCGTAATCCGAGTCTTCTATTGGCGGGAGTGATAAAGCTCTTAATCTTGATCTGAAACAGAAAGCCGAAAAAAAATTTCATTTTCATACATGTATTTTCTATTTGAACCAAGAAAAATCCGAAGAAATTGTGAAATTTTTTCCGAATTTGAAGCAAAAAGTGCTTTTTACGAGAAAAAAAATCTCTTCATTGTGCTGAAAAAGTCTTTTAGAAATTTATTTCCAAAAACCTTTTTGGTTCATATTGAAGAGTAGATAAAACTGAAGCTAAAAAACTTCGGATCGTTGCGATAGCTTATTTATTTTTTCTGCAAACACGCCCGCCAGTTTAGAAAAAGTGGAAAAACGAAAACTCGAGAAAAAGTGCTTTAAAGTTTATGAACTGGAAAAATATTAATTTTCGACTACTTACGGCAATAATTCGCTAATCAGCTATTCCTGCGCCATACAATAGACCTTCAGCTTCCTCATGGAACTCATTTTCTTGAAGTTGTTCAAGTCTACAGGCCGTACGAGCTTCCTTACTAGAAAGAGACGAACGTCGTCTTTCTCGTTCAATCCGTTGTATGTCGACATTATCCGCAAACATTTTACATTGTTAGCCAATTTCCAAATTGAGTAATTGCATGGTATGCAGAACTGCTGATTATTCTTCATTGAACATTCCTGCAGCCATATACGCAGCAATTTCTACGATTTTTTGACCAGAATTGAGATGTTTCGGAGTTATGCGCTAGACAGTGGAGTTGAACGATTCGTTCGAATGTTGCGTGTGTCCACCTAAGCACTTTCGTACGTGTCCCACACACTCATTTTTTGTCACAGGGTAATCATCACCATATGGATTCATTTTTACAATACCATTGAAAGTTTTCGAATCACCGTCGCCGATGTAATTCGTATACTTTACTCCAAAATTTTCAACAGATCTCGAAAACATCTCCACGATTGAATCTACCTCCATCTTCCCTACTGAACCATCGTGATTTGAAGAGCATGATTCTTTATGATAATTATACCATTCTTCAAATTCTTCTTCGTCTAATATATTCTTTTGTAAAGCACATGAATGACAATATGCACTTTTTACAGTAGGGTCGTCTACTTTGCCAGAGTAATATGCAATGAGCGTTGTAACACCAAACAATGAAGTAAAACCTCGTTTTTCCAGGATCCATCGCCAGAAACTTTCAAACAGTCAGCAGATCTATCATGTTCTATATTTTTTTCTTTCTCTTCTTTGACAGCTTTTTCACAAACGCTTTTGAACATTGATTTTGACGCTGTATATAAATGCTGCACAATTTGATTATACGTTGATTTGCTAAACCTTGATATATATCCATAAGTCCACAAAACACATTGATACTTTCTCGTCCAACACCGAAAAGCCTCATAACAAAAACAATTCGTTTATTTATTTCGAATCCAGTGTTTATAAACGGTCCTGAGTTTATTTCTCTATGACCACACATACACGATAATACAATTTTGAAACCTAAGCCTCGATGGCCGCTCTCTGAAAATTGTATATTTTGTTTGCAATATCTGCAAATTACGATATCAGAAATTGCAAAAAATACTGTGACAAACTCGATTATTCAATAGCAGTGAGTTGGATGCACAATGATGTTCTCGGTGCTAGCGGTGGCTAATTTTCTCTCAGTACTACTTGTGTTGCACTCTATCGTCTGATTATCGTCTGATGGAATTTTCGTTTCCGTGGTTTTGCAGCACGATTACTACTCGATTTGTCACATTTCGGATAACTAGACATGATTATATTGAAGCGCACTCGTCAATAGTCAGAGCAGAACTAAACGTTACGCCACAAACTGCTCTATAGGAAGCAGGTACACACAGATTATATACCGATGACACATACTAAGGTTCAAAAGACGCTTCTATGAAAGCAAAATATTATTTCGAACAGCTGCTGAACCTTTTTAGGTATATAGTTTCGAGTATAGAGACGAGGGGAGGAGCGCGCGCGTTTCAGTCTGACGGAGCACTGGCACTTGCTCGATGCCCCGTTGCGTTTAGTGCTGTATCTTCGGAAATACTACGAATCCGACACTATAACTTCGTATATATGTTCTTGTACATATAAGGAATAGATTTAAGCAATAAAAAAAAATTGATTTTTTGAACATTCTAAATCAGGATACCCTCTTAAGCAGGATGAGGGGCCTGTAGGAAGACGGGTTCTCGGGATTCCCCTTATATTTACTAATAAGGACCAATTGAGCAGCCTTCCAGAGCTTACTAAAGACCTTCTCTACCAGGTACACGTTGAATGTATAGAGGAGCAGAGACAGTCGCCGCGTAGCAATGAACAGCAAGATTTCACCCGACACATCGTCAAGGCCTGGTGACTTGTTTGGCTTCAACGAACACGCAGCTTTTATGAGCTCCTCGCTCGTGAAAAGAGGACATTCGGAATCTGTGCGTTCATCCGTGTCGTTTGGTCTGTCCGCGTGAGATGAAAATAGGCCGTTGACGATCCTTTCCATCGTTTCACTGTCCCTCCTTGTCCGTCAGTTTCTGCCAGCACTGTCGCTTGCTACTATTAATAGCAAACCGCAAACGCTTTCTAGCAACCTTGTGCTCTTCGGATAGAGTCACTGCGGTTTCTCTGTTCGCTGCTCGTCGGGCTTTTCTACGCAGCGCTAGGCAGATCCGTCAGGCCATTGCGATTTCCGCTGTCCACCTGTAGATCTGTTGTTTCTTACGTACGTGTCCTCTGCGGCATAGAGGCTTTGCATATCCGCTGAAGAAACTGGGTTGTTTTCCCTGCGAGCGATTCGGCCCTGTCGCGGTGAGTCAGCTCTCACGACACCACCTGAGAGGGCGGCTCTGCGTTGTCCAGATGCCTCTCGAGTTTGTTATAGTCTAGCCATTTCATGTCCCACCAAGGAGATCGCTTTGTCTGATTTCTGCACATATGTGTCTCGTCCTGAATATGGAAGGCAATGTACTAATGATCGGTGGCTGTGTAGTCCTCGATCACCCGCCATGCCCTCATCCTACCTGCAATTTTGTCCGAGGCCAACGTCATGTCCGGTATAGAAACACCCTATTTCGGTCGTTTGTATGTCAGCGTCATTCCTTCGTTTACTACTATCAGTTCAAGCCTTGCGGCCATCTTCAACAGCAATATTCCGCGTCTCTTCGTGTCTGTGAAATGTCTCTTACGGCATCCTCGAAAACACCCAGCTTTTCCGTGTACTCGAGAGCACTGTTGTTTGGGCTCAGGTAGACGCTGACAAATGTGACATCGCCAACCGTTATCCAAACAAAGTCCTCGACGTATCCTCGAGCGTTGGTTCGCGCCGCGTTTTCTCCACGTACACATACCGCTGCTGTACTTGTGTTGCTAACGAGCCAGGTCGGAGGCGTCAAGTTTCTGTATTGCTCGCTGATGACGAGCACGTCGGCATCGAACTCCGCCGTGCCACGCTGCTCCTGACTGTCAACGCGGCTTTAAAGGCAGTGCATGCGCCTGAACCAGCAACATGCGCGGGAGTTCTATGGCTTGTCTTCGGACAGAGGAAGCAGTCACGTATGTTTTTGCGCCCTTGAGTGTTGTGTTCCTCTTGACCACAACGCCAATAGCACTTTCGTCTGTTACGTCCTGTGCAGTCGTTTTGTAATTCCCATAGCCGAGGCATTTGTGATACCTAGGAGCGCCGATCCTAGGCCTTACGCGACAATTAACCCATCCAATTTTAATTCTTCCTTTTTTTAAGAGTATTTAAGCGTCTTTGGAGTCAAATTCGCAAACTCAATGTTCCGCGGTGTTACCGAGTTCGCGGTTTATGGCGTCGGTCACTTCCTTGTCCACCGTAATACAGTCGAGGTCAAGGAACTGAAGCATTGCCGTTGACGTCCGGTCTTTGACCTGAGCGTCCTTTCCAAGGGCGTCCTGTAAGGACTTTTGCAATTTCTGCCACTCGTCTTGCTACGTGAGTCGCAACAGAACTCCACCCTCTTTGGTCTTCCGTATTTGTCTTATGCCAACCTTTTTTACGCTCCGGATCCATTTTGTTCCGTATCGTCCGTACGACGACGTCCGCGTACGTGTGTCCGTCTGTCGGTTTGATCAGGATCGCTCCTGCCCTTTAGTTTTATTATATGTTATATTTATACATATATATTATATATATAAAACATATATTTACACGCATATTTATAATCTATCTTGACGTGTAACATTCCTTAATTATAAGTGTATATATATATATATATATATATTGTGACGCTTCCGCTGGGGATTAAGGCGGAGGTCGCAAAATAAATGAATAAAACACTCGCACTTAATTAATAAGAGTTCAAATGAGTTTTTATTTACTATTACTAAACCCGATAGGTTGGTTTACAATTCGCCGTTTGCCAGTCACGGCTTAAAATGTACTCGCCGATTTTCGCTATCAAAGTAACGCGGTTTGACGCGACGAGCACACACACACTTGCACGGAAAGGGAGCTGGAGAACTTGAGGCGAAACTCACCTACACACTAGGAGAATCGTCTCCAAGATAAATCTCAATCTCTCACGCGGGCGGATATTAGCTACACGCTTTGGTTCGCAAAATCTCTCTACACGGCTCGTATCGTACACCGCTCGGGAAGCTCTGCTCTCACGGCAGCTCGTTTCGTCTCGGAGCGAGCCCTGCGCGAAGACGCTGCGCACTCGTCGCTACTCTCGACTTCGCGGCCGTGCGAAAGCTATGCTGGGCCTCTCGAACGCGCGCGCATGTTCGCGTATACAACGGCTACGCGCGGTCGGTAATTCGCATCGACCGTTCTTAACTTGATCTCCGTGTTGATATTCACGGATCGACAGGAATAGTGGTGCTGGAGTTCGGGTGTTCAGTGGGACATATTCAGGATGCTGGAGGTTGGTGCTGCAGGAGGTTTCGGTGTCAGGTAACAATTCAATCGTTCCTTAAGTGTAATTTGTTAGGCTAATTCGGCCGTGTGTTTGAGACTTCTAGGTGCAGTTTCAACGGTGACCTGCGTGCCTACGGGACTCCCTCTGGTTGGCTGAGATGCAGATTCACTACTAGTGCTTACGGAGAAGACTTTCCCTCCAGGATATCGTGGGTAAGTGCGCCGGTTTCCGCAGCAGTAGTATTATTGTTTGAGGTGTTCCTAACCTCTAACCTAGTGTAAACACTAGGGTTAAATATCTCCTGTGCCTCCTTATATTTCCAGGGAGAACTGCATGATGGCTTACAAGAGTGTGACAGCATACCATTTATGTCTTTAAAAGTATTTTTAATGAAAAGTTCGGAAAATTTTACAAAAAAAAGTCATAGCTATGTTTTTAGTGAAAAATGCATCCCCTGGGAGCAAAAAATTCATGAAAATGGGCATATAATGCAAAAAAGTGCTAAAATGTCAACTTTGACTCTCTGTAACTTAAAATAATGGCCCAGAAAAAATCTGAAAAAATTCAGGAGAACTACTTGATACCTCTAAAACATATTCCCACAGTTATAGCAATATTTATTTTTTTCATCTTCGATGTCACAGAGAACCACCCATATATATATGGGCTATTTCACGCCAAGAGGTACGATGAAAATTTTAAATCGCACCAAATTTAGAAAACAGACTGGAAATATCTTCCAGAAAATAGAAACAAAATTTCAGGTGTTAAAAATAATTTGCCTAAGAGTTATTCCACCATCCTCTCCTAGGGGTTGTGGGACCTTGACGATGTTCGGGTCAGGGAGGCTAGGACCCTATTAGGAGCAATCCCTTAGAGAACTTAAATCCCTGGTCCCAAGCGGGTGGAGAGGCTTAATTTCCGGGATTTGGGGGCTGAAGGCCCTGACTCTCCCGGCTGTCACGGGTCGGGTATGGGTCCCGATGACTTGCCTGGATCTCCCTAATAGGAGCTCTCCTGGGCCGGCGCCGGAACTCTCCCTCTGCCCTGGAAGGATGCGGAGGATGGGGGGCAGAGGTCCGCTGTTACCCAAGCCTGGCCATGGCCTACCCATTCTCTGGGTCCGATGAAGGGGGGGGGGTGCCCGATAAAGGACGGTCGGGGGATCAAGGCTGACTTGCCCCCTTATTTGAGGGGTCCAAGGAAGCTCAACGATTCCGGAAAGAACCAAAGAACAACCCCCTATCTGGACGTGGTGAACCTGGATAGGTAGATACACCCCCCCCCCCAATCTGAGTGTGTTAAACGGCCCGTGCCGAGCAGACTGGTTGGCCCCTGGGGGTAACGAGGGGTCGTTAACGGAGCCTTGGGGATACCGGGCGCCCTCCCCAAGTAATTAGCCTTACCCGTCGAAAGACGTAATACGGCATGAGGCTCTGCCGGGGTTGACAACATATTTCCTCCATACTCGTGGGACCAAATATGGAGAAATTTAAAAAAAAAAACAAAGATAACAAAAGGGAGGTGGATCCGCCCCCGAAGGAAGCCGAGGCTCACGCCAAAGCGACCCAAAGGGAGGCGACCCAAACCCTCGTAACCAATCCTCTGTCTCTGTCTCTAGAGGCTGGGAACCCTGGTGCTTCGGCGCTAAGGGGTCCACTAGCTCATGAGACTGGAGATACGACAGTCAAGGAGGGACCTCAAATCGCCCAGATGGACTACTCGGCTCCTGAGGCTGTGACCTCAGGCTCTACAAGGCCAGAGGATCTACGTGCCCCCGAACCTGGTATTTCACGCAGCCTTCCGGTATTTGGATCACATCTACCGAACAAGAGGTGTGGAGCCTACCGGAAGAAATTGATGAAACTAAAGGCGTCAACCGGCGAGGCCAACAAAGACGGCCCACCAAATACAGTGTCGAATCAAACCCCGGCGATTACGAAGAGACGGAAAGAGTCTAGAGACTCGCCCCTCGGAGTATCGCCGGGCAACAAAAGACACTGTGGCCCGCCGAGTTCACAGAAGGGACCAGAGGCTAGTGCTGAGCCCAGTGCCCCTCACAAGAGAGGACTTACGGCCGCGCAAAGGTCTAACCCTCTCATGGTGGTCCTGACCGCTGAGAACTATCCTGAGGTGCCTCTCACCCAGGAGGATCTCGGCAAAGTCAGGGCCGCCTTTAGAGAGGTCTTGAGGACCACCCCACCGGCGCAATACCCGAGATTTGAATCATCGAGCTGCGTCGGGGGAGCTCTGGTCTTCGAGGCCTCGAACCAAATATCCAGGGAATGGCTGCTCTCCAAAGCGGCCTCCCTGATGCCCGAGGGGGTAGCTTTCAAGGCAGGAGGGACTGAGCTCCTCCTGAAAATGCTGAAGGCAGTGGTCTGGCTCCCTAAGCCAAAAGAAGAGTCGGCCGTAGTGCTGCGGCGCCTGGAGGAGTTCAACCCCTCCCTTAAAACATCATGCTGGAGAGCTATTAACCTCTCGGATGAATCAGGAAGGCAAGAGAGGGAGGACTGCTACCTCCGAATCTTTATGCTGCCTGAGTCCCAAGTCAGGGCCCTTAAGGCTCTAGATTTTAGACACTGGCTGGACCTGGGACGAGTTACTTTTTAAGTGACTCAGAAAGGTCCGCCGGGGGAGGTGGTTGAGATGGAGGTGGAGAGCACATAATTGGCTCCTCCAATTCTGTCAATAATCCAAATTAACTTGCACCATAGCAAAGGCGCCTCTGCAGTATTGCAGAGAAGCATGGCTACGGTGCACACAGGCCTCTCGCTAATCCAAGAGCCTTGGATTGTGAAGAGGTCCATCAAAGGACTAGGTAGCCTACAATGCTACAGAGAGCCGACAGCAGACAGACCAAGTGCAGGCATTGTCTGCAAGGGACTAAATAGTGTCCCCCTTTGGGATTTCTGTACAAAAGATTTAATGGTGGTTTCCATTAGCGTAAAGGAGATGGGTAGGCTTATCATTGCCTCAGCCTACTTTCCCTATGAAGACACCAATGTTCCGCCGAAGGAGGTTGTCAGGTTGATTAGCCACTGTCAGGAACATAACTGGCCAATCCTAATAGGATGTGATGCAAATGCGCATCATGAACTATGGGGCAGCTCAAATGTGAATAAGAGGGGATCCGCACTGGTGGACTATCTCGTCACCACGGAGCTGGACATTCTCAATACCGGAAGTAAACCTACTTTCCAAAATGCTGTAAGGGCGGAGGTCATTGATATTTCACTATGTTCCTCGGCCCTTTCAGACAGAATTAAAAGCTGGAGGGTCACTGACGAGCCGACGCTGTCGGATCATGCTCAAATCGCCATGGAATTAGAGGGGGAGTGTGGTCCGCTGGAAGAGCTTCGGTTCCTCAGAAACCCCAGACATACCAACTGGGAGGGTTTCGGACGGGACCTGGAAAGGAACCTTGAGGACCTTCCAGGTGCTATAAGAGACATTCCCATGCTGGAGAAGGCAGCGCGGAAGCTGACTAAAGCACTCCGCCAAGCCTTCGAGAATAACTGTCCACTAAGCAGAGTTGAGCATTATTCGAATTAAAAATTATCTATTTATTCATCTAAATAAAATTTTATTCTTATTCGTATTATTCGTTATTTGCGTTATTGGTATTTAATAGAAACCGTTATTCGTTTTTCTTTCTATTCGTTATTCGGGATATTCGTTATTCATGATATCTACTATCAGCAATATTCGTTATTCGTCATATTATATAGATGATTGTTCAAAATTCAAACAAATATTAAATAGGTGTATAAGAATAAGCGCCCATAATAGTCGTTTTCGATACAAGTGTGAAAGCGTTGGTTTTCAAACGAGTGCGAGTTTATCAGAACAGGGGTACGTAGATAACACACGCATGAGTCAAGTACCAGCTTTCACACTTGTAATAACAATATTTTTTGATACCATGGATGAAAATACAATCTTGAGGGAGTGTCGGACTCAAAAAACGGCCACTTTTTATATTTTTTTATAAACAAAAGAATAAATTTTTTAAAAAATCCTGAATGCCATCCCTTTAGTTTATAATTTAATTATGATATTTACGTTGAAAATTTATGCCTTTTTTGACTCATAATTACCAACCAAAAATTGCTTATTTAATTATTATTGAAAAAAAATCTTTTTTTAATCGAAACGCTATGCCCTTGCTTTTGTTTTAAGCTGCCCTTATGAATGTTTTCAGATTTTTAATTTAATATTTTCAGATTATTTGCAGATTGCACTCGAGGCGAAAAACTCCATTTTACGCACTAACGAAATGTACTATTATTATCTAAGTATTTAAGTAAAATAAGTAAATAAAATATCTAAATAAAATTCTGATACAAAAAGATAAATATCTATTTTAGAAACGAATATTTGAATATCGAATATAGAATTACGAATAAATGAATAATCGAATAGCCGAATTACAAATAAATAGATGTAAATAACGAATAACTATTCGAATAAGATTTTAGTTGAATAAATTTATTCGTAGAATATATTTAGATAATTATTCGTTTCATTTTATTCGTTATTCGTATTCGAATAATTTTTGCTCAACTCTGCCACTAAGTAGGAGGAAGCCCAAAGACCAAATCCGCTGGTGGTCAGGTAAATTAGAACTATTGAGAGGATCCATACGGAACCTTCTCAAAAAGGCTAGACAAGGGAAAATTCCTTGGAACACTTATAAAAAGGAAAGAGATCGGTACAGATCCGAAATTAGAAGAGCACAGAAGGAAAGTTGGGCCGCTTTCTGCGAGGAGGTTGAGGGCGGAAACGAGGCTTCAAGACTGGACAAGATTCTGTCCAAAAACCCGGAAGCTGCCCTTGGCTCGCTCAAGCTTCCACATAATAAGTGCTCAACTTCTGACGAGGATACCCTAGTGTACCTGATCAGTAGCCACTTCCCAGGCTTCTCGGAGCTAGGAACTGATAACAGGAAAATAATCAATTTCAGGAACAGATGGAAGGCGTCGCAGTGGCGCTGCCATCAAGACCTGGCAAAGGTTATTATCACTGAAGATAGGGTGAAATGGGCTATACGCTCCTTTCGACCCTACAAATCCCCTGGTACGGATGAAATTTTTGTGGTTCTTCTTCAGAGGGCAGAGGATTGTATCCTAGGGCCGCTGATAAAGATCTTCAGAGCCAGCCTCGTTCTTGGTCACGTGCCTGTAGCGTGGCAGGGAGTGAGGGTGGTTTTCATCCCGAAAGCGGGAAGATCAAGTTATACCACACTGAAGGATTTTCGACCTATCAGTCTGACCTCATTCATAC
Organism: Theocolax elegans; assembly: GCA_026168455.1. Taxonomy (NCBI): domain Eukaryota; kingdom Metazoa; phylum Arthropoda; class Insecta; order Hymenoptera; family Cerocephalidae; genus Theocolax; species Theocolax elegans. Next base: position 48,990,600 of record CM047425.1, read on the forward strand.
TAAAGAGTTTGGAAAGGCTGGTAGATAGATTCTTAAGGGACGGGGTCTTGAAAAACAAACCTCTGAACAAGGATCAACATGCCTACAGAGCAGGACAGTCAACGGAGACCGCTCTTTATAGGGCTAAGCAGCTCATTCATAAACAACTTGAATGTGGAGAATTCGCAGTGGCGGTTGCAATGGACATAGAGGGGGCCTTCAACAATACGTCTCGGGAGGTCATCAAGTCAGCAATGATAGATCACGGAATTCCCGAGATGCTTGTTGAATGGACATGCCACATGCTAGGCAACCGCCTGCTGGAAACTACCAAAGGGGACACCACGATTAGAGGCAATGTTAACTCAGGTTGCCCACAAGGAGGGGTGATATCATCCCTCCTATGGTGTCTTGTAGTAGATAACTTATTAGATACGCTATCAAGTAATGGTCACCAACTAGTGGGCTATGCTGATGACATTTTAATCATCGGACGTGGACCCTTCCTGCAAACAGTCTTGGAGCGTCTTCAACAGGCCATAAACCTTGTTGCAAAATGGTGCAAAGATAAAGGACTTAATGTCAACCCAGATAAAACTGAGGTAGTGGTCTTCACCAAGAAATACAAATGGGCCACTAACTTTGCCCTAAAACTTAATGGTCAGTCTCTTAATATATCAAAAGAGATGAAATACCTCGGACTCATCTTTGACAGCAAACTGTCATGGAAGAGGCATCTTGAGGATAAAAGCCGAAAATTCATCAATGGACTCTGGCAGCTCAGAAGGGCCATTGGTAGAAATTGGGGACTAAAACTAGCTACAACTAAATGGTTGTATAATGCAGTTCTCAAATCCAGACTGCTGTATGCAGCTACTATATGGGGGGAGAGAACAGCACTCAGATCTGCAATCTCTCAATTAGAGAGGCTGAGAGGCCTTGTGCTGAGAACGGCTAAGGCTTCGCCGACGGCTGCCCTAGGGGTTCTTCTGGGCATAGAGCCCTTGGCCCTCACGATTGAAGCAGAGGCAGCCAAAGTACTCCTCAGAGTTGAAAGAGGGGCGGAGGAAAGGGGGAAGACACTGGGAGCCAACTTCTACGGAGGCCTGCAAGACATACCCATGGACAAGGCGACTACTGTCCACCTCTTTGACAAGAAATACAGGAACAGTCTTCCTTCAAAAGAAGACTGGACATCTCAAAAGGCTCAACTTCCCGCATCTGGAGAGGTCTTGTATACAGACGGCTCAAAGAATGCGGGAGGCTCAGGAGCCGGTGTCTACAGATGGAGGGATGGAAAAGGACAGACCATACCGCTCGGAGCGTACACGACTGTGCACCAAGTGGAGCTGCTGGCCATCATCCACTGTACACACTGGGCGGCCTCCTACAAATCCAGGGAGCATCTGTATATTTGCTCGGACAGTAGGAGTTCTTTAGAAGCTCTGGACGCACCTGTCAACAGATCCCAACTGGTGACGGAGTGCCACCATGCTCTGAATGAACTGGCTGGCTTCCGCTCTGTGACCTTACTATGGGTGCCAAGTCACATTGGCATCAGGGGAAACGAAGTGGCAGACAGACTTGCCAAGCAAGCAAGCAGGAAACGGTTCATTGGACCGGAGCCAATTGTTGGCATCTGCAACTCGGAATTCGTAAAGATAACCCGAGAGTGGATAGCCAAGAAACACGAAGAGGCCTGAAAGAATGCGCCGGGCTGTCGTGTAGCAAAAAGTTTTATTAAACCTCAAACGCTGGGAAACTGGGCTTCCCAAATCTCCAAGTTAAGCAAGAGGAACGCAAGATTAGTGTCAGCTGTGATAACTGGCCACGGCGCGTTACTTAAATACAGACATATGATAGGACTAAGCGAAAGTCCAACATATAGATTCTGTAAATTAGAGGATGAGACAACATTGCATATTATCTGCAAGTGCCCAGGCCTCATGGAGAGAAGGAGAACCCATCTTGGGGAATTCCTTCTGCAGTGTATAGACTTTACGGCAGAGGACATTCCAAGAATAATTTCCTTCTGGAATAATATCTTTGAACGAGCCCACCGTATCAGAGGGACGCCAAGGGACTACCTATGCGCCCGGAGGCCTTATAGGCCCGACTCAATCAATAATAATAATAAATTAATTAATATTTTTATCGGTCTTACAGTCAATTATATATATATTAATAATTTGTTTTTATGTTTAGTTAGTGTTTTTATTTTTTATATTTTATATTTTTTATTTTTTATTTTTATTTTTATAGATTCTTCGGGGGTGATTATAAGTAGGGGCAATCTGATTGCCCATATAATTGACTGTAAGACCGATAAAAATATTAATTAATTTAGTTATACTACAGTCGACATAAGTAATATTTTATTAAAATAATAATAATAATAATAATTCCACCATAAAAAATGGAAATTTTTCAATTTTTTAGAAAATTTTCTATTTTCAAAGCCATTTATCTCAAAATCTATTAATTTTTTGGAAAAAACATTACAAACAACTTTTGTTCAAAATAATCTTTAGAACTTATCTGCCTGGGTTACAATTCTTAATTTTAAAATCTCGAAGAGATAGAACGGCCGGAAATATTGAATATCAAAAAAGGCGACCACGCCACAATCGATTTTGATCTAATACCGCTAAAAAGATCATATTTTTCAAGAGCTTTCGAATGCGATGGTTAGATTATTGTCCAAGTCCGCTGGTGTAAGTTATGCCATAAGATACATGAAAATTAGTGATTTTATGAGGTTTATGAGGCATAACTTACACCAGCTGCCTTGGCCAATAATCTAACGACCGCTATTCGAAAACTCTCGAAAAATGTGATCTTTTGAGCGGTGATAGATCAAAATCGATTGTGGCGTGGTCGCCTTTTTTTGATATTTAATATTTCCGGGTGTCTTAACTATTGGAGATTTTAAAATTAAGAATTGTTAGCTAGGTAGATAAGTTCTAAAGATTATTTTGAACAAAAGTTGTTTGTAATGATTTTTCAAAATAATCAATAGATTTTGAGATTAATGTCTTTAAAAATAGCAATTTTTCTAACAAATTGAAATATTTACATTTTTCATGGTGGAATAACTCTTGGGCAAATTATTTTTAACACCTAAAATTTTGTTTCTATTTTCTGGAATATATTTCCAGTCTGTTTTCAAAATTTGGTGCGATTTAAAATTTTAATCGTACCACTTGACGTGAAATAGCATATATATATGCGTGTGTGTGTGTGTGTGTGTGTGTGTGTGTGTGTGTGTGTATAGATTATAAATATGCGTGTGAATAAATGTTTATATATATAATATATATGTTCACATATAGACATGCATATATTTAGTTCTACTAAATGTATAAAATGAAAGTATTAACTGCATGTTTACTTTTTTCACAAATCTTATTGCAGCGTACATTGCGATATATCGCTCTTGAATGCCTTGAAGAGCAAGAAGGCGCCGGGACTAGATGGGGTACCAGCAGAGGTACTGAAATCTGTGCCGCAAATCTAACCAGAGCTCTTGCTTTATATGTTGAATTCTTGTATCCGGGTGGGAAAATTTTACGCGCCCTGGATGGAGGCAAGATTGGTTCTGATAAGCAAGGGCAAAGAACTGACGGATGCGCCATCATCGTATAGGCCGCTGTGTATGTTGGACACCGCGGGTAAACTTCTTGAGAAGCTGGTGCGATCACGCCTGCTTACTGTAATTCAGGTTGCGGGCGACCTCTTTGAGAAACAATACGCTGTTCAGGAGGTAGTGGAGGCGGCCAGGAGCACAGAGAGCGAAAATGATTATTCCTGCCCAATCTGTTTCTTGGTGACTTTAGAAGTCAAGTACGCCTTTAACTCGCTAAGGTGGCTCGACGTGTTACAGGCCCTGGAGCGGAACTTCGGTGTACCAAGGTATTTCTTACAGATCCTTGGAGACTATTTGAAAGACCGTTTCCTTCTGTACGACACAGCGAATGGCCAGAAACGACCAGAGCTTACGGCAGAGGCAGCCGAAATATCCATTCTGGGGCCCGACCAGTGGAATATTTCCTTCGACGAGCTACTCAGGATTACCATAATTGCTAAAAGTATGGCAATAGCGCAGACACGGCTTGATCAGGTCATGTACCATGTTCAGCGCTGGATGGAGGAGCATGGGCTTGAACTGGCGATGGCGAAGACAGAGATTGTGATTCTCACGAAGAAGCGCGTACCAAAAGCAGTGCCGCTAAATGTTGATGGAGAGACCGAAACCACGGAAATGATAGTCAAATACCTGGGGATGATGCTTGATTCAAAGCTCACCTTCTGGGACCTGCTAAAAAAGGCGACAGACAAAGTGGCCGTGATTGTGACGAACCTGAGCATAGTAATGGCCAACATAGGCAATCCTCGCCCGAGCGTCAGACGTCTGTTGCTGCGGACCGCTGAGTCAATAATGTTATATAGAGCCGAAATATGGACAGAGGCGCCGCGACACGAAAAGTATCGCAAGCGCCTCTTGGCAGTACAATAAAGGTGTGCGCTTCGAGTGAAGAGCTCGTATCGCACGGAGTCTGAGCCGGCAGCCCTGGCGGTGGCGGAGGTCATACCCCTTGATCTTCTAGCCCTGGAGCGCCGATCCGTCTACCAGTCAAAGGAGGATCTTGGGCCAGTGAGGGCTGAGGAAGCTGCGAGAGAAGACCTGGCTCTCCTGGCAGGAGCGATGGGATTGGGAGACGCGCGGAAGATGGACGGCGAAGCTAATTAGCCAGCTGTCCCCGTGGCACGATAGGTAGCATGGGGAGGTGAATTTTTATCTCATGAATATTTCGCCAAAAGCGGGCAGACCTCCAATAAACGGAGCCTAAGATGAAGGTGCTGCTACGGCAGGCGGCTGGTCCCACCCCGAAGTATTCCGGCAGGTTAGTGCCGGGGTGAAATAAGACCAGGTAAGAGGGGTCTCCCGGGTGGAGTCCCGTGGGTCCGGATGGGCAGGAATGATTGGCGGCCGTGCGCCTGGGTGGTGCGTTTTAGTGGGTAGTAATTGCTCCCTCTATAAAAATTTATTATTATTATTTTTTTTTTTTTTTGAGTCTGGTAATGACATTTTACGCACAACCGGCAAACTATCCACCCCCTCGCAAGAGCAGACAGTCCACCAAGTGTGGGACTCAGTAGGAGCAAACTACTAATAACCACAAAACCCACATATGTCTGTTCGCACCGACACAAGGCCGGAACTGTTATTCACATTATTTCAGAATGGGCGGCTGTTCTTGCGTGTCCAAAAAACACATTCATTCTTGTACTCTTTTATTCACGAATCACATTCTCTCAATCTATCAGACATCCATCTGCTTTTTTACTCTGCAATACATTCGTAACGTAATTAGCGATCAGGCGCCAGTTGTCCTCGTTCGTCGTCATAAGTCTCGTCACGTTTTCCGGCGTGATCGCTTCTATGTCCATTTCAAGTCGTTGACGTTGATCTGCCCATCGCCTGCAGGCGAAGAACGTATGATCAGCGTCATTATAGACGCCTCCGCAGTACTTGCATTCAGGTGAAGCAAGTCTGTCCATCTTGTGTAGATAGCCGCGGAAGTATCCGTGTCCAGAGAAAAATTGGGTGAGATTGAAGTCTACCTCACCGTGCTTTCTCCCCTTCCACGGAGCAAACGCAGGGATAAGTCTACGTGTCCATCGCGCCTGTTGGGTATTTGTCCACCGGGTTTGCCAGAGTTCCATTGTTTTCGTACGTTCGTCTGTCGCAGCGGCGACCCGTCTCGTGTCCGCGCTTCGATCGTATATGCGCTTTCGTTCCGTCGCGAGTAGTTCGATCGGAATTAGGCCCGCGATAACGAGAACGGCGTTTTCGGACACCGTTCTCTAGGCGCACGCAATTCTTAACGCGCCCACTCGCTGTACGCTAGTCATCGCTTTCGCCCGCGTCTTAACGTTTAAAGCGTTCGCCCAGATTTCCGCCCCATATAGCATGATCGAGTGGGTAACGCTCATTAGTAGTCGTCGAGTGCTCGGTCTCGGTTCGTTCATATTAGCCATGAGTCTGCTCAAGGCTTTTGTCTTTTCCTGTGCCTTTTTAGTCACCGTGCGTATGTTAGGCCAGAAACTCAGTTTCGTATCCAGAGTCACCCCTAGATACTTGACCTCGTCTCGGACCACCACGCGTTCGCGTCCGACTGTCAACGGTATCCCCGTATCGATTCTTCGTCTAGTTAGAAGCACAAGTTCCGTCTTTTGTAACGCAAGTTGCAGTCCGTGGTCTTTCATCCATTCAGTCACTCGACGCATAACCTGGTTCAGCTTTAGCATTCGGAGAAGACTGTCATACAGTACGTTCCAGAAGTCTGGCCCCAGAATGGAACCCTGATCGACTCTTGCAGTTATTCGTCTGTCTTTTCGTCCGCCAGTGGTCTCGTATGTGACACGTCGGTCCCTCAGGTAGTCCCTTACATCCCGGAGAAGGTAGTCGGGCACCCGGAATGCTGTTTCCAGCGCTTCCAGGATATCCTCCCACCTCGCCGAATTGGATGCGTTCCTAATGTCTAACGTAGCCAGTAAGACCAGAGGCCTGGTCGCGTGGCACCTGGTGTTATGCTTATCGAAAATAGTTTTCACAAAGGATATCGCTCTGATGGTTGAGCGCCCTTTTCGAAACCCGTGCTGTCGGTTTGGTAAGTCTCCTGCGTCCTTTATCGACTGTAAAAGCCTTGGTCTAAGCAGTAACTCGTACAGTTTTCCGGTCGTGTTAAGTAGGCTTAGGGGCCTGTAGGATGACGGATTCTCAGGGTCCCCCTTATTTTTACTAATGAGAACCAATTGAGCCGTCTTCCAATGTCTGCTGAAAACGCCCTCTACCAGGCATCCGTTGAATGTGATTTCCGACGGCACACCGTCAGGGTGAGTCACGATCTTGTAACCCGCGCCCCAGGGATCCGAATCCACCTCGTCCGTCAGTCTTTGCCAGCACTCTTTTTTGCTGTTATTTATGGCGTACCGCAAACGCTTCCTACTCTGTTTGTATTCTTCGGAGAGACGCTGTCCACCAGTATGTCTCTCGTTTTTTGCGTGCGTAACGTTTCCGCGGCATAGAGGCTTCACACAATTGTTGAAGAAACTGGGTTGTTTCCCCGGCAAAAGCTTCAGCCCTGTAGCGATTAGTCATTCCGCGAGGTTCCACCTGTGACAGTGGTTTGTCTAAGTCTATCCGTTTCACGTCCCAACGAGGGGGACGAGTTACCCGAGTACTGCTCGCACGCGATTTGTCTATAAGGCTGAAGGTGATGTACTGGTGATCGCTGGCTGTGTAGTCTTCGATCACTCTTCATGCCCTCAGTCTTTGTGTCATCCTGTCCGAAACAAGGGTCACGTCAGGTACAGAGACCCCGAAGCCGGGTTGAAGTCGCCCGCCACGATTTTGTTGCCGGGGATGTCTCTCACGGCGTCTTCGAGACTCTCCAGCTTCTCCGCGTATTCGAGACCGCTATAATTCGGGCTAAGGTAGACACTGACGTAGGTGACATCGACCACCGTTGCCCAAACGTAGCCAAGCGAGCCAGTTCGACGGTGTTAAATCCCGGTACTATTCGCTGATGACGAGGATGTTTGCGTCCAGCTCCGCCGCAATCTGAGGGAGCAGCGCGTGTGCCACGTTACTCCGATTCATATTGCATTGGAGAACAGTTACCGGCATTTTATTGTCTTGTTCTTCGTCGCCGACTGTGCTGCCGTAAATGCTGCACACGCGCCTGAACCAGCGTCGTGTGCGAGGCACTTGTTGTCCTTCTTAGGACAGAGGAATCACTCAGGTGTGTTTTTGCACGCTTGTGCATCGTGCCCCTCTCGGCCACATCGCTAGCAGCACCGGTGTCTGTCTGGTTTTTTACAGTCTTTTTTGATATGGCCGTACCCGAGGTATTTATGACACATAGTTATGCGAAGCCTAGGTCTCACAAGGCAATTGACCCATCCGATTTTAATTCTTCCTTTTTTGAGGATCGCGTTCGCGTCCCTCGCGTCGAATCCGCATACCGCAAGGGCCACGCCTCGGGCGTTAGACCCAAAGACGTGCACCATTCTTTCTGCGCTGTCCCCGAGTTCGCGGTTAATAGCGTCCTTAACGTCTTTTTCAGTCGTGACACTGTCCAGATCGAGAAACTTCAGCGTTATCGTAGCGGTCAAGTCCTTTACCTGAGCTTTCTCTCCGAGGGCGACCTGCAAGGTCAGTTGGAAATCTTGCCGCGTCTCCTGTTTGCCGAGTCGCGGCAAAACACGACCCTGCTTTGTTTTTTGTATCTGTCGTACGTTCGTCTTGGTCTTCGTAGGATCCACCTTCAGACGTATGGTAGCAGTTCGTTCGTCCGTGTAATAGCCGCTACCATCCTTTTTTTTTCTTTTTTTGGACGACCGTCGACCAAGTTTCTGTCTGGGGTACCTCTTGCGTTTCCGCGACAGTCTTTTCTGGTGTGGGAGTTTGTTTTTCCCGTTCTCTTTTTTGTTTTTGCTGAGGTGTGGGCTCAGCCATGCACACGTCAGCGTTTGTGATCGTCGGTTTGCGGAGCAGTTTCATTCGTTGCAGCTCGTACATCGCGACTTCAACCGATTCTTTGATTTCACTCATTCCGTTTGTGATTACGCGGCTTACATTTTTTTGAACATTCTTTCTCTCGGTCATCCTAGCCAGGCTACTGCGTATGTTGAGCAGCTGTTCGTGCAGCTTACTCTCGGCAGCCTCCCAGCTAGTTGGCGACCCTCCGATGTGTCGTGCGAGATTTCCTGTAGCAATTTCCGCCACGCCAGCCAGGTTACCTACCGGCGTGATGGGGGAGCTGGGAAGCCCCCGTGACTCTCCTGAGTCGGATGGCGCAGACAGCACTCTAGTACCTGTAATTATAATTGAACTTGTCATTTTTTTTGTTTTATTAATCCCCATGCCCCCTGTATGTGTGTGTTTGTGTAAAGTGGTCAGATAGTCACCAGGCAGTGGCTTGCACGATACGTCCAGAGCTGACCCAATAACTTAGCTCCCCTACAGTACGGTGGCATCGACCATTCCTCCCCCACGACTCGCAGCAAGATCCCATCCGATCGCCAGTCGGCATTACTACGAGAAGCGAGATTTGCGCCGTTTCCGACGTTTATCACTGTAAAGGGCAGCCTTCCATGCTGGCTAAGCCGGGTTCGGGCCGGAGAATTAGTGGCGGCCCAGGAGTGCGATACTGGTGTTAACGGCAGCACCCTTCAGAGTGAACAAGCCTGCAGTTACGAGAAAGCTCCCTGTTGATCGCTCCGCCACCCAACTGATAACACCTGCTGCGTCTCCGCTCCCGCTAGCATAGAACCCAGTGCAGTAATGTCACACTCGGAGCACACCCGTTTATAGGGGTCTCCCCATTTACACAGGTCGGTCTCGTTTATAGAGCCGCCTTTCAATCATATCCCGCTTGGAAAATACCCGTTTATAGGGTTTCCTACTGGACTTGGACTCAGATAGATCGAGCGGAAGTATATATGTGTTTGGTGTGTGAGTAGGTGTAAAAACAACAACTTACCACTATCAGCTGCGTTTGTATCCCACTGTCCGCGGTTGCGTATTCAGTATATTAGCGACTTACCAGAGAGACTGTTTATAGTCTACTATGACCACTACTCTCTTTGGCCATTCCACTATCCGCAACCTGTGGACGCGTCCGGTAGCATGGAAAAGTGCTCTACCCTCCAAATGGGAGGTTCCTGGAATGATTATTATTATTATTATTTTTTGTTTTTTTTTCGTGGGAAACTGGAGAAATCTTACATAAGACGACGACGCATCTCCGCACTCGTCGCCAGTGCCGGATTCTTACCGGCTAAAACTCCAAACCCAACGCTTTCACCTGCCCAGCCCGGAACTGTTTTTCACATTACTTCAAGCTGGGAGGTGTGTCTGTGACATGCGTCATTCGGGACAAGCACCCTTTGATGGACAAAGAAAGCATTGGGGAGCACTCTAAGCGGATTGTGGTCTCCCCCAAAACCCATATGACCAGCGCGGCCCACCGAGGCTTTCAAATGATCAGGACCGACGGCGGGATTTTCTCCTAGTTTGGAGCTGCCCGCTTGGGGTAGTAGGTGTTCAACTCGCTAGCTCATAATTCTTCTTGAACTCCCCGATTTCGAGTTTTCCTCCCTTAACCCAATTGTCTGTAAAAGTGTTTGTAGTGGTCAGAAAAATTACCAGGCAGTAGCGTGGATGTTTCGCCCTGAGTCCTCCCGGTAACCGAGCTCCCCTACAGTCCGGTGTCATGGACCGTTCCTCGCCCGCGACCCGCAGCAAGGTCCCACCCGATGGCCAGTCGGAATTACTACGGGAAGCGATATTTCACTGTTTCCAGCGTTACCACTGTAAATGGTAATTTCCCATTCTGGCTAGGCTGGGTTTGGGCGCAAGAACTAATGGCAAAAGAACCCTCTCCTGAACTCTCTGCCACCCAATAGGCACCCTCTGCTTTGTGCCCGCTTCCCCCGATCGAGAAGACAGTGTGGCCACGACACGCCTGGAGCACGCCCGTTTATAGGGGTCTCCGCATTCATATAAAACGATCTCGTTTATAGAGACGCCTTTCACTTATAACCCGCTTGGAAAAAGGACCCGTTTATAAGGTTTCCTAAAACACAGGGACTCGAGCAGGTTAGTTGGGAGTGTATATGTTGAGTATGAGTGGTTGTAAGAAACATAGCTTACCTCTATCAGGTACACTTTGTTTATTCCATTGTCCGCGGTCGCGTATTTGGTGTATTAGCGACTAACCAGAGAGATTGCATATAGTCTCCTACTTCCACTAATCTGTCTAGTCATTCCACAATCCGCACCCTATAGACGCACCCGGTACATGGAAAAGTGCTCTAACGTCCTAATAAAGATTCCCGGGATTATTATCATCATCATCATCATCATCATTATTATTTTTAATGCCGCGCATGTTGTTGGTTCAGGCGTATACGCTGTCTATTCTCCAATGCAACATGAATCGGAGCAGCATAGCACATGCGCTTCTCCTTGAGGTCGCGGCGGATTTCAATGCCAACGTGCTCGTCATCTGCGAGAAATACAGAAACTTGACACCGCCGGCCTGGCTCGCTAGCAGTACGAGCACAGCAGCGGTATGGGTGCGTAGGGAAAGCGCAGCGCAGATCAATGCTCGCGAATCCTCTGAGCACTTTGTGTAACGGTTGGCGATGTGATTTTTTTCTGCATATACCTTAGTCCAAACAACGGTGCTCTCGGGTACACCGAAAAGTCTGCTAATTTTAAGCCCGAACTAGTTTCTCTACGATGCTCTGAACCTGAGATAATTTTTTTTTCATTGTGGCTTTGTTTATTAATATTAAAGGCTGAAATTTGCAGGTAGTTTACAATAAGTGTTGAACTACACTGTCATACATTTGTGATAAGATACATGTTAATATTTGAGAAAAGTTATTGAAAAAGCGGCAGTGTACAATCGACGCCGATCTTAGAAAGTGGGGGGGGGGCGCATGCGTCGCTCCGCGTTTCGAGCTGCAATCCGTGCGGCTGAAACTGCGCTCATTCGTCTTATATTTGGAAAAGTATTAAAAAATCGTGTTTTCTCGGGAACTAGTGATACAATCACGATAATTTTTTTAAATTGTAGCAGCATACAAAAATCTATTTTGTTAGTTATTATTTTTTTATGCTGCTACAATTTAAAAAAATCATCGTAATTGGATCACTAGATCCCGAGAAAACACGATTTTATGACTCTATTACGCTCAGTTTAAATTATGCAAATCCCCGTGACCCAGTCAGGTACTTTTGGAAACGTAATTTTAGGGGTATTATCAATGTCAGTCTGGAGACTTTTCATTCGTTCTACGCCAAATATAGCCTCAGTTCATCTACTTCGCCTACATTTTCTAATGCATATAACTCACATGCCATCACCTGTTTGCCAGATCAAGCATGCTCCTGCCAAATGGTAGCCCAGATTGATTCTGACTTTTATAAAGTTTCATCTTCACTTATTTCTACGTTCGATCGTCTTGCTCCTCGCTTACGCTATTCATCTTATCTTAAGCATAAACCATGCGTCTCTAGCGACATCCGGTCCATCAGAAAGGAACAGAATCCAGCGTACAGAACTTCTAAACTTGCTGCCTTGTTTTTTGACATTAAGGCCTACAAACATCTGCGCAGGTTATCTTTAAATGCCATTGAATCTGGGAAATTCAAATTCATCAATCGAGAAGTCCTTTCGGCTCAAAATTCTCAGACGAGATGATGTGTTCTCTGCATATATGGCGTTCCTGGGTGCTCAAAATCGTCTCCTCTTTCCATCTTTACATTACACGATCTTATTATTCATTAATCATAAATTTCGCTCAGCTTTCCGTCAATTTTTGCTAACATCTTGTTCGCTGTACTTAGCACGGAAATCCCGACTAACATCCCTCCCTATCAATTCTATCATATCACCGCAAACGACGTTCACCGAGCATTATTGTGGGGCTACTTTGCGTTCAGTTGGAGTGGACGATATCTCTATTCCAATGATTAAACTAGCCAGCTCCTGCATTTTGGAACCCTTAGATAATCTTTTCGACTCTACACTCCAGTTAGAACATTATCCATCTGATCGGAAGGAGGCCTTACTACTTCTTTTAGGAAAATGTAGCGACGTCACAAATATATCTGACACTCGACCAATCACCCAACTTTGCGAGGTGTCGAAACTTTTGGAGTGGACTGTCCATTCCCATTACGCTGCTTATCTTAATTCCTCTGATGTTCTCTCTTCTAGGCAGGCTGGGTTTTGCAGGGGGCATAGTACACAAAAGGCACTTCTCGAGATCACCGAGGACATCCGTCGGGGGATATATCAGTGGAAAGTTACAATTTTAGTTTCATTCGACTTCTCTAAAGCATTCGATACTGCTCCCCACGGACTATTACTCGGAAAACTATAGCTTTGTATGTTAGAGACTCAATAAAGTCTTGATTCTACGGTTCATCACCGCAGCCTACGTGTTATATCAAAGGACCCGAATACTTATTAGTCAAAGACATTTGTGTGCTTACTATTTGCTACAACGTGTAATATATATAATCGAAATCACTTCTCTCGTTATTGCGCACATTATTAATTATTATATATATAGTGTTCTTATCTATGTACTTATTCATATTTTATTTTATTATTTATATGTTTTTATGTATTACCATCACAAATGCCGACCTGTGGCAGATGCAATAAGATTATTATGAATGAAAGTTGTAGATGTGTTATTTGCACTACATATTTTCATCCTGGGTATGCTATTATTTGTATTTCTAAGAAACCAGCTGATAATTGCTGTGTTAGATCTTTTTGTGTAATACATCGCAAACGCCAAGATATTCTAAATGGTAAACTGATTTCTCCATCCAATCGATCACAGAACTTTGACAAATCTCGTAATATTGATACAAATTCGTTTCTGATCACTGTCTGACACAACCCTTAGGCATGTCTCTCTCAAGTAATAATAACACGTCTGTCAAGTTTCCATCTTCAATATCTAGTGAAATGAAAATTCAGAGTATTCTAATTGATTGGACGAGTATCGGATTCTGATAAAATGACAATGATTGTCTTCAAAATGACTCAAAATCACTGTGAGATAACCAATCAGCTCGATTCTGTAAAATCTCTAATTAGTGGAAATATCGCGAATTACCTTAAAAAATACCTTAAAAAATACCTTAAGCTTTCCCAAAACATCCTATAATAATTGCAAATATCCCGAAATCCCCGTAAAACCCCTAATTACTGCACATATCCCGCAATTCCAAAAAATCCAATAATTAGTGTAATTATCCCGAGATACTATAAGAATTCCCGGATCTCCCAAACAAATCTAGTAATTATAATAATAACTGCAAATATGCCGGAATACCTTCCCTAATACAAAATCTCACGTGAGATCTCATGCCAAAATCTCATGTGATTTTTCAATCGAAACGCTGCTCAAACTTCCGAAAAAATAAGAAATCAATTTAAGAGTATGGGGGTCACTTTTTTAGTTATAACACCCCCCAGATAAGCTAAAAAATTAAGGTTTTAAAGCGATTCAGAAATATTTATGATTTTTTTTAATTTCTCACGTGAGTTCTCACGTGAGATTTTGTATTAGGGTTAACAATTCTCGGATCTTCAAAAAAAAAATTCAGTAATTAATGAAAATATGCTTGAAAATATAATATAAATTCTCGTGATGAGTGCAAATATCCCTTAATGCCTTAAGTATTCCCAGAATTTCCAAATACCTAGAAATTAATGAAAATATCTAATAATTCCCTAAATGTCCCGTAATAAAAGCAAATATCCCAGATATCCCCAAACATCGCGTAATTAGTGAAAATATCTCTATGTATCTTAAGTATTCCCGGTATATTAAAAAAATCTAATAATTAATGATAATGTCTCACAATTTTTGAAAAATCCTGTAATAAGTACAAATATCCCGCATTACCAAAAAATCCAATAATAAATGTAAATATCCTAGAATTCTCTAAAAACTCCCGAAATACAATAAGAATTAATGGATAAAAACCTGTAATAAGTGGATTTATCCCGAAATAGTTTAATGTTAGATCATTAGAGGCAGAGCGATATAAAAGTTAAAACGATCTTCTTGCTAAATATATAAACTTACAATAAATTGGAACTAAGTAAACGCATATAAGAACAATAATTTATTATAAAGTTTTGTAGTTGATTTCTTCCGATGTTATCTGCCACCAAATGATATTACATTCTCCTGTCTTTATCAAATTCTATTCTTTATCTCCGTCTTCTTCAACATTCAGCTAATCTAAAACATAAAATACTGCACTGAAAAAAAATTTAGTTGAAACAAGAAAAGGCTTAGTTAAATCAATAAAATGATTGGACAACCAAACATGTAATTAAATAAATCAAATTTGTTACGTATTTTACGAGCAGCTACACAGCATATGTTGATCGGAAAAAGCTATTTAGTTCATTCAGCTAAACTAAAATACTTAAATATTCTCCTAACATGCAACTAGATTTTCAATAAATACTAATACAATTTTAATAAATACAATTAAATATATAATTAATCCAACAAAACCAATGCATCAAGCCAATAAAATGATATCCTGAAAAATGTTTTGTTAATTTAATAAAATATTTACTTAAATCAAGAGTATTCCTTAATTAAATCAGATAAACCATTATTTATTAAATAAATATGTAATTTCAATAAAATATTTATCTGATAGAAGAAAATATTATTTCAACTCAAACTAAAAGTTTGTTTCAGCGAAAGTTTGGTTAATACAACAAACGTGAGTCACTTCAACGCTAAACAACACCAACTAAATATTTCATAGTTTCAATCAAGTATGTAGTTAATCGAAGAAAATATTTCGTTGATCTAACTAAGATGATGTGTCGAAACAACCAAGCTATATTTAACAGAACATTTACTAAATTAAAAAAAAATTTTTTGCACATTAAAAAATAATATAGTTGGATTGAGAAATTAATTTGGTGGATTAAAGCATAATAATTCAACGGAAAATTTATTTTCTTCCACAAAATAAGTATTTGTTTCAACTGCTTGTAGTTGAATTTTTATTTATTTTGATGAAATTAATAAATTAATATTTTTATTCAGACAAGAAAATATTTATGCGACTCAAGCAAACGCGTAATTCGTTCAACAAAGCATGTGTTAATTGAAGAAAATAGTAGCTAACTGAAAAAATTTCAGTAACTTGATTACAAAACTATCGCTAATAAATATTTCGTAATATCGATGAAGTGTTTATTAAATCCAGAAAATTATTCGTCGACATAACAAAATCTTTCAGTTATTTTAGTTAGGTGGCAGTAATCAATAAAATTTATTTTGTCTCACAAAATGTTTGGTTGTTTCAAGAAAAGTATTTTATAAATGATGCAACGTAATTAATCATTTTAGGGTGATTAAGTGAACCAAATTCGATTTACGTGTCCTTATTTTAAAAAAAATAATATAATTTATTATGTAACTGAAAAACGTTTCAATTATTAAACATTTTATTCATCCCTCGGTGGCAATTAATTCATTAAACGACTTCGACTATTTGCAACAATAAGTTTTAAATTCAAAGAAAAAAGAAAAAACACAAAAATTAATAAAATCAAAGCAAAAAAGAAAGTTTTATGCATTTTATAATAAATTAATTTTTAAATTTACTGTAAAAATGGAAATTAAATATTATAAAAATAAAATTAATATCTCATGCGGAAAATACGATGATGTTGAAATTTCAGCTGATCTCCTCTCGATGATGTGGATTCTTCCGGTTGCATTTTAGATAATATATTGTAACGGGGTAGGTACTGGGGAATGTAAGACCCCCGGTTAGGCCTAATCTGTTCCACGTTACCAACTTTAAGTGTGCAGTCCCACGATGCGGCCGGGAATCACTTTGATTTCCGTGTAATGCCGTTAACAACGTCAAATACCTCGTTTGACTTTAGTACCGTGTGTTGGGCCCTATGCCCAAAATTGCCAACTAGGATAAACACCGGAGAGGGCGGTATTCGTGGAATAGGACTATGACCGGTAAAAACGTTATCAACAATCGATATATTATGTTAATCAGCGAGAAAGATCGTCTCGCCGAGTCAATTTATTAACTAAATCATCAAACAACAATAAATCAACGTTAACAATTTAAGAGGAGTCGTACCAATGATAACCCCCGAGATTAGCGCAAAAACAAACAGTAAAAATCTATTAACGGTCAATCCAGCGCGTGAATAAATCCTGGAATACTAGGATGAATTCGTGTCCTCGGCTAGAGCGTGGAAGCGGGCCAGTGATATCTCTTGCTACCTACCTGCCATGGTCTGTCCGATTGACGGTGACCCATTAACCCTAAAGGAGCACGTTGCTCGACCTTACATTGCTGGCACACTTGACATCGCCTGACGCAATCCGCAACTTCTGCGTAGAACCGTGGCCAATAATTGACTTTCCTAAAGTCAATGCAAAACCGACGTGATCCGTTCTCCTTGCGTACCATCACCACGGGGTTTGACCAACCGCTGTCCGAGGGTTTTATGAACTCTAAATCTAGCATTTCTCGGACTTGGCGGTACATCTCCTCCTGGATCTTCTCCGACACCGGGTTATACTTCTGCTTTATCGGGGGAGCTGATCCCACGTCAATCGAGTGCTCGATGAGTTGGATTTGCCCGATTTTGGGAGAAGTATTAAACAGCACTTTGATTACTAGCTCTCGCAGCTCTTCTCTTTCCGCCTCGGTTGCGTCCGCAATTCCAGCGGGCGAGAGGGTGGTCATACCTCCAGGCGGTCGCCATCCGGATCTAATATAGCTCTGAATGCTCGTACGAAGTTTACTCCTACGTAGCATTCGGCGTCAAGATTTGATATGACCGCTACTCTTATTTCACGTGTTTCATTTCCGACAGTGAAATGTAAGATCACATGACCTTTTAGCGATTGGTAACTACCATCCGCCATATTGACGCGTCCGGCGTTCGTCACAATGAGCTCCTTGCCCAATGTTGCGATGATTTGCAAACCGCTGGGTCCCATCACGGTTGTGGAGGCTCCGGGGTCGTATAAGGCTCTTATACGGAAGTCCTCAATCTCCACGAGAAGCCACCAACGACTCTCATCCTTTGGTTTATAGAATGAGGTGGTTCTGCTGGCTTCTTGAGACCGTTCCTCTTGTTGAGGCCTATTTCCGCTCCTCTCTAGACCGTCCTTTCGGTCGGAGCGGGTCCGTCCCGAACTCACCTGGGACAGCGGGGACTCAAGCACTTGGGTCGCGGTTTTCGTCCCGATTAACCGCTCCCTTTGGCGTTTCCCGAGCACACCGGACAGTACCTGTGGGAATAGCCAATTTTCCCGCAGTCACCGCAGGTAAGAGGCTTAGTTGGATCGAAAGTCGAACCCATTCGGTTCTTCGGCTGTTCCTTCCCTTTTTCCTTCGGTGGACTAGCGCTCTTCTTCTCCTGCCTGTGCCCGGAGCTCTTGCTCGGGCCATTAGGTCCGCCAAACCTCCTACTCTTCGGAGATCGGTTTGCCGGTGAGCCTTTCTTTGGAGAGCCGGACTTTGGGCTTCTCCTACGAGACAGCCGAGCCGTCGATGACAATTGGGAGACGATGGGCCGCAGCGCATCCTCCAGCATCTTAGCGATGCGGTCGACGACGTCAGGCTCGCTTGGTTGGACTGAGGTGACT
Organism: Theocolax elegans; assembly: GCA_026168455.1. Lineage (NCBI taxonomy): Eukaryota > Metazoa > Arthropoda > Insecta > Hymenoptera > Cerocephalidae > Theocolax > Theocolax elegans. The sequence goes on from CM047425.1 coordinate 49,008,849, forward strand.
TCAGCGGCCGCTACCTTAGCCTTCGGCGAACCTTTTTTCCGCTTCGGCTTATACGCCATTTCGGGAAGCAGAGACCCTTCCTTCGTAGGTGGTGGACGATATACTTTTTCACCTTCTATCGTCTACTCCGCTTTCGTGGCGAGGTCCAGCATTTGTTCAATTGAGCTCACTTTCGCTCTCTTGAACAGCCGTTGAAGCTGTAGCAGCATGTACCGATACAAATGATCAAGCTGCTGCGCTTCAGTCGGCGTAGGGACTATCTTTTGCATACTATACTATATGCAGGGACTATATCGCATACTATTGCGATAGAGCACGTCATATAGTCCCTAACCGGTTCATCGGGTCCTTGAGTCCGTGCGTTGGACTCGGCGATGATCCTCTGCTGGAAACGTTGGCTCATTCCGTACCAACGTTTAGCCGAAGTCACGAAATCTTGCCAGGAGTGCCACTTGTGTTTCTCGTTCTGGTACCACGTGGCGGCAGTGTCTGTCAGCAGTTCCGAGAGTGACGGCAGTAACTCGTGTTCTGACAGGTTGGCCAGGATCCTGCAATCCTCGTGCCTGGTTAGGAAGGCGATGATGCTCTGGCTCTTGTCGCCAGAGAACTTGACCTGCCACTTCCTAACAATGCCGCCTACGTCCCGAGGTGTTCCATTCAACCTAGATGACGTAGAGAAGCATGATGTCGAAAATGTGCGACTGTTGTTTGGCGAGCTGCGCGCTTGCGGAATCCTCTGGGATTCGTGCGCATTCCTCCCCTTCCAAGCTCCATCAGGCTTTGTCTGAAGGACGCTTATGCGTTGTTGCTCGCCATTTACTTGCGCCTCACTTATTTCGCTCACGTCAGGACCATGACACGTATATGTGTCCTGAAATTGCACATGGTGAGATTGGTTTGCACCGTCCAATCTCGTGCTGTGAGCGGTTTGAGTGCGCTCGGACATTAGCTTATCCACATTCTTTGTAAGGTCATTAACTTTTTGGATAAGCTCCACCAAGGTGTCGGAGAACGATCGAAGGATTCTAAAAGTGTTTCCCTCGTCTGAGACCAATGATAGCCATTCTTCCATTCGTTCGGGGTGCTAGCTCGACGTTATCGAACTCCTGCACCGTCTTATGCAGATTGTCCTTAACCGCAGCGTTCTTCCGCAGTACCAGATATATTTCCTAGTCTGGGCTAGGTTCATCAGACTCCTCGTCCTGATGTTCACCTAACATCTGTAGCCACCTATTTCTCCGTTGGAGACGGTCGCGAACTGCTGTGGCTTCATCCTCTTCCTGGTTAAACTCCTGGGCCGAATAGTTTCCTACTAGCCACTGGTGGAGTCGCTCGGCTTTCCTATGAACCGAACCTGCCGATTTTAGGTTCAAGACGTCCAGGTGTAATTCGATTTGCTCTCTGGTGAGCGTCTCGATCCATGCGTCAATCTGGTTATCGACGTCTTTCTACTGAGCGGCCATCTTCAGTTGTAGCGTCGTTTCTACGTCTAACAATAAGTAGCCTTGCTGGCTCGACGCACTATGTGTGTGCCAGGTTATGTGTTGTCGAATACTTAACTTTGGCGTTACTTGCCAAATGTCCAACCCGTATAACTGAGTTTTACTTCTATCTAAGCTAACTGCTAAAGCACAAAACCGGATGCTAAAAGTAAGTCCTGTCTTACTTTGACCAAGGAAGCACTATAGAGTTTAAATTATTTTTAACAAATTTTCTATTAAATTTTCAATAAACTACTGCATGGCTCTTACCTTGCGCTAACTTAATAGTACTATAATAAATAATAAATAAATAAATAAATAAATTAAATAGTTAAAGTTACCGTGCGCTTGACCTCTTACAAAAATATAACCTATAATACAATTTGTAAAGGTCTGAGCTAGATTATAAGCTTCCAGTTTTGTGCCAGCAAAAACCAGTTAAAACTTACATACACTTACACATAATTTATTTTGACCGATTAATTGCCACCAGGTTATGTCGCGCTGTGTCGCGTTCTTTCCTTCCTCTAGGTGGCGCTAGTTACTTGGTTTGGTCCAAACAATCCAATTTCCAAGTAACGCTAGTCGGTCTATCGATTCCGTTCGAAAACCCACCAAATTTCATATTTGTGCGACCTGTAGGTCTCCGCCACGGTTTACCCAGTGGATGATGAGAAGCCCAATATTTATTTATTGAGGAGTTGATGGAGGAATGACTTACACAAATTTCCTGTAATCAGAGAGATTTATTAAGACTCTACAGGTATAGATACAACGTGTGCTTTCGTCAAGCGATAGACACACTCTGGCTCTTTCGCATTGCGCAGTTCGCTTCGCTCGTTCCCGCTTACCCCCACTCCTCAGTTGGAGAGAGAAAGAAGATGCGGGTCCCTACATACTCCCCTCCGAGTAATTAACGCTATTACAAATTAATTATGCTATTACAAATTAATTAAGCTATTAATACTTTCATTAACAAGTATCACAGTCGGAGCACACTTAAGTTACGAGGGATAAGAGTCACTTTTTTTTATTACACTGAGTATTTTTGTAACAAATAAAATTAACGCTATGTACAATTATTTACAACTTAAATCTAATTATTTTTCAGGAGTATCCGGTGCAATGGATACTTTTTTCTTGCGTATGTAAGTTTTTAATTGAGGCATACTAGTTGAAAGCTGATTGCCTTGAGTATAATTGCTGGCAACTAGTTGTTCTAAATTATCTGGTATAAAATATGCAGGTTTTAACAATTCGACCGACACGCTGCGAGGTGATCCTTTAATTTCGATGTCGTACACGCGATCTGAAACGCGGTTAAGAACTTTGTAAGGACCAGTATACAGGCGTTCTAGAGATTTCTTTGCCATATTTCTCATGAAAACGTGTGTCGAATTGATAAGATCTTTAAAGAAAAAAATTCCCCAGGTAAACGCAAAGTGGTACCAAACATAAATTCTGCTGGCGAAACATTGGTATCCGCGCGAACGTGACAACGTAAACCTAGAAGAACTGTCGATAACGTACGAGTCCAATCTGTGTCCTGGTGACACATGATCGCTGCATTAAAAGTTCTATGCCATCGTTCAATAAGTCCGTTCGCTGCAGGATGATACACCGTGGTTCTTACTCGTTCGCAACCGATTAATGACAATAGAACAGTAAAAAATCGCGATTCAAATTGTGAACCTTGGTCGGAAGTTATGACTTTAGGAGTGCCATAGCGTGAGACCCAAGAGTCATAAAAGGCTCTGGCAACAGTTTGAGCAGACGTTTCGCGAAGAGGAATAGCCTCAATCCACCTGGAAAAACGATCGATCATGGTAAGTACATATTCAAAACCGTTGCGATTCGGGAGGGGTCCAACCAGATCGATGTGAACATGGTCGAAACGACCATCTGGGGCTACAAACTGTTCCGGAATTAATTTGACATGTCGAGATACTTTGGAAAGTTGGCAATCTACGCGCTGCTTGCACCAAAGTGCGATGTCTTTGTGCATTTTTGGCCATACGTAACGTTGTCTGATTAATCGGTCAGTAACTTTCGGGCCGGGATGTGCAACGTTGTGCACTAAATTAAATACAGATTTACGCAGCGCGACAGGAATATACGGTCTGATTGATTCGCCTGTTATATTACAATAAACGGTAGTGTGGGCTGGTCTCCATTGAATACGTTTTAACGTTAAGCTATAGTCTGGAGAATCGAAAATTTCTTTCAGTTGCTCGTCCGTTTCTTGTTTAGTCGCTAATTCTGTTAAATCTATTTCCAGAGGCATACGTATCGATTCAATGCGCGATAAAGAATCTGCTACAACGTTGTCAGAACCACGAATAAATTCTATACGAGTCGTGTACTGAGCTATGATCGTGAGTTGACGCAATTGACGAGGTGAAGCCTTTTCAGATTTTTGAAGAAACGCATACATCAATGGCTTATGGTCGGTAAGAACCCGAAAATCACGACCTTCTATTAGAAATGAAAAGTATTTTATTGCCTCATAAATCGCAGTAAGCTCACGATCATAAGCGCTATAACGCTGTTGAGTCGGAGAAAGCTTTTTAGAGAAAAAGGACAATGGTTGCCACTCATTTTGTAGCGATTTTTGCTCTAATACAGCACCAACCGCAAAGTCTGATGCGTCTGAAATGATTCGCAATTCGGTACCAGAACGTGGGTGAACTAACATAGTTGCATTTGCAAAATCCATTTTTACCTTTTCGAAGGCGTTACTCGCTTCATCAGTCCATATGATTGGTCGTTTATCATTTTTGCAAGAATCTTTGAAGTACGCATTTAATGGAGCTTGAGTTGCCGCTGCAGAGGGCAAATTTCGGTGGTAAAAGTTGACCATGCCGAGAAATCGACGAAGTTCTGAAACCGTACGCGGTTTTGGGTAGTCATTAATGACTTTAACCTTTTGGTTGGTTGGACGAATGCCATCCTTATTAATTGTGTAGCTAAGAAATTCAATTTCGTTTGTAGCAAAGGTGCATTTTTCTACATTGAGACGTAAATGAAATTTTCTTAAGCGATCGAATACAATGCGTAAATGATCATAATGTTGATCTTTATTTTCAGATGCAACAAGAATATCGTCGATATAAATGTAAACGAAATCTAGATCACCTAACGCGCGATTGATATAACGCTGGAAGGATTGACTGGCGTTTCTGAGGCCAAAAGTCATAAATAAAAATTCAAATAAACCAAACGGTGTAATAATGGCCGTTTTTTTAATATCGTCAGGTGCAACCGGAATTTGGTTGAATGCCTTGTATAAATCTAATACAGAAATAGTATATTACATACCATGGCCAGTAAAATAAGAAATGTCTCGGATCACATGTAATTGTCGGCCGAGGCGAAGCCGAGGTTGACGAACATGTGATCCGAGGCTTTCTTTTTTACTGGCCAAGGTGTGTATACTATTTTTCTGCTCGACGTTGCCGGAAAACGGCAACTTCAATTCGCGCATCGGCCGGGAAGTTGCCGCTTTCCGGCCGGAGGGCAGAAAAAATGGTTTTTCCATGCAAATCGCTTGAACAATCGTGTAAATGCGACGTTGGATATCTATCGGGGACAGTGACCGCATTAAGGCGACGATATAGTCACCGCATACCCTCCAGGAACCGTGCTTTTTGAGAGTCATGTGCATCGGACTTGCCCATGGACTGCTAGAAGGACGACAGATACCCGCTTCTACCCAAGAACGAAATTCAGCTTTGGCAGCTTTTAATTTTTCGGGAGCCAATCGTCGCGCACGTTCTGATATTGGGGGACCGGTTGTAACAATATGATGCTGTACATCCGAAATGTCCGGAGGCGTAGGCTTAGCCGTGCCTGTAATTTCAGGAAATTCCGCTAAAATTTGTGCGCATTTCGAGTTAGGAGCAACAGCAAAGACTGTATTAGTATTAGCGTCTTGCTTGAGAGTAGCTGTATATATAGCATGGATATTAGTGAGGGAATCAATTAACCGTTTTTTACGTACGTCAACTAATAAACCGTAATGCGATAATAGGTCGGCGCCAATTATAGCATGCGGTACATCCGCAATGCAAAAGTTCCAACGAATAGGACGATGTAAACCTAAGTTTAGTTCTCGAAAACATTCACCGTAAGTATCAATTCGGGAATTGTTAGCTGCGAATAATTTTAATTGGCTCGGTTTTCCCTTGATGCCTGGGTTGGCTGGGAGAAGCGAAATGTCAGCCCCCGTGTCAATCAAAAATTGAATACCGGTTATTCGGTCGCGGACTAGGAGACGATTATAAGCATGCTGACCCTCAACGTTTGTCTCCACAACAGAAGGTCGCATTACCCCCCCGCGTTTTTCCATTCAGTATATTTGGAGCACCAACTTTTGCACGAAGTCGGGTTATCAGGGTATTTCGAATGCGCACGACAAATATTCGGAGATTCACGGCTTTTTGACCTGTCACGTTTTTTATCAGATTGGGAATTCGAACGATTCGGTTTGGACAATGAGTTGAATCTTTTTAACACGTTGTCGAATTTCTGCTCGATTCGTTCCATTGCCAGTTCGAGATCTGGCCTATCAGATGAAATATTATTTATACTATGCGATTCGTTCGCCAATACCGAATTAACGCCAGCAGTATACATGTAAGCGTTTTCTGAGAGTCTATCCGCGGCTTCTGCGAGCTTGTCAATATTCGTAGCTCCCGTGGCAATCAAAATGGCACGATGTTGCTCGGGCAAATGCTCTAAAAAAATACTTTTGATTACATCGTCACTGCATTGACCGTTATTCAGGCTTCGTCGAGAGAGAATAAGAGATGGTTTTCCATCTGATAAAACCTGACCTTTAAGAAATTTTCGTAAATTAAGTTTGACTGAAGACGCAAAAGTTGAAATAATGCGAGATTTAATTCGAGAGTAAATGTCCGACGGACGCGGATCTAGTGTAATTATGTCTTTGATAGCTATCATTGCGTCTCCATCGAGTGCTAAGCATAGATAGTCTACTTTGGTTACATCATTTGTCACGTGTGCATTACGGAACGAAGCTTCGACTTGAATAAACCAAAGGTCTGGATCTGATCTTAGAAGTGGCGGAATTTTCGGAACTCGTGCGCTGTCAATATGATTCTCGCGTAACGTAATATTAGGGTCTAATTGCTCTGGCATCGCGGGAGGAAAAACGTTGTTATTTTCAATCGTATTTAAACGATTAGTAAGCGTTGCAATTGTTTGTTGCAGTTCTCCGAGCTGAGCTGTTTTTTGCTCTAGTGCTTCGCGAGCTTTATCTAGTTCGTCCTGCATGGTGTGATGTAAATTAAATACACGAACTATAACCTCACGTCTGTGACGTGGTACAATATACCCTATTTCACGCACGCAGGCGTGTGACAATTTTTATTTCCCTACGACCTGACAACGGACGCAAAATTGTATTTATTCTCACCATACCGCAATGTTTGTTAATTGAAAATTTTGTCGCGAGAATCAGCGCACTACGAGATAAATTAAAAGTTCAAATTCTTTAATACTACGTTAAAAATACTATGTACACTTAATTTCTAATATTACTGAAAAATTATTATTGAAAAAGAAAAAAATTATCGTAATTCCGAGAATTATTTTTGTTTTGGAAGTTTTCAAAATGGCTGTAACGGTCGCTCGTTTAAACGTGTCGAGAAAAATGTGGTTACCGTTGTTACTAGCTATATATATGTTTATATTTATGTTTATACACAACGTGTGTTTACTACGCGGGAAAAGGTCAATATGGCGGCCGATTCCACGAATTTGAATATTTTTACGCGCACGCTAAACGATTACATACTCATGATTTTCAGAAAACGATAACTGAAGACAGGCCCCGGTGATGATGGGTGCATCGGCGATGTCCAGCTGCTCTGCAGTCGATGTGAAGGCTGAGATCGGCAAAGACGAACTTGTAGAGTAAGGCGGTCGCCGTGAAGGCTAACCGCGGCAAAGGCCGACTCCTGCTGCAAGGCGGTCGCCGTATAGGCTAACCGCGTTGATCTGGGACGCCCGGTGAATGGCGGTCGCCGTGAAGGCTAACCGCGACAGGCCTGGACCAGAAGAAAGACGGTCGCCTTAAAGGCTGGCCGCGTCGCCGTCGAAGACGAACTGCAAAATGCGGTCACTACAAAGGCTAGCCGCGTCGAAGCTCCTCGCTGAGTCTTTGAGACGTTGGCTCGTGGCTCGATGAAACGAAGTCGGAACGAAGCCAAGGAAACTTCTTTCTAGAATGGTGTAAATCCTCTCGTGCCTCAGTCGGGGTCACCAATGTAGGTCTCCGCCACGGTTTACCCAGTGGATGATGAGGAGCCCAATATTTATTTATTGAGGAGTTGATGAAGGAATGACTTACACAAATTTTCTGTAATCAGAGAGATTTATTAAGACTCTACAGGTATAGATACAACGTGTGCTTTCGTCAAGCGATAGACACACTCTGACTCTTTCGCATTGCGCAGTTCGCTTCGCTCGTTTCCACTTACCCCCACTCCTCAGTTGGAGAGAGAAAGAAGATGCGGGTCCCTACAGACCTATTTCTAGTGGCGCCACCTATGTTCAACCAGAAACCACTTTCATTTGTCTACTACTAAGTAGTCGAGACGAGAAAAAAAAAATTTTATTTGTTATAAAAAAATTTTTTTTGTTTACAACAATTCTATTCGTTAATAAACAAATTCCGTCTCGTAATTTCGTCGAGGGAACGAAAGAAAACCGAAATATACTTCACAATTTCGAAACGCGACTGCTGACCTCGTTATTGTTCGCGAGTTATCCAATTGTTAATTAACAATATTATTAACAATTGAACAACTATATCGTGTTTGTTGAATTTTTAACGTCCTTTATCCCAAGTCCACATGTTTTGGGCGCCATTATAATGGGGTACGGATTGAATATGAGGAATAAAAAAAATCAACGGAGGTATCAGGGCGCGAACCCACGATCCCGGGAGCGCGAGGCAGAAGCCTCACCACTGCGCTACCATTCGCAATTATCCCGGCTGGTCGACTTAGTCCTATCGACGATCGTCGCCAATAATCCAGGGACCTACCTGCGCTGACACTCAAAATCCGTACCCGTTATAAAAAATATATATATACATATATATATAGAGATGGTTCTCTGTGACATCGAAGATGAAAAAAATAAATATTGCGATAACTGTGGGAATATGTTCTAGAGGTATCCAGTAGATCTCTTTTTTCGGAGTCATTATTTTAAGTTATAGAGTCAAAGTTGATATTTTAGCACTTTCTTTCTCTGCTCCTAGGGGAAGCATATTTGACTAAAAACATAAATATGACTTTTTTTGTAAAATTTCCTGAACTTTTCATTAAAAATACTTTTAAAAACATAAATGTATGGTGTCACACTTTTGTAAGCCATTTAAACCTTAAATAGTGAAAATCAGCAATTCTGCCCCGGACTCTGGAAACCTAATGCTGTCTAAAAGATATCTTTTTATAATCAGAAACTGCCTATAAATTTCCAGAATGGGTCTAAATCATTAAGATCACTTATGGTCAAAATATCTGGGAAAAGTGCCCAAAATATTAATAGAAATGTGTATTTGTTGCCTTATAACGATGAATCTATTAACATAATCATTGCAAAAAAGTTTATGCACTTACTTTCAAGTGGTAGAAAAGTATCTCCACATTTTTTAGTAGCAATCTAATCCCCTGTAAGCCGCTAAAAATACAAATATTATTATACATTCATAAAAAATTGATTTTAAACCATTATAATGCTGGAGTTTCAATTTTACAACCACTTTAAGAATTATGATACTAATCTGAAGGTACTATAAAAGTATCAACATTATTATTATTATTCAGCAATACATTGTTTGAATTTCACAAACTTGTCACTGTCACATAATCATATTAATCATTATAATTTCAGATCTGATTTGTTTATATATCTTTTGTATTAAAGACGTATATTCAGTCATTGTAATAATAATGTTCATATATTTATAGTAATCCTTCAGATTAGTATTATAATTCTTAAAGTGATTGTAAATTTGAAAATCCATCAATATAATGGTTTAAAATTAATGTTTTATGAATGTATAATAATATTTGTATTTTTAGTAGCGTACAGGGGATTAAATTGATACTGAAAAATGTGGAGATACTTTTCTACCACTCCAAAGTAAGTGCATAAACTTTTTTGCAATGATCATGCTAACAAATTCATCGTTATAAGCCAACAAATATACATTTCTTTTCATATTTCGGGCACTTTTCCCAGATATTTTGACCATAAGTGATCTTAATGATTTAGACCCATTCTGGAAATTTATAGGCAGTTTCTGTCTATAAAAATATAACTTTTAGACATCATTAGGTTTCCAGAGTCCGGAGCAGAATTGCTGATTTTTACTATTAAAGGTTCAATGACTCACAAAAGTGTGACAGCATACATTTATGTTTTTAAAAGTATTTTTAATGAAAAGTTCAGGAAATTTTACAAAAAAAGTCATATTTATGTTTTTAGTGAAAAATGCATCCCCTAAGAGCTACAAATTCATGAAAATAGGCATATAATGCAAGAAAGTGCTAAAATATCAACTTTGACTCTGTAACTTAAAATAATGGCCCCGAAAAAGTCTAAAAAAATTCAGGAGAACTACTGTATACCTCTAAAACATATTTCCACAGTTATAGCAATATTTATTTTTTCATCATCGATGTCACAGAGAACCAGCCATACATATATGTATATATATATTCATCAAAAATTTAATTAATTATGGACTTGCATGTGGTGGTGAGAGGGGTTGACAATACAACATAAATAAAAATGAAAAAAAAAACAGATTACATTTTCCTTGGCCTCTGGCTCTTTTATTAATTTATTTTCCTTAAATATTACATATTGAAATAAAATCAATTGATATTCCCGAAAGAGTTAAGGGGAGGCTGAAACAAAAGTTTCCCCAACTGGCCACACTATAAGGGGGCACTGCGGTCAGGTGGTCATACGTACTAATAGAATAAAAAATAATTTATTTGTTTTTGTAGGATACATTATCCCAAAAATAATTAGCAGAGCGGCGTAGCCAATGTTAAAATTATTAATTTTAACACCCGAGACATTGGAAAAAATTCATATTTTCAACGTGAAATGGGAAATACGGAGGCAGTGTTGCGTACGCTTTACGTTTGCTACAACTATCTCGACAGGGTTAGGTATTTAAGTATTTGGTGATGTAGGTGGAATGAAATAGAAAAACTTTCTTGTCTGATATACTGCTAAAAATGTATAAAATCCTCACATAAGTTGAAATTTGACGATACAATCAGTGTAGCAGACGAAACGCATTCTTCTTCTTCGCCATGAAAAATCGTTAGGCCCTAAATGTCCCGGTAGATGGCGCCAAGCATAGATTTCATTACCAAAATTTCATGTACTTGGTTCTCAATTCGTTATTTTTCAGATTTTTAAATTAAATTGTTTGTCAAAATTATCAACTGGATATTGTTTACTTAATGTCCATAAAAAATATTTTTGTTAATTAAAAATCTCTCCATTACATTTTGGGGGTAAAACTACACAATTTGACTTCCAAATTTTATAGATAGCTAAATTTGTGCGTTGAAAAGCAAAAAGATCTTCATAAGCTTTTTAGTGCTATGTAATCTATCTATATTATTAAAAAAATTTCGTCACCACCGCTGCCGCCGTTTTAGAAATTTCTGAAGAATTTCTGGTATAACAAGATACGTCCCTGTGGCCTCACGTACATATAACATGACGTGTAATCACGTGTTTATTACGGGTGGTCGCGAAATAGAGAGTACGTCCCATTAGACTCAACAACTATCTATATTATTAAAATCTATATAAGACTTAATAAAAAAAATCTATTCTATCTATATTTTTCAAACAGCTGCAATGGTGGCCGCTGGACGTAAAGTTGGAATATACAGGGTGGTCTTTTTCAATCGTATATTTTACAGCTTGTAGGCGTAATGGGACTTATGTATCAGTTTACGTTGGACTCGAATTGCAGGCTATTAAACATTTGAATTCTAAATTGTAACTCGAGTGTGGGTATGTGTGGGTTGATTTGTCTGTAATACATGATACATCAGTGTGTGAAATACTAAGTGATTCGAAAGTGCCCCCTATAGACAAAATTTTAATAAACAGGGTGATCTTTTTGAATCATATTTATGCCACCCTTTATGTATACATAATGGGATTTATGCATGGGTGGATGTGCATGTAAAACGTGAAACTTGAGTGTGTGAGGATGGATAGGTGCATGTATGTGTATCTGGAAGTATATGTTGGTGTGTGAGGGTGGATGCGGGTAGGTAGAAGTGAGTATGTATTTGTTGATGTGGATGTGTGCGGGTAAGTGTGGATGGTTGGATATGGGTGTGTGAGCATGTGCATGAGATACAGAGTTCAAATATACCCTGTGACAAGGTATGTAATACCTGTCAAGTTAATAAGCGAGCGAGTCCCAATATAAACTAGCCTACCTACCCTCACATCTCTAAGCCTACCTAACCTAACCGAAGCTCCCCAAATCCCCAATACTTCTCTTGGCTCCTTTCACGTAGCACAATAAAGCAGCATGTCAGGAGAGGCGACACAACTCCCAGGAGGCTTCGCACCAGGATCATGGAGCAGCCTGCGATGGCCCAAGGTGCCAGATGGAGCAGCACGAGCAGCAACAAGATAACAAGGAAGCTGTGAAACAGTTAAACAATTAATAAGAATCCTAATTAGAAGGAAACAAGGACGCATGTAGTGCACATAGTAACTGACAGCTACATGCTAGGAGAGGATTGGAAGTGAGGTTATGGTAATCATAACATTACCATAACTCTCAATTAATAATCAGTAAATAATACGCAGCACTCCCTCGGGAGATAGATATTCACCTAAGAAGCAGCCAGCATCCCCGCAGCAACGCAGCACCGAAAAAGAGCAGCAGTCACCGACCCGACGCGCACCAGCTGAGCTGTCACCTTGAGAGCGAGTGAGAGAGAAGACTCGAAGATCGGCCGTCCCGTCTGCACCTGTAACAGAGTAGACTTATTAGCCGATAAATCAACACGGAGGAACGATCATATAGACTTACCGGGTTAACAGCATCACCGGGAACATCGTCCTCTCCGTGGGAAGCAGCAGCCCGGCAACGTCGTCCGCCTTGATCAACATGGCCGCGAGCACTCACTACACGAGGCGCGCGAGACGACGACGGGCGACTCGACGCGAGAAGCTGCGCGCGCACGTCGGGCCCGAGCAGCGAAGCGGCGAACGAGCCCGAGCTCGAGAGAGCTCATCGGGACGCCATCGAGGCAGCATCGGGCAATCGATTCGCGACCGATTATATCACCGATATAGTATATTTCGAGTGTGTGTGTGAGAGCATTGACCACAGTGCAGCGAAATCCGAGGAGACGATCTCCACGTCAATAAGGTGGGTGTACGCCTTGCAGTGGATATTCGTATTCTTCTGACCGTAAGTGTGCTTCCCCTTTTCTCCCCTCCCCTACCCCTCGCGCAGCAAGTAGCAGCAGCAGCTCGCACGCAGCCGAACCTATTTAAATAAATTCGCCGCGATCGTACGCGGCTGGCGCCCAAACCTTATTTTAGTTTTTATAATAAATTAATATTATATTATTATTTAAATCGTTATTTCGCCTTTGACGCCACGCCCTAATCCCCAGCGTGACCGTTACATTGGCGCCCAACGTGGTTTTCTTTTTTTTTTCTTCGGCAACGGCACGTTTTTTTTGTCATATATTAAAATGGCGTCGTACGCGTTATCTTGCCGATATTGAAAAAGATATTACAGGATTAATTTTTATAAATTTATTATTATTATAATTAGCAGCAGCAAAATTAAAAACTTGAAAAATATATAATTGAAGTTGGATTATTTAAACTATAATAAAGTAAGCAGCAGCAATTCTTATGTTAAATAAGTGTGAACGTCAAGCGTGACGGAATTAAAAAATTTAATAGTAGTAAGCCGTAGCCATTTTTCCCTCCCCCCGCGTGAAGCACACATACGGGAAGGAGGAAGCAGCCGCGTGGCCATATTTTCGGCCATCTTTAATATATAACACGTGTCAATTATACACGTAGTATTAAAGTTTAATTAACTTAATAATTAATATAATTATTGAAATTCGTTTTCTTTTTTCTAAACAATATTTTTATGCATTATAACTTGTTTTTCTATTGTGTTTAATGTAGCGTATAGTGCGTAAATAGAATAATATGTTCTATAAGTAAAATAATTACTTAGAAATTTAGCAGCTAGCAGCAATATTATTATTACAATATTATTTGCGCATCTGTACCTATAAAAACACATATACTTTGATAATAATTTTAACATTTGTGCACAATATTTCTGTATATTTTATAATACTAATATTTACTTCTAACAACCCAAAATAACATTTTGTTCGCTTTCCCCCCCCCCTTCTCTCATCGCAGCCACACCATATATTATTTATAAGCCATTATTTTATTTTTGCATTGTACAAAATAATAATTTTTTTTTTTGTTGCTTAATATAATTTAGCCCTTATATATAAAAATACATTAATATTTTCATTTTCTTTTCTGGCAGAAGCTGCAATTTAATTATTTATATCATTTTGCAAACCTGTATAAATAATACATAATAAATAAATTTTTATTTTTTCGTGCAAATTGATAACATTATTTTTTTGTTTTTGTTTTCTTATTTTCGCAGCTAGCAGCCAATTAATTAAAATTAATTAAACCTTAATTTTGCTTTTAACAAAGTAATAATTTAACAAATTAGCACATAAAAAATCAATTTAATTTTTTTTTTCTTACCTTCTTTTCATTTGCTTTCAACTAATTGCATTTAATAACCCCATTTCGCAGCAAACTTGATAATTTTTACGCCTTTCCCTATTAGCAGCCAAAAACCTAAAAACCCGATATACTTTTATTACCCTTGCCTAATTTACCTTATTTTGGATTGTTTCTCCCCTGAATAGTATTTAAGCAGATAACTAGCATATAAGAAACTTCAGCTTTAATTTTTAGTTTTTAACGTTGGGCTGTTAGTTTAATAGCGATAAGTATTGAGCTGCAGATTTATTGCGCCAAACTTATACCCTCCCCTTCTTAATTATTGATAGAATAATTAAGTTAAAATTCAAATTAGGTAGTAGAATAAATTTGATAAAGTAGCACAAGGTGCAGCGATAATTAGGCGCACCATAAATAATACCGCCGATGGGAAAATTACAATTTACTGTAATCAGCTTGATTTGAACATCGACGACGATATACGTACAATTCGTGATCGCGTAGCGCGATACGAATTAGTTAGAAATTACGGCCCCTCAGCAGCAGAATGGAAACCAGAAGTAGATGGACGACCCTTGGAAGAATTTAGCCCAAATGAAGAAGAATCTCTCCTGGATCTCTCATTAACACAATCCGAAATAACGAATTTCCCTCCCCCTCCCCGAGCAGCAAGAGCACAAAATATTACATCTGGTCGGATGCTATACGTGGAACTGTAAACCGGACAATCGCAAGGACGGTACCAGGATCCACTAACAATGGAGGAGCCAACGGAATGCAATGAGGCAATAAACGAAAGATTGCTACATCCAGCATACCGTCCACAAGCACAATCAACGTGCAGACAGTTAAGAA
Organism: Theocolax elegans; assembly: GCA_026168455.1. Lineage (NCBI taxonomy): Eukaryota > Metazoa > Arthropoda > Insecta > Hymenoptera > Cerocephalidae > Theocolax > Theocolax elegans. The sequence continues at coordinate 49,024,031 of CM047425.1, forward strand.
CGCCGTCGCCAAGTGAGCAAGAGCAGAAAAGATTTTTATTAGAACCGATTATTCCAGAATTATTATATACATCGCCAAGCGCAACCGTATCGTTATTGGGAATAAACTCAACGTCGTATTACCCAATTATTACGCTTGCTCCAACCATACCGACAGATGAGAATTTAGCAAATAACCCCTTCGTACCAAATACAACTCCCGCAGCAACGCAAAGCACACACGTATATACAAACTCGCAGCCAAGAACGACAAGCAGCATACAACCCTCAGCATTTAGAGCAGTGCAACAAACAGCAGCAGAGCGAAGAATGAACGAGCGCAACCAAATGAACCCTAACGACCCGAAAAGCAGCACACACACAAGCAGCAGCAGAAGAAATCTTCCCAGCGTGCAATGGGAAGACGAGTTAGCAGAGCAGCAGTAACGACGACAACAAGCACACCAGAGCAGCATAACCGAAGAGCCTCAAATCCAAAACTTAAGCCCGGAAAGAAATACGACATTTAGCATCCCTCCTCCCCAGCAGCAGCAATATCCCCAGCAGCAGCAGCAGCAGCAAGCAAATACGTCGATTCCATCTTTTAGGAATTGTTATTCAAATTGCAGCAATCTAGAGGATTTGCTTTTCACTAGGGAGAAAAGAACGGTCGAAATTTTCTCTAGATATCACATCCAGTTCAAAGGGACAAGGAAAAGCGATCCCGAAACATTCCTGAGCAATCTCCCAGAATGCAAGGAGACATATAACCTCTCGATGGACGACATAATCAAAGCTCTCCCATCCGTGCTCGACGATGAAGCATGGGATTGGTTCAAGAGAGAAAAGAGCAGCTGGCGAAATTTTATTGATTTTGTCGACGCAGTGCGACTGCAATATGGATCGGAGGAAATCCAGAGCAACTTGCGGCAAATAGTAGAAAATCGCACGCAAGGTCCAAATGAAGACATCTCGACATATCTTTCAAAATTACGAGGGATATTGGACCAAATTAAACCTCCGCTTCCGCTAGCAGATCAATTGGACAGAGCATTTCGAAATTTGCATCCTAGCTACAGATGCAAATTAGAAAGAAGCCAATTTGATAATTTCGCGCAGCTACAAAAGCTAGGCAAAAAGAAAGAAGCTAGGCGATTACTCGACGAGACATACAAGCCACCACCAACATTGCAAGGTTATGGCTTAGCAAAATATGGCTGCGTCGACCTGAAACAGCAAAAACCGCGCAGCCTAGCAGCAGTAAGCAGCTCGAGCAATCCCAAAGCCTCATACCCTCCCCAGACCCCCAAAGACCACACACCCAACCCCAAATACAATCAAGAGCAGCGATACAATAAGCCCAGCAGCCCCCAACCAAGAAGAGCAGCGCCGAACTCCCCTAAATTTATAGAAGCAGCAAAACGCGATTCCCCCAGACTAAGCAGCAACAGCAGCACACAGCCAAAGCAGCAGTGGAACAAGGTAGTCGCCAATACCAGCCAGAAGCAATGGCAAAAAGCAGCAGCGACCCCACAAAGGCCCGACTCACCAAGGGGCCACAATCAGCAGCAGCCCAGAAGCCAGAGCAATTTTAAAGCAGCAATAAGAGCACCAATAATCCCCAACCACCCTAGAAAGCAGATAGAGCCCTGCTTTATTTGTGACCAATTGGGTCACTGGGCAGCAGAGTGCTCTCAGGTATTCTGCTATGGTTGTGGAGATCAGGGAGTCTATATTAGAGACTGCCCTAAATGCAGCACAAAGAAACAGGGAAACGGCAGCCAGCGAAAATAAGGACCCGTATTTTCTCACCCAAACCCCCCATAGGGTCTCACCCCTCCCATATAGCAGCGAACGAGTCCCTTATTCAGCAAATTCCCGGCATAGATCCCCGTTTATTTTTTAACCTAGAGCTACATGGACACAAGCTCATAGCACTGCTCGATGATGGAGCAGTGCACTCCTTTATAGGCAAAGGAATGAGTAAGGTGCTCCAGAAGAAGCTCAGGAGATCGGACTGCAAAGCAGTGAAAGTGGCAGACGGTACAACAGTACCAATCCAAGGTATTGTAGACGTCTCAATATGTATTGACGGCGACAATATCATAATGCCCTTTCAAGTAGCAGACGATCTACAGTATGATTGCATACTGGGGATCGATTTTAAGCGCAAGGTCAACATGAGGATAAATTATGAAAAGGATACGTGGTGGACTTCTAAAGGCATTACGCATCATTTTTATCCTCATGGCGAAGACCCAAGCTACATACCAGCCCTAGCCAGCATCGGAGGAGTCAAAAGAGCTACCCCTTCCCAAGAAAAAATTTTGCAGCAGCTTTTAGACGAAATGATTCCCGCAGCCCCCAAGACATTAGGTACTACGAACCTAACGGTCCATAAAATAGATACACAAGGAGCAGAGCCAATTAGGCAGAGGAACCGCCGGTACTCGCCTAAAATGCTACAAGCAGGCTATGCGGAGGTCGATAGAATGCTACGTGAGGGCATCATCGAACCTTCCGATAGTCCATGGTGCAGCTGCCCCGTTATTGTCCCTAAAGGGAACGGTGCATATCGTTTCTGCATTGACTATAGGCAAGTCAATGCAGTAACTAAAAAAATAGCTTATCCCATGCGAAACATGGATGATATATTAGACCAGCTACGAGAAAGCCGCTATATAAGCAAGCTAGACCTGTCCCAAGCTTATCATCAAGTCCCCCTAGCCCCCGAAAGCCGAGAAATAACAGCCTTTGCCCTCCCAAGAAAGGGTTTATTTCAATTCACTCGTGTACCCTACGGTCTAGCAAATGCTCCAGCCATGTTCCAGAAAATAATGGACAATTTAATAAAGCCAGAGTGGGAACCGAACGTGTTCGCTTATTTAGATGATATAATCATCACAGCCAAAACCTTTGAGGAACACATTCGGTGGCTCAAAATAGTATTAGCAGCCCTTAAAAAAGCCAATTTGCAGCTAAACCGCGAAAAATCTGAATTTTGTTGCGCGGAGGTTACATACCTAGGTTATAAAGTTAACCAGGATGGCCTAAAAACCAACAATGACAAAATTAAGCCAATATTAGAATACCCAGCCCCCACTAATTTAAAGCAGCTACGGAGATTTACCGGATTAATCGGTTGGTATTCCCGATTTATTGACAAATTAGCAGACTACCGAGCACCCTTGAATTATCTCACAAGGAAAGATGTCAGATGGCACTGGCACAAGGAGCAGCAAGAAGCGTTCGAGAAGATGAAATTAGCCCTCACCCAAGCCCCCGTTTTAGCCCGACCCGATTTTTCCCTCCCATTTTCCCTCCAAACTGATGCCAGCGATTACGCTATAGCCGGAGTTCTCACGCAGGAGATAAACGGAGAAGAGCATCCGATATACTACGTGAGCAGAACCCTAAGCAAAGCTGAGCGGAACTACACCGTCACGGAAAAGGAGTGCTTAACCGTGTTATGGTGTGTAGACCGACTCAAGGGCTATTTGCAAGGGGAAGAGTTCACGGTAGTAACGGATCACCACAGTCTTCTCTGGTTGCACAATATTAAGGATCCAACAGGGAGATTGGCCCGTTGGAATACCATCCTCCAAAATTATAATATAAAATTTGTGCACCGTAAAGGAGCGTTACACAAAGTGCCGGATGCACTATCTCGAGCGTACGAGAACACCGAAGCAGCAGCAGCCATATCAATAGACAGCAGCGATCCCTGGTATCAAACAAAATTAATAGCAGTAGCCAAATTCCCCAGCAAATACCCCGACCTGAGAATAGAGAATAATCTATTATACGTCCACCGTCCCAATCCCCTAGTAGATCCCCTTGTCCCCGACCTCGATGCCTGGAAGCTGATTTTACCCCAAAACGACCGACCAAGAGCCCTGTGCGAAGCCCACTACACGCCGCAAGCAGGCCATCTAGGCAATGACAAGACATATGCTAGATTGGCCACATATTATTACTGGCCAGGAATATATATGGATACATGCCAATATGTCAAAGCTTGCCAAGAGTGCCAAGCTCATAAAAGCAGCCAACAAGCTCCCGCCGGTCTTATGGAAGGCAGGAATATCAGTGCACCCTGGACAGTAATAGCAGCAGATATTATGGGCCCAAAGCCACCATCGAAACAAGGCTTCAAATACATTATTGTATTTGAGGACCTGTTCACGAGATACGTGGAAATGAAGGCATTAAGAAGAGCCGATGCAAAGAGCGTATTGCAAGCTTTTGACGAGCTTGTAATAAATAGATGGGGATGTCCCAAATACTTGATCACCGATAACGGAACTGAATTCGTTAATCGGATGGTCACAGAAAAGCTAGCATATTACGGGATTACGCAGTCTACAATCCCTCCATATTTCGCGCAAGCCAACCCTGTGGAAAGGGTAAATAGAAATATAAAGCCAATGATCAACAGCTATTTAGCTGATGATCATAGGAATTGGGACACACATCTAGGCGAATTTTGTTTTGCGCTAAACACGGTCGTACACTCCTCCACCAAATATTCACCAGCATTCCTGAATTTTGGTAGGAACCCTATTCCCATAGCTCTGGTCAAAAAGCACATTGAATCTCCAACCCAAATTCCCGCCCCAGATACGCAGCAATGGATAGAGCGATTGCATAGATTGCCAGCAATCTACGACCTAGTAAAAAGGCATACCGAAATAGCCACAGCCAAGCAAGCACGGTATTATAATAGAGGTCGTAGAGACATACAGTACCAATTAGGAGATCTAGTTTGTCGCCGTAATCGTGTGCTATCGTCAGCCGACGATAACTTCGCAGCTAAGCACGCACCCAAATACATAGGACCCGCAAAAATAATTCAAATATTCTCCCCTAGCATTTATTTAGTGGAGGATGAGAGCAGCAAACGACAAACTAAAGTTCATATTAGCGATTTAAAGCGGTATGTCCCTCCCCGAAATGTAATTCCACCCCAATGTCCACAAACGCAGCAGAAACAATTATCGCAAAGCATTAGAATCACGAATCCGCCCATTAACCCAGCTATCCGTAAAAGAGGTCGTCCCAAGAAAATTATACCTGACCCCCATACGTCCCCTAGCAGCCCACCCAAACGTCAGCTCAGACCCCGAAAGTAATAACTAAAATACCCCCTTTTATCTTCAGCAAGCAGCCACAGCAAGCAGCAAAACACTTAATCCTACATTCTCTCTTCCTATTTACTTCTTACTAACAGCAGCTTAATGTACTAACAGTACTAACAAATACCCCAGCAGCCAAGAAATAATATGCACAAATTTCTTATTAATTATCTTTTCTTAAGAGCAAAATATTTTAAATCATTTAATGAGCAAGCAAAGAAATGACGCAGTAGCAGCAATATGGCAAATAAGCAGCAAGGCATGCACCAATCTTATAATTTGATAGCAGCATAATATATATATAATCGATATTTTATTTGCATTTAAGAATTTAATTTTTGTTATTAAATAAAATGTTTAATAGGAATGAGAGAGAACATGTAAGTATGCAGTATGAGAGTGTCGCGAACGCGAAATGAGCTCTCAAAGCGGTAAGATATAATTATAATGTAAGGGCCCAGCCAATCGTGCTTATAAGCAATATAATAGCAAAATCGAATCACAAACACCGTGTACACTAACACAGATAGCAGCCAAGCAGAATAGTCATGGAGACTAAACACGAGCACACCGCAACAGTAGCACCGGCTACTTGTTAGAAATAAGTTAGTTAAGAAGCAGCATTACTCATAGCAATAGATAATAGCAAGTCATTTTATTTTAGTTTTAGTAATTAAGTATTTATTTAATTTATTGTCTTTTAGTTAGTTAGTTTAAAAATCAGTTACGGCTTCCGCGTAACTTCAGTTTGGTGGGGGGGAGTTGTGACAAGGTATGTAATACCTGTCAAGTTAATAAGCGAGCGAGTCCCAATATAAACTAGCCTACCTACCCTCACATCTCTAAGCCTACCTAACCTAACCGAAGCTCCCCAAATCCCCAATACTTCTCTTGGCTCCTTCCACGTAGCACAATAAAGCAGCATGTCAGGAGAGGCGACACAACTCCCAGGAGGCTTCGCACCAGGATCATGGAGCAGCCTGCGATGGCCCAAGGTGCCAGATGGAGCAGCACGAGCAGCAACAAGATAACAAGAAAGCTGTGAAACAGTTAAACAATTAATAAGAATCCTAATTAGAAGGAAACAAGGACGCATGTAGTGCACAAAGTAACTGACAGCTACATGCTAGGAGAGGATTGGAAGTGAGGTTATGGTAATCATAACATTACCATAACTCTCAATTAATAATCAGTAAATAATACGCAGCACTCCCTCGGGAGATAGATATTCACCTAAGAAGCAGCCAGCATCCCCGCAGCAACGCAGCACCGAAAAAGAGCAGCAGTCACCGACCCGACGCGCACCAGCTGAGCTGCCACCGTGAGAGCGAGTGAGAGAGAAGACTCGAAGATCGGCCGTCCCGTCTGCACCTGTAACAGAGTAGACTTATTAGCCGATAAATCAACACGGAGGAACGATCATATAGACTTACCGGGTTAACAGCATCACCGGGAACATCGTCCTCTCCGTGGGAAGCAGCAGCCCGGCAACGTCGTCCGCCTTGATCAACATGGCCGCGAGCACTCACTAAACGAAGCGCGCGAGACGACGACGGGCGACTCGACGCGAGAAGCTGCGCGCGCACGTCGGACCCGAGCAGCGAAGCGACGAACGAGCCCGAGCTCGAGAGAGCTCATCGGGACGCCATCGAGGCAGCATCGGGCAATCAATTCGCGACCGATTATATCACCGATATAGTATATTTCGAGTGTGTGTGTGAGAGCATTGACCACAGTGCAGCGAAATCCGAGGAGACGATCTCCACGTCAATAAGGTGGGTGTACGCCTTGCAGTGGATATTCGTATTCTTCTGACCGTAAGTGTGCTTCCCCTTTTCTCCCCTCCCCTCCCCTCGCGCAGCAAGTAGCAGCAGCAGCTCGCACGCAGCCGAGCCTATTTAAATAAATTCGCCGCGATCATACGCGGCTGGCGCCCAAACCTTATTTTAGTTTTTATAATAAATTAATATTATATTATTATTTAAATCGTTATTTCGCCTTTGACGCCACGCCCTAATCCCCAGCGTGACCGTTACAACCCATCTTTTTGAATCATGTTTGTGCCATCCGGTATATATACGTTACGGGATTTCTATATACAGGGGATAACGGACCCGAATTGCAGGCTACTACACATTTGAATTCTAAATGTTAAAACCAGCATGTGCGTGTGGGTGGATATGCATGTGAAACGTGATATGTGAGTGCTTGACGATCGGTGGGTAGTGGCGAGTGTGGGTGGTGGGTGTGTGTGGAAAGGTGTGGATGGTTGGATATGGGTGTGTGAGCATGTGTGTGAGATGCAGCATTATTCAAAAATACCCGCTATAGACAAAATTTGAATATAAAGGGTAATCATTTTGAATCATGTGTTTGTTACCCTGGATGTATACTTTCTAGGATTTATATATACAGCGGATGACTGACCCGAATTGCAGGCAAATACAGATTTAAAATCTAAATTTTGACACGTGCGTGGGTGGATGTGAATGTGAAACGTGAAACTTGAGTGCATGAGGATGGATAGGTATATGTATGTGGATTTGGAAGTGGATGCAGGTATGTGAGGGTGGGTGCAGGTAGGTGTAAGTGTGTGTATGGGTTGATGTGGATGTGCGAGGGTAGGCGTGGATGGTTGGATGTAGGCGCATGTGGGTGGATGTTAGTGTGGGTGGGTAGATGGGGACGAGTATAGGTAGATGTTGGGTTGTGAGAGTTGGTGTGGATGAGTGAATGTGGATATGACAGCATATGTGTGATGATACAGAGTGAATCAAAACTAACATCCAGTTTGCATATATTTTTACATTACTATTACATATAAACAGAAGTTATATAATTTATTTTCTATACAGTGTGTGATATCGAATAATATCGTTCGATACACTTGTAAGAGAATATTTTCTACTTTCACACTTGTACCGAAAATAACAATTTTCAACCTTTTGAAGCAAGTTTATTTTTAAAGTAAAATTTATAATACTATAAATTATAACAAATGCACAATTTTCAAGCCGCAATCAGGGGTTGACGAGCGAAGCAACTAGGGGGTACCCCCCTAGTTGTAGATAAAAATTACATGAATAGAGATAAGATATATTTTAGAAATAAATAATATAAATAATATTATTTATTTATATGAAATATTATACGAAATATCTATTTATCAATTTACAGGCTGTATAATTAACAGTATTGTAGCAAATGATTCGTAACATTTGAATATATACTGATTGAACAAAATGAAATATTTTGAGCAAACGGTAAATAAATACATTTGTTGTAATGATCAGCCTACTATTTTCAATTCGTACGTTGTACAGCACGTTAAAAATAAACATTTATTCACTCTTATCCACAGGAATAAAGGTCAGTGAGTCTACATGGGAGCCTCGCTTCTCGAGCGTCGCGGCGAGGGGCTCCCCCGTAGGCCCCGAAACGACATTTTGTCCGTGAGCATGGAGATAAGAGTCAGACTAAAAAATCCATCCTGTGAAATCCAACGATTTAGTGACATAAGTATTGTACTGTATAAACAGTTTGATTTTTGGAAAGAATTAAAATTCACTTTATTATGATTGGGACCATTTTTAACCAAAACAAATCAAAGATATTGAGCAAATGATAAACAAATACATTTTGTCTAATGTTTAGATAATTTTTTTTACAAGTTAACATTAACGAATGTTGACAAGCAATTTAATTTAAATATCTAAAATATTGAATAACGAATTGAGAGCCAAAGACATTAATGAAATGTGTGGTTGGCACCATCTATCGGTACGTTTAGGAACTAACGGTTTTCCATGTCGGAGAAGAAGAATGCGTGTCGTCCGCTAGACTAATTTTCTGGTAGCTTTTCAACTTATGCGAGGGCTGTATAAATTTATCCCAAGTAAAAAAATAATATACAATTTGTATACGAATTTTATACTATTTATTTTATACAAAATGTATACAAAATTGGACTTATAAAATGTATATAAAATCTGTATACGATTTAAACAATTTTTATATTACTTAAATATTAGTTTATACAAACACATGTAAGTGGGTACAAACATGAGTGCAAAATGTATGCAAAATATAATTTAGCGTTTGGAAACAGCAGCTGTTAACGATAAAAAATTTAGCCGGCACGACTGAGAGGTTACGGACACCAGAACCATCGAAGATGAGGAGATCAGCGCGACGAAGAATTGCTTGCTGCCACTGTTACCGACGATCTTGGTAATACGTCCGAACGCCATTTCCTTTTCATCAAAGTTGATACAAGTTATTTGCTATTTTATTCCACCTACATCACCAAATACTTACTTTTTCATCAAAACGTCAAAACGTTTGAAACCGTATCGAGAAAGTGTAGCAAACGTAAAGCGTCCGCAACACTGACTCCGTATTTCCCATTTTGCGTTGAAAATACGAATTTTTTCAATGTTTCGGGTCTTAAAATTAATAATTTTAGCATTGGCTACGCCGCTCTGCTAATTATTTTTATGATAACGTATCCTACAAAAACAAATAAATTATTTTTTATTCTATTACTATGTATGTACCACCTGACCGCAGTGCCCCCTTGCTGTGCGGCCAATTGGGGAAACTTTTGCTTTAGCCTCCCCTTAATGAAATTATAATAAAACTCATGTTCGCGACACGAAAATAAATAAAAATCAATTTTTTATGTCTTAGTTAAACTAGTTGTTAATTACAGTAATAATAAAAATTATCTTTTAAATTTTATTTTTTTTATTTATTTACGCGACGCATCACTCAACTTAGCCTGAGGCATCAGCATCATCCCACAGGATGGGGCGCACTTATTTATGGATAAGAGTCGGAACTCTTTTATCCGCAAAAAAAAAATAAAACTTTCGCAGTTCTGCGTAATAATGCAGAAGCACTCGGGGCCTGTCACCGCTAGGGTTACACGGCTCCTGGGGAAAGGAAAGGAATTAGGGTTACGTACAACGCAGCATACTTACTGCTGCTACTTCCTTACGACAACCAGAACTCCTGCTTGAATTTCTTAACTTCTTGTTGCTTCTGCTGTTGGGATCTGAATGCCATGGATACCTCGCGATTATGAGCTCCCGTATAGATTATCTCGCCGATCGAGATAAAGGATGCTAGATAATTGCGTGCGCGAAAGCTCAATTTGCTATTACGTGTTAATTTACTCCGCGCAATGAGGATATCTTTAAGTCCTAGTGCATTTCATTGATTAGTTTTACATAATCTTATTACATTAACGTATAAATTAAAACGAGCAGATTATGAATATTTAATTTTTATTACTAAATATACAATTTAAGTATAATAATTAATTAAAATTCATTAACAATAATTAATATTATCGAGTACGGTTTTGTGATACGCGATCGCCTTTTCGAGAGGAAAACAGATAATTTAAACAGGGTAAGTATTGTTTTTTAACCTTTTAAGGACGGGAATTTTGACGTTGAAATTCGACTTTTTTTACACAATATTTGTGCATAAAATGAAAACATATGTCACGTGGAGTGCCTGACAAAATTGGTGGTCGATATATTGACCAACCCCGTCTGGAACGTAAAGTCCAATGTTAAAAATTTAATTTGGCAAGTTATGAGTGCTTTTAGATATATTCGGATGCGTTGAATACGAAAAAAATATCAAAAAATGATCAGGAGGCATACTTGATCTTGAAAATTGTATTTCAAGGTCAACTTCATTACTTGTAGTATTTTAGTCCAAAACTGATATGCATTACATGCATTTTTATCACTGATGTATTATGAAAAAATATATTAGCTTTCGCTCTTAGCATGACCCAGAATCAGCAGCGTGGATGTGGCGAAAATTTGATCCCTTTGGGGTGCTTTATTTCCGTGAGCCCCCTTGCCTCTCACGTCGGGGTGCTTTATATGCGTGAGTTTCCTTGCCTCTCACCTCTAACTATTTGACTTTATGATAATGTCTCTTTTGTGTGATATTCTTTAAAACATGGAGCTACGCATAAAGGAATATTACAATCAGAGCACATGTATTTTGTTGACTAGTAATTTTACATAAGGCACATAAGTGACCCCTTCAACTTGTAGCAAAGCTTGGAAAATGACGATCATCTAATCGAGTAGGAGGGCTAAGAAGACGAGAAATACCATATTGAGAATCATAGTAATTTTTATTGAATATTGCCGAGTTAAGCGTCGAAGAGCATTAATTATTGTTGTTTATTGATTATTAGTATATTTGGAGAATCTATTGCTAGGATTTTGGGAGAGACTTGTGGGAAGTTATCCTAGGAAGATTATAAAGACGAGTAAGAAGGAAGGAAAAGAATTGGGAAGGAGGAAAGGCTCGCGTGCTGTAAGTGGACTGTGCGCGGCCATATTTTCTATTAAATATTAAATCGGGAGTGCGTGAAGCATCGACACACGGATCTTTTCGCGCGTTTTTCGTTTCTTTGTTTTGGATTAATTCGGTAAATCGATGATGGAAACCTCGTAATTAAATTGTGATAAATAATATAGTAATTAGTGAGTATCTCTGCGTATCGCAATACACATAATAGTTAAGATAGGTTACGCGAATCTCGGGTTAAGTTATTATTAATATTAAAGGGGAATAAAAATTGTAATTGATGGACAGGTTGACGTGAGGGAAATAAAATTGTAAATTTTGTGATTACTATAATCGGAGAGAAGTTATCTGTATATAGCGAAGTGTGAAATTTAATAAATATTATTTTTTTCTGATACGTGTATACATATATATTTGATACCTCCTTATCCACGACAAAACCACCAACCCGCCATTTTCTCGTTGGCGGAACCAAACCACGTGTAGATAGAAGAATTAGCTCTACCGATAGTCGGCTTTTAAAAATTAAATATATAACTAGATTTTCCGTTCCCGAGACAACAATTAGAATAGATTGAAGCTAAACAAGGTTTGTATTATTCTACGAGTAATCGGAGTTGAGGATAAACAAATTATTAATAACAAATATAACAAATATTATTCGTGACCAGCGTTCTGAGAATTCTATCATTTTCGATAGAAAACGCTACGTCATAATTTCATAAGATATATTTTTTTCAATATATCGTTTTTATTGTATATATAATTTATAAATTCAGCAAGTATGCATCGAAATCATTTTTAACAGAAAAATTAAATTATATCATTAAATATTAAATGTATAATTAATTAAACATTAGATAAAATATTAAAATAAATATTACTATTTTTAAAATGCCATTTAGAAGATTTATATCCAATATTCATATTGTCACATATTATTGATATTATATATGTTATATCTGTAACAAAAAATTTTTTATTATTAATTATAAATAAATTGACAAAGTCAAAACTATACCTTTCAACTTAATCATTAAGAAATACTACTGCATTTTTTATTAGTTCGATAGCCTTAATAAACTAATCAGGATACTGAAATACAAAAAGACTTATTATATTTTGTGACGGAAATCGTCACACAATCTATTCACGACGAATAGAGTATTTAAATTGTCGAATTGTAAGTCGTCGGAGCCTTTCGTATGTCAAGGCCACCCGACGACACTTGTTCATTTTTCTACAAATGTACGATTACGCGCGCAATAGTACGTAGGGATGAGAGCGCGAGTGTGTGCGTGTTCCCCACTCTCATCCCTTTTTCGGGAAATTAGGCGATCGCCTAAGTAGTGTGTAATGATCCGTCGACCAAGACGGATTATTCTTTTGACGTGATCGCGTACGACTCGTGAAAGCCGAGAGTGCGCCCCACCCCCCTCCTGCATCGAGCTCTGTGAACGGTTGTTCCGGAGCAGAGCTAAGTGCGGAGACCCGGGTGGACACACGCGTGTCCCGTACCGTTTTGGTGTGTGTTTGTGTGAGTGTGTGTATCAAGGACGGGGTCGTGCGCGAGTGATACCGCGGATCGCGACTCGCTCGCCGCGGCAAGGGCCGCCTTCACCACCTCAACCACCGGTCGTCCTCTTGTCAAGGAGGTCGACCAGTCGCCGAGGATCGGCTGGGCCATCCCCGAGGAGCGTCACCGGTAAGTGCTATTTATTATCGTGACCCTCCCCCTCCCTTGTGTGTGTGTACCACGGGAGTGTGTTCGAGTACAGCGGTACTCGAACAGCGGTTCCTGGGAGCAAAACCTGTCGCAGGCGAGGATCTCGATCCGACAGGTTTCCCGGGACTTCCGCCCGCGCGAAAGAGCATTGTCGCGGCACACGGCCTGAATGGCCATCTTGTTAAATATTTAAAGTAAACGTTCTATACTTATTATTTTAATTAATTGTGTGTTTTTGTTATTTCTCCCCGCTCCCGCCGGCATTCGTTAATTTTTCATATCGGGCCGAGGCAAAGAGGATTGCCCGAATCCTCCATACCGATCGTCCCAGCGAACTCGCGTTCCTGGCGACAGCCGCAGTTCGGAAAATAAATTAATTGTGTGCGCGGTATTGGGCAACGCGGCCCAACGGTTAATTTTAATTATTAATAATAATTAATTTCACCCGGGCACGCGAATACCACGTCACAAATGGCGACCGTGACAGGACGTTCGGTTTCGTCCTCACCGATATTTAATTTAAATTAAAGTGTATATTTGTCGGCCATATTTTTGCGCGCGAGCAGTGTCGCGGCGAATCGGAGCGGGTTGAGTTTTGAGAGAGAGAGAGAGAGAGAGAGAGTGAGTTGTACGAGTTAGAGAGAGAGAGAGAGAGAGCACGAGAGACGGCGTGTGAGACGCGTCTCTATACCGGAGTATTCCCCCTCTTGCTCGGGTATCCGAGGAGAGGTATACACCGGTATATCGGGAGAGAGTTCCCGCGCGACCGTGTTTAGCCGGAAGCGCCCGATCTCACCGAGATCGGTCTCTCCCGATCGTAAGCTTGACGGGAGAACTTTGCTTAGCTTGTATGGGAGCGGCAGAGTAGGGAGAGAGTAGCTTGCGCCGCGGATCGCGGGCAGCGAGAATCCCCCCCGAATAGCGCAGAGGAAAGACGTCGCGAGAGCCGATCATCATCGGCTCTCTCCGATTGCGCCCGCGAGTGGGAGTGAGAGAGAGAGAATCCCTAGTCGCGGGGGATCGGAGTAAGGTGATAGGCGGGCTATAGGTGTGTGAGTGAAAGAGATAGCGCGATCGCCTAGCCCCTTCGCGTGTATAAGTCTTCGCAGCTGGTTTCGCCGATAGAAACCACTGCGGCGAATTATTTTTATTTCGTTTTAATAAAATAAATTCGTTCCCGCGCGGGATTTATTTGAGATTTATGGTGTGAGAGTGTTTTCAAATAGATCCTTTCGGGAGAGGTAGTTGCCCCACCCCCTCCCTTTTTAAGAAAATTTAAATAATTTAATTCTTTTATACGGGACGCGGCGAAACAATTATTGTTGCTTTTTTGAGTTCGAGAGCGAAATTTTTGTTGCTTTCTCCCCTCCCTGACCCACGCATATATTATATATAGTAATTATAATTTAATAATTGTATTTATTATTTATTACTATTTATTCTTATAATATATGTATCATTTTATTTGTTTGTGAATAAAATATATTTTACAACTGTTGTTAATTATTTAGACTTGTTTGCAAGTTAAATAATTGACATTAAGTAACTTTGTGTGAATCAGCCGCAAAGTTACAATAGTTGTAATATTAATTATTTAAACTCGTGTGTGAGTAAAATAATTAAAATTATATTTATTACGATTATGACAGTGATTATTCAATTTAATATTTTGTATTTATTGAGTATTACTGTTCATGATATTTGTAACATATTTTTGTAAATTTTTGAGTGTGAGAAAATTTTTTTTTTTTATAACTCGTGTTAGTTGTTTAGACTTGTTGCAAGTTAAACAATTAATGTTAAGTATCTTTGTGTGATTGTTCCGCAAAGATGCGAGAGTTGTAAAATATAATTATTTAGACTCGAGAGTGAGTTAAATAATTGAATTTTTTTTGCATGTATTTTAATGATCGGCATTTAACCTAATATTTCGTATTCGTTATTTGCTGTGAAATTTTAATATATGTAAAAAACTTTCTTTTTCTTTTTTATGTGTTTAAATTATATCTCCACACATTTTTACCAATTATTTAGACTTGTTTGTTAGTTAAATAATTAGTTATAATTTTTTTTAGTGTGTTTGAGTAAAATAATTCGGTGTATAAATTTAATTGTTTAGACTTGTTAGCAAGTTAAATAATTAAATTTTCATTTCCTTTTCGTTCAATTTATTTAAAAAAGGAAATATAAATTCTTTCAACTTGGTAGCAACATAAATTATTTATTTAGTCCTTCTTAGGATAAAATAAATATATTTCGCTGAAAAATTGTCGTTTGGGACAACAATTAGTGAAATAATTATTTTGTTGCAAACCTACCGTTGAAATAATTTAATTAAATTTGTGTTTGTTGTGTAGTGTGAATTATAAAGGAAATTTTTTTTGTTTTGGGCTTGGAAAAGCAAAATAATAAATAGTGTCTTGGTGTGTGTGAATCACAAGACACTGTATTTATTTTTATATTTATTTTAAAATTAATTATTTAGGCTCGTTAGTGAGATAAATAATTTAATTTTTTTTTGTCTTTTCTTCCTTTATAATTTGGTGTTCTGTATTTATTAATAGATTGAAACTTTAATTATTTCAATTTCCATAACAAAATAAATTCTTTTCGCCAGTGAGGAATCTTTTGGATTATAATTGGCGAGAGAGATATTTTGGGAAATCGTTAAATTTACCATTCCTGGTTAAATTACCGACGATATTGAAATAATTTGAAGATTTCTTTTTGTTAATAATTATTTTTGCTTGCAGAAGCTATTGTATAGAGTCTTGGTATGTGTGAGTCACAAGACACTATTATAAACATTAATTATTTAGACTTGTGAGCAAGTTAAATAATTAATTTTAATTTGGTGCAAGTGTTAAGTGTGTGATTTGTCACAACTTTAACCAACAAAATTTAATTATTTTGTCCTTCTAAGGACAAAATAAATTCCTTTTAAAGAAAATCTTTTGGATTTTAATTAAGTGAATTAATTTTGTTGGTACACTAGTCGGTGCATTATTACAATTTATTGTAATTAAGCCGACACCAAATTTTTTTTTACTCGTTGGGAGTAATAATTATTTTATTGTGGTGAGTCCAATAAAATAATTTCCAATTGAAAATTGGATACTTCCGAAGTATTTGAAACACTAGGGATTTCATCTGAAATCCCGGTTAAGAGTACTTCTCCCGACGTAACACGTTGGCTGCTGCTGGTCAAAAAAAATAATGGCCAGCAGCTATGAAGCCCGTATGGCCCAGCTTAGGCGTGAATCACGCATAGCTAGGGATATTCGTCGGGAAACGAAGAAGCTTCCGATTGAGGCAGTGTATGCCCAATTGGAGCATCTGAGTTTAAACGCAAATGGCGAAGAGGCGGAGTGCCGCGAACGCCTTTTGCGTCACCGGATAAGATGTGTAGACATTAATCTGGAAATACCATGGTTCCCTGAATACGATAAGGGCAGAGCCTGCACATAAACCTCTAGTATGTCAGGAACTATGGAAAATTAGGAAACCTCGTTCCAGGAAAGGGAGTGTGGTCCCATCAGGAACGGAAGTTTCCTGCGAGTCCGAAATGTCGGATCGCGAAAGGGTTGCTAGTGACAGAGCACCTATTCCTGAAGAAGATGGAACTCTGTCACCAAGTGGTGAGTATAGAAACTCGCCAATGAGTACTGCACAAAGCCCGAGGTTGGCATCAACAGGTGCTATACCTAAACGGTTTGGTGAGGTACTGGGAGCATACATGACCACGACTGCAATCCCTTATGTCCCTGTTTCGGTGGCTGCGACATCATGCACAACCACTACGTCGACGGTTACGACCGTGACGACTGCTCAACTCGGAGGGTTTTATGCACCCGCACATTACCTCCCAATTGAAGAGCAGAGAAATAGCGGAAATCTTGGCACTAGAGAGAGTGAAGTGCCAACACAACATTTTGACTTGGGTTCGCAGACGGAAGCCGACCGTCGTACGTCACGAGGATACACCTCTAGACAATACGACAACAGGCAACCTGAAGCTAATACAACCGAACGTCAATTTGTTGATGATAGGAATGGATATGACCTTCCTAATGACGTCAGTGTTCAATCTTACGAAAAACCGAGGTTTGAACAGAGACGTCGTGAGACCTCTTCTAAGACTTGTGACGGACAAGATAGAAGAGAGAGGCGTGAGTACACGACTCCAACCAGGAATTCACGACACCATCGTTCTGTGAGTAGAGCCTCAAGCAACGATGAACGTCGTGAAAGCTGTACGGAGAGACGTACTCATAAACGTCAGTCCAGCCGTAAACTCGACGACCGAGCACAGACGGAAATTCCGGAGCAAGGTCACAGAGAGAGGTCGGACAGACGTAGAGAAACGCCTCGAGAGAAACGTGCGGTGGCCACTTGCGATCAGTGCACTCAGACGGATTCGTCCGATGGGTATCAGTCTGATCGCGAACCTGCTCGTAGGAGATCCGATTCTCGTAGGGCGGCTGAAGGCCGACAAGAGAATAGAAATCCTTCTACCAGCAGGCGTAGGAGTTCCCGGACGGATAATAGAGACGACCGTCGGGAAAGAGAGTCCTACGAAGCCAGGCCAAGGTATCGTGAAGACGATAACCGAACGCACGATCGGACAGGGTGCGCACGAGAACTGCGTATCTGGAACATGTCCTTTGATGGTGAGACCAAAAAGGACGCGGAAGAATTTCTGAACCGTTTGCACGACTTCAGAAATGACAACGAGTTCTCAGATCGCAGGATGTTCAGTGCCCTGCCCAATGTGTTCTCAAAATCAGCACTGTTCTGGTATAGAACAGATCAGCCATCTCTTCGAGATTGGCGTGATTTTGAGATCGAGTTCCTAAATGAGTATGGCCGTATAATAAATGACGAAGATTTACTCATGGAACTTCGATCAAGAACACAAAATGAGGGAGAAAAGGCTACGACGTTCTTGAACTGTTTCAGAGCGATCGTGAATAAGTTTAAATGCCCTCCCTCATTAGAACAACAGGTGAAGATGGCCTACTCGCAGATGAGGCCAGATTACCGTAGGTACATACCAGTACGACAAATCAGGAATTTCTCTGATTTGACAAGCTACGGTAAAGAGTACGAGCAGCATTTAACATGGGACACGAAATTTTCCAGTTCCAACGTTAAACGCGAGAAGCTCGTACCAGAAGCTTTTCCGAAACAGAGTGGTGCAGCACGAGTTTCGGGTAAAGTGGCGACTGTTACCGAAAAGAGTAAGGATGAGTCTTTAATTAAGTGAATTAATTTTGTTGGTACACTAGTCGGTGCATTTTTACAATTTATTGTAATTAAGCCGACACCAAATTTTTTTTTACTCGTTGGGAGTAATAATTATTTTATTGTGGTGAGTCCAATAAAATAATTTCCAATTGAAAATTGGATACTTCCGAAGTATTTGAAACACTAGGGATTTCATCTGAAATCCCGGTTGAGAGTACTTCTCCCGACGTAACACGTTGGCTGCTGCTGGTCAAAAAAAATAATGGCCAGCAGCTATGAAGCCCGTATGGCCCAGCTTAGGCGTGAATCACGCATAGCTAGGGATATTCGTCGGGAAACGAAGAAGCTTCCGATTGAGGCAGTGTATGCCCAATTGGAGCATCTGAGTTTAAACGCAAATGGCGAAGAGGCGGAGTGCCGCGAACGCCTTTTGCGTCACCGGATAAGATGTGTAGACATTAATCTGGAAATACCATGGTTCCCTGAATACGATAAGGGCAGAGCCTGCACATAAACCTCTAGTATGTCAGGAACTATGGAAAATTAGGAAACCTCGTTCCAGGAAAGGGAGTGTGGTCCCATCAGGAACGGAAGTTTCCTGCGAGTCCGAAATGTCGGATCGCGAAAGGGTTGCTAGTGACAGAGCACCTATTCCTGAAGAAGATGGAACTCTGTCACCAAGTGGTGAGTATAGAAACTCGCCAATGAGTACTGCACAAAGCCCGAGGTTGGCATCAACAGGTGCTATACCTAAACGGTTTGGTGAGGTACTGGGAGCATACATGACCACGACTGCAATCCCTTATGTCCCTGTTTCGGTGGCTGCGACATCATGCACAACCACTACGTCGACGGTTACGACCGTGACGACTGCTCAACTCGGAGGGTTTTATGCACCCGCACATTACCTCCCAATTGAAGAGCAGAGAAATAGCGGAAATCTTGGCACTAGAGAGAGTGAAGTGCCAACACAACATTTTGACTTGGGTTCGCAGACGGAAGCCGACCGTCGTACGTCACGAGGATACACCTCTAGACAATACGACAACAGGCAACCTGAAGCTAATACAACCGAACGTCAATTTGTTGATGATAGGAATGGATATGACCTTCCTAATGACGTCAGTGTTCAATCTTACGAAAAACCGAGGTTTGAACAGAGACGTCGTGAGACCTCTTCTAAGACTTGTGACGGACAAGATAGAAGAGAGAGGCGTGAGTACACGACTCCAACCAGGAAATTCACGACACCATCGTTCTGTGAGTAGAGCCTCAAGCAACGATGAACGTCGTGAAAGCTGTACGGAGAGACGTACTCATAAACGTCCAGTCCAGCCGTAAACTCGACGACCGAGCACAGACGGAAATTCCGGAGCAAGGTCACAGAGAGAGGTCGGACAGACGTAGAGAAAAGCCTCGAGAGAAAACGTGCGGTGGCCACTTGCGATCAGTGCACTCAGACGGATTCGTCCGATGGGTATCAGTCTGATCGCGAACCTGCTCGTAGGAGATCCGATTCTCGTAGGGCGGCTAAAAGGACGCGGAAGAATTTCTGAACCGTTTGCACGACTTCAGAAATGACAACGAGTTCTCAGATCGCAGGATGTTCAGTGCCCTGCCCAATGTGTTCTCAAATCAGCACTGTTCTGGTATAGAACAGATCAGCCATCTCTTCGAGATTGGCGTGATTTTGAGATCGAGTTCCTAAATGAGTATGGCCGTATAATAAATGACGAAGATTTACTCATGGAACTTCGATCAAGAACACAAAATGAGGGAGAAAAGGCTACGACGTTCTTGAACTGTTTCAGAGCGATCGTGGAATAAATTTAAATGCCCTCCCTCATTAGAACAACAGGTGAAGATGGCCTACTCGCAGATGAGGCCAGATTACCGTAGGTACATACCAGTACGACAAATCAGGAATTTCTCTGATTTGACAAGCTACGGTAAAGAGTACGAGCAGCATTTAACATGGGACACGAAATTTTCCAGTTCCAACGTTAAACGCGAGAAGCTCGTACCAGAAGCTTAACGTGCGGTGGCCACTTGCGATCAGTGCACTCAGACGGATTCGTCCGATGGGTATCAGTCTGATCGCGAACCTGCTCGTAGGAGATCCGATTCTCGTAGGGCGGCTGAAGGCCCGACAAGAGAATAGAAATCCTTCTACCAGCAGGCGTAGGAGTTCCCGGACGGATAATAGAGACGACCGTCGGGAAAGAGAGTCCTACGAAGCCAGGCCAAGGTATCGTGAAGACGATAACCGAACGCACGATCGGACAGGGTGCGCACGAGAACTGCGTATCTGGAACATGTCCTTTGATGGTGAGACCAAAAAGGACGCGGAAGAATTTCTGAACCGTTTGCACGACTTCAGAAATGACAACGAGTTCTCAGATCGCAGGATGTTCAGTGCCCTGCCCAATGTGTTCTCAAAATCAGCACTGTTCTGGTATAGAACAGATCAGCCATCTCTTCGAGATTGGCGTGATTTTGAGATCGAGTTCCTAAATGAGTATGGCCGTATAATAAATGACGAAGATTTACTCATGGAACTTCGATCAAGAACACAAAATGAGGGAGAAAAGGCTACGACGTTCTTGAACTGTTTCAGAGCGATCGTGAATAAATTTAAATGCCCTCCCTCATTAGAACAACAGGTGAAGATGGCCTACTCGCAGATGAGGCCAGATTACCGTAGGTACATACCAGTACGACAAATCAGGAATTTCTCTGATTTGACAAGCTACGGTAAAGAGTACGAGCAGCATTTAACATGGGACACGAAATTTTCCAGTTCCAACGTTAAACGCGAGAAGCTCGTACCAGAAGCTTTTCCGAAACAGAGTGATGCAGCACGAGTTTCGGGCAAAGTGGCGACTGTTACCGAAAAGAGTAAGGATGAGTCTTCTCATGCGGATAAACAGTCGTCTAAGAAAACTATTAAGAAGAAGAGCAAGAAAAGTGCGAAAAACTCGCCAAACTCTTCTTCAAGCGAATACGAAGCAGCCGCTGTGTACGGTACTTCCAACGTCGCTAATAGTTTTCAGAAACGATACGGCAAATCGAATAATGGAGTGAGTGCCCGCAATTCGAAATCCGTATCGTACGTGCCTGTTTCTCAACAGTCACCTGGGCAACAAAAACAGAGCTCGGGCAAAAGAGAAAGACGTGTTTTGACGAATTCTCAACTGCCCCAGCAAAATGTTTTTGTCCCACAAATGGCACAAAACCTGGTGAGGTATGTGCAACCACAGGCGACGGCAGTAAACCCATCGAACCTGAGCACCAACTTTGTCGGCGTGTGTTTCACATGCCAGAAAGTCGGTCATAGGTCGTCGGATTGCCCGAGCCGAACATGCTACCGATGCGGAAACATTGGGCACTCCGCTGAGCAGTGCTCTACCGAATTGGTAGCAAAGGAGTGCCAGCTGTGTGGAACTAGTGGCGTTACACTCCAAACATGTCCTAACTGCGTCAGGTTCCTCCAAAACGTGGGAAACCTGAACGCAGGGCACCCGAGCTGCCCCGGGCGCCCTGCACTGCAGTAAGTAAACCGCATGGTTTACAAGGGCAAGAGTTTAAGGTTGGAGAACCCTCTAAACTCTTTAAGAAGTCTAGCAAATCATTTGCTGACTTCTCTAAAGTCCTTTACGGAGATCAAATTCCCTCTCAGACCGAAGTTGGTGTCGAAAGTAAGTCTGAGTGTAAGGATCCTAGACGTTCTGGGGATTCGACAGATGGAAAAGTTCTTAGAACACAACCTGTCAATCCCACCCGAGCTTTGCAAGGTAAAACAGAACAAGGAACCTTATTAGACCAACAAAAGCGTGAGGCTAAAGATTCGTCTAAGGAACTCCAAAGGCAAATATACTCTGATAGCAGAGATATTATTGGTGAAGAAAGCGTAAAGAGATCGTTATCTCAGCCGCTTAGCACCATCGGAGTGAACGACCTTGGTTGTTGCTCATCGTCACCCCGTTGTGACACACCTAGTAATGAGGACAAGAAGCCCTTGGTGGAGAAGGAAATTGTCCTCAACAACGAGCCCTTGTTGGAGAAGGTAGTTGTCGATGGTGTGCATAACATGCACCGTACAAGCTCGTTGCCGAGAAGTACAGTTCAGGGGGGGGCAGATGCCGTACCAAGTACGTCTAAAATGACGCACACGGCATCGACTCCTAACGACGATAGTCAAACCGATCAAATAATTGCTGGAATCCAATCGGATAACCGGCTATTCTTTTTGGTACGACTCGGTGGAAAGGACTTTAAAGCACTTTTCGATCCTGGCGCCATGGTCTCTCTTGTACGATCAGATGTTGTCGAACAGTACAAGTTTAAATGGAGACCTGTCAAGGTTATCGTGAAAGGTGTGGCTGGACCAGCACTTAAAGTCCTTGGCCTAATCGACATTCTATTCTGTGTAGAAGGCCTTGATGGCAATATCCAACTGAGAATTGTAGAGAATATTGAGCATTCCATCATTCTCGGTATGGATTTTCTACAACATTGGAATATGGAAGTCAAATTAGGCGAAGCTATTTGGCGTATTGGTGAGAGTGATTGGAGACACTTCGTCAGAGATACATCTCATGACATCGATTCGAGGATTTCCGCTGAATGTGCTGGTATAATTGAGATACAGGACGACCAGCGGAAACAAGTCAAAGAGTTAGTTGAAAGCCTACTCTTGCCCTCGAGAGACGTCCACGGCTTTACGACGTTAACGGAGCACCACATAGAGGTTGATCCTGGTGCAAGACCGGTTCGTCATAAGCCAAGACGTATGTCTCCCAAGGTCCTCGAATTTGCCCAGAGTGAGGTCAAAAAGATGTTTGACAAGGGCATTATTGAACCGAGTGCGAGTGATTGGTCAGCTGCTCCGGTCATCGTCCGCAAGGACGAAGGAAGTTATCGCTTCTGTATCGATTTTCGAGACCTTAATGCAGTCACAAAACGTGATTCTTATCCAATTTCTAATATGGATACCATATTCGATAAGCTGCATAATGCAAGGTATATATCGAAAATTGATCTTAAGAAAGCGTACTTCCAAATATTAATGGCCGAGGCGAGCCGGCATTATACTGCATTTGCTGTACCAGGGTCGGGGCTGTGGCAGTTCACGAGAATGCCTTTTGGCCACATGAATGCTCCTATGACCTTTGCACTGCTTATAGATGCAATTTTCGGGCCTAAGGTGGAACCTCATGTGTTTGGTTATTTAGAAGACTTGATCGTCATTACCGAAACTTTTGAGGACCATCTAAAATGGCTCGAATACGTACTAAGGACGTTGAATGACGCTGGACTCGAAGTGAATCGAGAGAAGTGTGAGTTCTGTTGTTCCAGCGTAACGTTCCTTGGGTACAAATTGGACGCGGACGGCTTGAGGCCTGACGAGGAACGAGTCGCTCCAGTCCTTAACTACCCTACTCCTCGTAATGTCAAACAGCTGAGATCCTTTCTCGGGATGGTAGGCTGGTACTCTCGATTCATTAATCGAGAAGCTGACATTAAAGCTCCCCTTACCAAGTTGCTGCGTAAAGACCAGGCTTGGAATTGGGGCGAGGAGCAGGAGGAGGCGTTCTGTCAGCTTAGAGTTGCGTTAGCTGAAGCGCCTGTACTAGCCCGTCCAGACTTTTCTAAGCCATTTACCGTCCAAAGTGACGCTAGTGACTTAGCAATAGGTGCGGTGTTGACGCAACTGGACGACGAGGGTTTCGAGCATCCGATTGTCTACGTCAGCCGATTATTAAATCGCGCTGAACGTAATTACATGACAACGGAAAAAGAATGCTTGGCTCTCATATGGGCTATTAAGAGATTGAGACCATACATTGAGGCCTATCGATTTACGGCTGTGACCGACCATAGTGCTCTCATATGGCTCAAAAATCTCAAGGAGCCGTCGGGTAGGTTGGCACGATGGATACTTGAAATGCAGCAATGGGACTTTGAAATAGTGCATAAGAAAGGAGCCTTGCACTATGTCCCGGACGCGCTTTCTCGTGCCGTCAACCCAGACCCCGACGAAGAAGAGATTGCCTCGTTCGAAGTAATTACAGACCCATGGTATATTGCTAGATTAAACGATGTACACTCATGCCCTCAAAGATTTCCGGAGTGGAAAATTGAGGATGATATGCTATATCGTTTTACAAGTGATAAACTCTTGGACTCTGTAACAGAACGAGAGGAAGGCTGGCGTCTTGTGCTACCCTTAGAGCAGAGGAACCGAGTTCTAGTAGATTCTCATTTCCACCCAGCTATGGGTCACATGGGAAATGAAAAAACTTACGAACGCGTTGCAAGAGATTACTATTCGCCAGGTACCTACCACGATACCCACAAATTTGTCTTACGGTGTCTGATATGTCAGAACTATAAGATGTCTCAAGCAGGTCCTCAAGGCTTATGATTTAAATTGACCGTACACTTTCCTAAGGTGCGTAAGGCATGTCTGCTAAACTGGCACCAAAGTATGACAGACCCTTTGAAGTTAAAGAAGTACTATCCCCAGTAGTTCTGAGACTAGAAGAGTCTGGTCGGAAACGGACCAAGGTACACATATCCGATGTGAAGAGATATGTACCACCTCGGGTTGCCATGTAAAGCGGTAGGGAAAACGTATCGGCGTACGTGAGAACAGTCAGCGAAGGCTGGGCCTGGTGACTGTATGCCACGTCAATATCATACGAAGCACGAAGAATCATCGAAGCAGCCTCCAATTGAAGAAAAGAAGAGAAGCGTACAGCGCGCAGTCGTGGATAGATTGTGCCTTTCTTTCGACTCGGCCTTCCCGAGGGAAGTGGAGTCTAGGGGGGGGGGCTTTGTGACGGAAATCGTCACACAATCTATTCACGACGAATAGAGTATTTAAATTGTCGAATTGTAAGTCGTCGGAGCCTTTCGTATGTCAAGGCCAACCGACGACACTTGTTTATTTTTCTATAAATGTACGATTACGCGCGCAATAGTACGTAGGGATGAGAGCGCGAGTGTGTGTGTGTTCCCCACTCTCATCCCTTTTTCGGGAAATTAGGCGATCGCCTAAGTAGTGTGTAATGATCCGTCGACCAAGACGGATTATTCTTTTGACGTGATCGCGTACGACTCGTGAAAGCCGAGAGTGCGCCCCCCACCCCTCCTGCATCGAGCTCTGTGAACGGTTGTTCCGGAGCAGAGCTAAGTGCGGAGACCCGGGTGGACACACGCGTGTCCCGTACCGTTTTGGTGTGTGTTTGTGTGAGTGTGTGTATCAAGGACGGGGTCGTGCGCGAGTGATACCGCGGATCGCGACTCGCTCGCCGCGGCAAGGGCCGCCTTCACCACCTCAACCACCGGTCGTCCTCTTGTCAAGGAGGTCGCTGAGGATCGGCTGGGCCATCCCCGAGGAGCGTTACCGGTAAGTGCTATTTATTATCGTGACCCTCCCCCTCCCTTGTGTGTGTGTACCACGGGAGTGTGTTCGAGTACAGCGGTACTCGAACAGCGGTTTCTGGGAGCAAAACCTGTCGCAGGCGAGGATCTCGAGCCGACAGGTTTCCCGGGACTTCCGCCCGCGCGAAAGAACATTGTCGCGGCACACGGCCTGAATGGCCATCTTGTTAAATATTTAAAATAAACGTTCTATACTTATTATTTTAATTAATTGTGTGTTTTTGTTATTTCTCCCCGCTCCCGCCGACATTCGTTAATTTTTCATATCGGGCCGAGGCAAGGAGGATTGCCCGAATCCTCCATACCGATCGTCCCAGCGAACTCGCGTTCCTGGCGACAGCCGCAGTTCGGAAAATAAATTAATTGTGTGCGCGGTATTGGGCAACGCGGCCCAACGGTTAATTTTAATTATTAATAATTATTAATTTCACCCGGGCACGCGAATACCACGTCACAATTTAAAACAATAATAATTTAAAATGAAAATTAAATAAATTTATAATATACCTTGTGACTTTAATCGTATGGAATGCCATTAGAAATATAATATTTTATTGATATAATATTAATTGGAATACTACTGCTGGTTGTTGTTTTTATTCAGTGTAGCATTGATTGGAATTTTGCTGCCCTTTGTTATTTTTATTCAGCGCTGCATTCATTGGAATGCTGCTACTCTTTGTTATGTTTATTCAGCGCTGCATTTATTGGAATGCTGGTGCCGTTTGTTATTTTTATTCAGCGTTGCATTTATTGCAATGCTGCTGCCGTTTGTTATTTTTATTCAGCGCTGCATTCATTGGAATACTGCTGCCGTGTGTTATTTTTATTCAGCGCTGCATTCATTGGAATACTGCTACTGTTTGTTATTTATATTGTTAATTTGTTTAAGATTTAGCATTTATAGATGTTTTAGTTAATTTTGTTTTTGTTTATAACATTTCTTTGTACACAATGTTCTTAGTGTATGTTTTGTTTTTATTTTTTAAATTATTATCCTTAATTTTTGCATGATTTTCTAGCAAAATTTTTTAATTTTTCCTACTTTCAGTTCTTGAAAGAGCAACATATAATTGGCCGTGACTAAAAACTGGCGATGGCAAATACACACCCACTTCATTGTACGATTGTTCTTGTGATTTATTAATTGTTATAACAAAACCTAAACGAATGGGAAATTGTTTACAACGCATATTAAATGGTATTTCTTCTTTGGTTGGTGACAATGCAATTCTTGGTAATAATACTAATTTTCCAGAATTATTTCCATTTAAAATTTCTGCTTGAATTGAATATTTCATCAGTTTTGTTATTGATACTCTGGTTCCATTACAAAGACCTTCGTTCAAATTTATATTTCTGAGAAGAATTATAATAGCACCAATTTTTAATTGTAATTTATGAGATGGAAGTCCATTAGGTGTCAAAGTATTTAAAAATTCTACAGGTAACATAACATCAAGATTTTCTCCATTATCATCTTCTGCTGTATCTATAATTAAGTATTCAACACTTTCACCTTCCATTATAGCTATTATTTTATTGTTAATATCGATTACTTCATTATTTGTTGGTGCTAATATAATTTTATCATTTAAACTTTTATCATTTACTTTTATTTTGTTTCCAAAAATTTCAACAATGATGTTGTTTTCTTTTACCATTATGTCATTAGGTATTTCAAGTAATTCATTTTCTTCTTCGAAAATATTTGCACGTTTTCCTTTACCGTCATCCAATAACCAATCTTTAAAATTGTTGTCGTCTTCTGTTACTCGAAGATTTTTATTCAATGTCATGCGTTTAAAATTTTGCCATAAATAACTGTACTTTACTGAATTTTCAATAACATCAATGCGACTTCCATGTCGAACAACTAGTAATGTTTGTCTAAAATCTCCTGAAACAAGCATAATTTTATCACCAAATATTTTTTTGTTGTTACATAAATCTTGAAAAAGACGATCAACCTCTTCAAAAGCAAATTTTGAAGTCATAGATATTTCATCCCATATTATTAATTCTACTTCTTTTAGTGTTTTACCGTCTTTTGAGTTATATTTTATATTGCATGTAGTATTTTCTGTAATATTAAGAGGTAATTTAAACTTTGTATGTACTGTTTTTCCATTTTTTAATAAATTTGCTGCTATTCCTGACCAAGCAACACATACAAATGGTATATTTGAAAGATTTAGATAATGTATCAAAACGTTCAGTAAATAACTTTTTCCACTTCCTCCTGGTCCATCTATGAAAATACAATTTTTTTTTGTTCTTAAAACATTCTAAAATATATTCATAAATTATTTTTTGTTGGTCTTTTAATGAATTGACTTTGTTTTGAAAATCATTAAATGCATAAGTTTCTTCATAGCATTCCGTTATGTCATCAGATTTGTTTATGTGTGTTGTTATATGTGGTAAATTAAAATCATTTAGAGAATATCCATTTATTTGTAAATTTCTTTCAATTATATTTGATGCTATATTTTCACGAATATTTTTTTCTAATTTTGGACTATAAAATAAATATTTGCATTTTTCATATAAATTTCTTGCATTAATAGGATTATGAAAAACACAAATAAATGAAAATAATTCACAAAGGGAAGTAGGAAACTGTACTTGTGTTGCTTCTTCTAAACATCTATCCCTTTCATCATCTTCATTTACTAATCCTTTAGCAATAGCAGCTTCGTAAAATGAAGGATATATAATACCATTGATTGTGCGCAAATCTTCAAATGAAGTAGCTCCTTTGACATGCAAAAGTAATAATCTAATAAAATATCTTGATCTATTTTATGGATTAACTAAATACATTCTGCTTAAAATAGGTTTATTGAATTTTTTTCTGTTATTCCATTTTTTAATTTATTGTCAAATACATAATGAATTGGTATTTCAGAATATAAATAGTTTTTTGCATCAGAATCGTTTTTATTTAATTTAAAATATGCAGTTAAAGTCGTTTCTAGAACTTTATTTATTATTTGTTCTTCTTTTCCATCTTCAAAGTATACTTCTTGCTCATTTTCATCGTGAATTGCTAATCTTATAATAGCATGTGATGTTTGGTGTATATTATATACTAACAGTCTGTGCATAGCTTCTGGTGGACATAATTACCTTGTATTTATATATTGTTTTATTTCATCATAATTACATTCTTGACTATCAATTTTTTCATTTTCGTTGGAATTATCGTTAAAATTGATATTCATATCACGTATTTCAATAAATGCACAGTCATGTCCTTTGTAGCAATATTTAAATAAGTATTTTATACATTGTACAGTTGAACATATTTCTACGTTGATATGGGAATTAAATTTTAAGAGCAAATAAGGATTATATGGAACGACAAATTGGTTATCAGCTATTTTTAAACCATTTCTACTCTTAAAATGAATTTTTTTGCCATCATCTCTTCGCATATAAATTGGATATCCGGATGATCCAAAAATTGTTTTTGAATTATACTTCTTAGGAAAATTTTTTGTACATTTTTGTGTAGTTTTATCCATGCAAGGAGAATTCAAGTTTTTTATTCCGCAAGGACCATGAATCATGAATTGTTTTACAATACTGTGTAAACGTGGATAAATTTCTTCATTTGAAATTTCTGCACTTATATATTCGTCGACTATTTCAGGAGTTTTGATTTTTTCATTTAGATACAAAAGTATATGCATATGTGGAAGTCCTCGCTTTTGAAATTTAATGACATATGTATACGCGATACTTTTTCCTAAAACTCCTTGGTTAACTACTAATTCTTTTAGTTCTTTTACTTTTTGTTGAAAAACTTTAACAACAATATCTGGTCTGTCAATTGGGTCTTCATATTTTTCTATATTTTCAGTTATTCCTTTCCATTTTGGATTGCATGTCATTGTTATAAATAAGTCTGGTTTTCCATAATGATTTACGAGGGTCATTGAATCAATATAATTTTGTTTTAAGAATCTTGCACTTCCAGTAAAATTGGATGGTAAAATGATCATTTTACCAATTTTAATATTTTCAGATTCTTTTTTTTATGTAAATAATCCATTACACCTTTATAACAATCGCTTCGTAAAATGTTTTGATTTTTTTTTAATAAAATATAATCTTGAACTTTCAACTTTTACAAATGCATCGATTATTGCCTGTTGAGATACTTTTCCAAAATTAAGATATGGATTAAATCCATTTCTTACTGAAAGCCTATAATTATAAAATTGTAAATTCGAAATATTATTACTATTTTTACATTTTACTTGAGGCATCCATCCATATCCTCCATTTGGATAAATAAGTGAGTAGGTCATTGGATCAGTGTGTTTACTTATAAGTGGAATACTGATTGGTTTTTCATGTCTTGAGTATATAACAATATCACATTCTGCTGGAGGTAGACCATATTTACCTGCAAATACCATTGCAACTTCATTACAAGCAGCTTCATTATATATGTTTTTATCTAATTTTTCATTTCGTTTTATGGACATGGTTATTGTTTTTGGTGCGCAACCTGTTTTTGCACACCGTTCTATTTCTTCTTTTTCTATTTCATGCATCATTTTATAAGCTTTAGCATACGGACTAATATCTCTTAGTAAGATATCTAATTCTCTTAATAATTCTAATTGTGTATTTGAATTATTTTTATTAGTTTTTCTTTCTATTATTGCTAATTCATTATCAAGAACGTATAATTGTCCATATTTGCGAGCTTCATTTTCATTAGGATGCAATGCAAAAACATTGTGATATATTTGACCAAAAATTCTGATAACTTGTGGTCCAGAACCACACAATTTGTCATAATTTGCTCCAAAACTTGCAAAAGCTAAGGCACTATTATATGTCCTAATATTTTTTCGGAAATTAATACTTTGTTCTGAAAATTATGTTGCTAATTCCTTTAAGCGATTTGGATATACAGGATTTTCTCATAGTTCTACTTTTCCTTTGTGACAGCAATTAGAAAATTTTCTGTTTGTTGTATTTTCAAATAAAAAATGTTTGGCCTTACAGTATTAACAAATTTCCGTCATAGAACCTAAGTAATTTTCATGAATTAATTTTTCTTTGAACTGCATATTTGCTCTTAACCCTATAATTTTTTATTTACTTACAAATTCCAATGTTTATTCGTTTTTATTAAGAAGACGTTTTTTTATTTTTTCTAATTTGCTTTTATTTTTTTAAATATTTGATTTATTATATATATATATTATAATATTGGCCATTATCATTAATTTTTAATTTTTTAATTAATATTACCGGTTCTTTATTTTTGTTAATATTTCTTACACTTATTGTTCGTATCAAACTTCTTTTCAAATAAAAATTCATTAATTCATTTACATCTTTAGTCATTTCTGTATTAGTTTTATAAATTTCTCTTTTGCGCAATGCTTCTTTTTCTCGTTTATTATTTAATTCATCAGAATTCATTTTTTTCATGTTTTCTATATTTCGTAGTTTTCTTTTTAGTTTATTCTCTTCTATTTTGCAATTATCAATAGTTTTACTTTTCATGTAAGCTTCTCTTTTGCGCAATGCTTCTTTTTCTCGAATTTTTTTTAATTTCATCACTATTCATGTTTTGTAATTTTAGCATTTTTTGTTGTTTTCTTTTTATTTGCTTTTCTTTAAGTTTATTATATTGTTCACTTTTAATCTTCCAGTAAGTTTCTCTTTTACGCTGTCTTTCTTTAGATTTTTTTCATTAATTTTTCATCGTCTTTTATTTGAATTTTTTTCAATATATTTTCTTTTTTTTAAATTTTTTTCAACAATCGATTCATAATTTTTTGTATTGTCAATTTTAAGAATATCTTCATTTTTATTTAATAAATATACGTCATCTAAATGAGTATTTTCTAAAATTAAAGAGATATCAGTATCTTCAGATGAACTGTAATATGGCATTTCATTGTCTATTTTCATTGATACAGAATCTACATGATAATTTTTTTGTTTATTATATGAATTCATTAGTCTATGTTTTTCTAGCAGAACGTGAAACACATGTATACTCTATACACATAAAATTACTTGTCACTCTGATAGCTGATAGTAAATAGATTACAAGTCATCTATAATTCTTAGAATTCAGGGACTTCATATAATACACATTTAACTAGACGCTTATGCAGAAATCTTTAACGTCAATTTTATTTACGCCAAACTTTTATTACTTTTTATAGCTGCAATTATTCATTATATTTTAAACAAATATTGATAATAAATTAAGAAACTCAATGTTAATAGAATTAGTTTTATAATAGTTAATATAATTAATTATTTTAGATTTGCCGACAATTGGAAAATACAAACTTTCGGCAAATAAAAAATATAATATAAAAAAGTTTTATTTTATATTTTTTAAATGTAAAACTTCATTTTACTTTTAGATATAATATTAGTTAATTAAAATTGTTAAATTTTTAAAAGTTAGTAATGATTGAAAAAAGTGTATTTTTTCAATATTAAATAAAAATGAATATAAAAAATATATAAATAATTGAACTTTTTAGAATCATAAACTAAGTAATTATAAACATCTATTTTATGAATTCATTAAGTATAATTAAAAGGGTTAAAAATGCGGACATTAGGCAATTTCAATTGCACCGCAAAATTGCACTTTGTACAAACACTATTGAAAATAAATACGTAATTTTGTTACGTAACAAAAGCACGTACCAAAATTACGTACCAAAACTGTAAAATAATTGAATATCAATAATCATTATTAATAAAAAATCTGAGTGAAACTGATTCAAGGTACTTTTACGTTTTTACTTGTTTTTAGATAAATAGCAATCATTTGATAAGTTTATTTGTTTTAAAGCAGATTAATACATTTTCTATCAGTTCTGTACCAAATAATACAGTATTTATATACTGCAAAAACATCAAAACTTGCTTGTGACAACTTTTAATAGTGCTACCGATGTTACTGTTAAAAAGTTCTTTTATATTACAATTTTATATCAACAATCGCTTGATAAAATAATCTAAAATTTGTACATAATATAGCCCCTATTATTTCCTATTTCTACCATTTTTTTCAACCAATTTATATAAGAGGAATGAGCAAACAAATAAAATACAATGTGTTTATTACACAGTATTCTGCAGTCCTTTTGTGAAATTCATTTAATTAAAGATGCTTTATGCAGAATAGTTAAGTACTGCATGTTTTGGTATTCTCATCCCATTATTGAAAAATTTGTGATTTATCCTAGACGTTAAGCTTTAAAATAATCTGCAAAAATATTATTTTTAATAGCAGTAACTTAAAAAATTTCGAATACGCTCATGTTGTTAGACTTTTCATTATAAATACTAAAATAAATTAATGTAAAGTAGAAAAAGTTATATTTCAAATAAAAGTCTACAAAGTCAGTAAAGTATGTGTATGCAAGAGTAATTGTAATTTTTCATGTCCACTATGTATTGTATTTGTTTATTATAATTAATTTAATAGATAAAATATTTATGCACTAGTGAAAAAAAATGATTATTTATTATTATTTTTTTTTATTATTACCTAATAAAACTAAACCAATAAGACTAACAATCTGAAAATATGTACAGATAATGTTAAAAGTAAATAGAATATCGTTACACAGCGATTTTTACGAAACAATTAATTTTATATTAATTAATACTTAACTATTATAGTTATCACCGGTAATGATTGGGTGTAAAATTGATCTTTGTGCATCTGTTACTATTGGGTTGACAAATTATACTGAGATTCAAAATAATGTGCCTAAATTTACTTACCGTTCTGGTAAAGAAATTTTTTTTAATATCGCGGAAGTTGATGCAGATACTTCGTATTTAAATTCAGAAGCTCCTAAAAGTATGCTAACGTAGAATCTCAGTGTAAAAAAACTGTTTTACATTCAAAAAAACGTTCTAGAAATTATTTGCTTAATTCAATTTATATATATATTGTGACAATGCAAATAATGCATGTCATTTAGTGCGACAATGAACTACACCTTACTTCCCTGTACGAGCACACACACACACACACATACAAGCCTAACCAAACCTATCCTTGCCTAATTACCCTAAGAGCCTATAAATAATAAACGATAACACCCTCCCAGTAACCGAGCTCCTTAACACATGATATAAAACTACCGAGCCCACAAACAAAGGTGGACAGGGGAGCAGCCGAGCAGGACACAGTAGGAGTTCACTGAAGTATAGATTACTCTTGATGTAATTTAATAATGAGCCTGACGAAGAGCCAATGAAGCAGCATGCTGAGGTGTTGAATGAGAGCGAGCTGCAAAGTCCTGAGCCTAGTAGCAGTGTACCCAGCAAGCCAAGGAAGACCGAGCCAGAAGAAGGAGCCAATGTAGCCAGGAAGTACGTCAGCCAGCAATAATCCAGGAAACCTGGAAGCACCAGCTAATGTAGTAAGATTCATTATAAGGGAGCAGACAGGAGCACACACTTACTTAAGCAAGTGTATATAGGAGAGGACTTGGGAAGAGGTTAAGTGAGTATTATAAGTGCTCACATACACACAATATTAGTAATACTACACGTCAAGCCGTCTTCCAAGTTGAGATTTACCTGATTGTCACCGTGTGTTCGTCCAAGCAGCTCGAGCCCGCCGTTGCACCTGTCAAGCAGTGCGCCTCAAGAAGAGCGAGAGAGACGGAGATATCGGCCGCGACAACATCCAAGAGCCCGTATCGACGTGCCGCGTATACACACCTCCCGCAGCCCTGTAGACACCGATATTATTAGCCGACGGATTAGTAATAAGGAACGAGAGAAATAGTTACCTGGCAGGCAGCTTACGTCGTCGTCAACGGCATCGTTGTTGATGTTGGAGCCGACGAGATGTACACTACTAGACGGTGCGGCGGCCGTGTTACTCACGCCGTACTCGAGTAAGGCCGCGTACGCACCGCAAGTGGGCGGTCGCGATGCATACGTGCACACAGGCAATGCGTCGACCACGCCGAGGAGAGCAGAGCTCTTCCGATCGCCGTAGCATCACGACGTCCGATCTTTGCGAGAACTATTGTGTGTAGCAAGAGTGCCAATTTATATTGAGCGAGAGTTAAGCGAGAGCAGCGTAGCAACAAAGGTTGGTGCATCCTTATCTGTGCCTCCTTTATTTAATAATTAAATGCTGTGCTCCTCCATGTGTGTGTGCGAGTTATCGCATTTCCTCTCTTCCCCGACCTTTTTTTCTTCGAGCAGCTTTCGACCCGCGATCGCGTATCGCAGCCGCGCCGTCGGTCGATATAAAACTCGTCGCGAACGAGTAGCACAAATTCAGCCAACGATTCGTGATTTGTAATTTATAGATTGCACTCGTGCAATCTGCAGTGAGCCGCTTTACGCATTCGTAAATTTGCCCCCTCCCTGAGCCGATCGCAACCGAGCTTGAGCCCGCGTAAAGGACGCGACTGGCACCCGTAATCACATACATCGAAGCAGATAATAAATTTAATCATTTTACATATATATTATTTTTATTATCCCCATCACCTGCAATCCCCAGTGCAGCGTGACAATATATATGGGTGGTTCTCTGTGACATCGAAGATGAAAAAAATAAATGTTGCTATAACTGTGGGAATATGTTTTAAAGGTATCCAGTAGTTCTCCTGAATTTTTTCAGATTTTTTCTGGGCCATTATTTTAAGTTACAGAGAGTCAAAGTTGACATTTTAGCACTTTTTTGCATTATATGGCCATTTTCATGAATTTTTAGCTCCCAGGGGATGCATTTTTCACTAAAAACATAAGTATGACTTTTTTTGTAAAATTTTCCGAACTTTTCGTTAAAAATACTTTTAAAGACATAAATGTATGCTGTCACACTCTTGTAAGCCATTTAAACCTTAAATAGTGAAAATCAGCAATTCTGCTCCGGATTCTGGTAACCTAATACTGTCTAAAAGATGTCTTTTTATAGTCAGAAACTGCCTAAAAATTTCCAGAGTGGGTCTAAATCATTAAGATCACTTATGGTCAAAATATCCGGGAAAAGTGCCCGAAATATTAATAGAAATGTATATTTGTTGCCTTATAACGATGAATCTAGTAGCATGATCATTGCAAAAAAATTTATACACTTACCTTGGAATGGTAGAAAAGTATCTCCACTTGTTTCAGTATCCATCTAATCCCCTGTAAGCTGCTAAAAATACAAATATTATTATACAAATGTAAAAAATTAATTTTTAAACATTTATAATGCTGAATTTTTAGTTTTACGTCCCTTACAAGAATTATAATACTAATCTGAAGGATTAATTTTATAATAATATTTTTCAACATTTGTGTAAGAAGATGTACTTTTATTCCGCAGCAACTTATTCGCTTTTGCGTAATGCAGGTTTAGTGTTACCTTCTAAAGTTTAGTGCTAAAGAACGACTTTGCGCATTAAAATTCGATGAAATGACTGTTAAAAGTATTGAGTAATACTGTAAAAGTCAAGATATAATTAAAAATTTATCTGACATGGGCAGTAACCGTAGAAGCCGCAGTGTTGCAAAACATGCTCTATTATTTACTTTAGATAGTATTAATGCTTTAAACCCATGACGTCAATTAATATGGTTCGGTTTTAATGAAAATGGTGCTACTAAAGACGACCCTACTAGCACACAACGTTGTAGCAACGTGGTGGCAACGTTGTTTTGACAATGTTACAACGTTCTTATAAAAGTTGTTGAAACGTTGGAACAACGTTGCTACAACGTGGGATATGTCCGCTAAGATTTATGTAAGTTGCCGCGATAGATGGAAATAATGTTGTGATAACGTTTGAGCAATGTTGAAAATGTCTTTAAAAAATGTATTTCATATAAAAATTAAAAAAATGTCCTGGGCAAGCGAAAAAATACATTTTTAAATGCACAAAATTTTAACTAATAAAACAAAAATAAAAAAAAATTTCAACCCGCGGGAATTGAATCTCGGATCTTTAGATCCGGAGGCTTACACTCTACCAACTGAGCTATTTTGTTGTTCCTGTCATTAAATTAACTTTTGGTTATAAAGTACTATCAAAATATGCTCCGAAATTAATAACCTAAAGTTAATTTAATGACAGAAACAACAAAATAGCTCAGTTGGTAGAGAGCAAGCCTTCGGGGCTGAAGATCCAAGGTTCAATTCCAGCAGGTTGAAATTTTTTTTTATTTTTGTTTTATTAGTTAAAATTTTGTGCATTTAAAAATGTATTTTTTCGCTTGCCCAGGACATTTTTTTAATTTTTATATGAAATACATTTTTTAAAGACATTTTCAACATTGCTCAAACGTTATCACAACGTTATTTCCATCTATCGCGGTAACTTACATAAACCTTAGCGGCCATATCCCACGTTGTAGCAAGGTTGCTCCAACGTTTCAACAACTTTTATAACAAGGTTGTAACGTTGTCAAAACAACGTTGCCACAACGTTGCTAAAACGTTGTGTGCTAGTAGGATAACTATTACATATCTTAAAAGAACTTATATTGTTAATTTGCATGAAATAGGAGCAGATCTTCGTTTAATAGTATGCGACCAAGGTCGTGCCAATAGAAAGTTTAGTAATTTACAAATAACTTGTTCGAAGCCGTATTTTGAGTTAAATAAAGACACAATTTTTGCATGTTTCGATTGGCCACACCTTATGAAACGATTGATTGCTCAATTAAGATCTCACGATTTTATTTACAATCAAGAAGAGATAATAATATCTTTTCAAGATTTCATAAAAGCGTGGGAGTTGGATCGATCTCATGGCACATCAAATTTATTAGGACATTTAACTGAAGTACATTTTAATCTTAATAATTTTCAAGACATAAAAGTAAAATTAGCTTTGCAGCTTTTACGTAGACGAATGGCTTCTGCTATTAAAACTGCCGATAAAGATCCTCACGGTTTACAATCAAAAACGTGGGAAAAATCGGCAGGTTTTGTAGAAAAATTAGATGCTGTGATTGACGCTTGTAATTGTTATTATTTAAAAAATGTAAATCAGTAGAAGAAGTCTTTGTCGAAAAAACATCCTCAAATTCAAAAGCTTTTAGAGGATTTTGTTTCTTCATCAATAAATTAGAGTGTAAAATCGAAAGGTAAAAGTTTAAAACCACCATGTTTTGTCGGGATTTCTTTAACTATAACAGTTTTACTTGAATTATATAAAGATATTCAAAAAATATTTCCTGATTTTCAATTGGCAACTGCTTTGTGCAATCCAGATTCTTTAGAGCATACTCACTCGAAATTACGAGGAAGGGGTGGTTTCAATGCAAACCCTAATTGTAGAATGTACAGATTAATTAACATACATATTTTTTCAACTGATTTTATTGAATCCAGTAAAAAACAAAATGTTTTAATTGAAGAAGCCTACTCTTTCCTCGCCACGAGTGAAAGTGTAAATAAATCAAAATGTTTACCGTCGATTGCCAAAGCAGATGCACTATTACTTAAATACGATTCAGAAGAAATGAAGGAAATTGAAGAACTTCTGGAAACTGCTGAAATGATGGAGAATTACCTATCGATTGATCCAACCGGTATAACAGATTTACATGCAAAATCATTTTACGAACATAATGCTGTTGCATACTTGGCAGGATATGTTGCTCGTAAATCTCTTGCAAAAAGTGGATGCTCTGACTGTGACATTTTATTAAAAAACTTGAAGATCCGAAAATTTCCCAAGTGTCGTTCTTGATAAGACCAACGGATGAAATGAGGCAGGTTGTCCATTGCCAATTCGAAGTTTTTAACCCTTATAGAGCCGGCATTTGAGCTTTTTGAAAAGCTTGATTTCTCCATAGAAAAGGGGGTTTGCGTCCCCAAGTTATGACCAAACTAAGGTCAAATGTTGGCGAGTTGGAGCATGACGCCATATGGCGTCATACCGGCCCTCTAAGGGTTAATATTCATTACCAAAGTGAATGGCATCAAAGAAAATTATTTCTTCTATTAACAAAAATCACAATGGAATATACTAGTAAAAAAATTCCTACTTGGTTTGTCAAAGGGAATAAATGTTTTAATCATAGATTAGATGCTTCGTAATTTTTATTATTAGTTAAAATTTATGCGAAATCTCGAGAGCATAATCGCAGCAGAAAATCAATGAAAAAACACTCAGTCTCTACAAATCGGAAAATAAGAAATAATCAAAACTTGTAAAATATTTGTTATTCATGCTTATTAATGTTGAAGTCAAATATAATTATAATGCTCTTTTTCTTGCATTAAGGAACCGTTAACTTTAACAACTTAATAAATAACTTTTATAATAGTGCCTTAAAATATATTTTGTAATTTTAATATTTTATAAATGATTGATTTATTCTATGTTAATACAGGAGTAATATAGTTTTATTTTTAAATTAGAAAGATATATATATTTCAACTTTTAATCATGTATATATTCTATTTAATGTAATATATATACTATTAATAAATATGCCAAAAATAATTTAACATTATCTCAGGTTTTATAATTATTTTAATTAGATTATATTTGAAAAAAATTGTTTTATTTAAGTACTTTCATTTATTCATTTATTCTCTGTCAATATTTTGTTTATAAAATTGTATTATGTGTAATAATTGTGAGTATAATAGTATATTATGCAACAAGTGTGTGAAGTGCGACGAGTGCCGTGAAATCGTTCCAGTGAGAAAAAAATCACACATGAGTTACATACGATATTTTTTGATAGACTGTGCGTGAAGTCGATATTTACTGACCTATACATATACATATACAGATATAATTGTATGTATTGGTAGGGGAATGAAAAGGATTGAGCGGGGGGCGGAGCCCCCGCCCCTTAAAAAATTAATTTTTACGTTCCTAAAAAAAAGTACTATTACAAGGTTAATATATTTTACTAAATCTTTTATTTAAACACAAATTAATTTTCATTTATGTACATATATATAAACATATAATTTATAAATAAATTAATTTTTTTTAATGTCTTAAGTAAATAATAATAAACTAATCGCGCATCGATTTCCGCGTCGAAATTAATTGTCGTGCGTGAAGTAATTACACTTCACGAACGTCTAGTTCCTTCACGCATAGTATGAAATAATATTCACTTCAGACACCGATTTTTTAACTTCACGAATCGACTTCACGCATAATCGATAAAAAAATTATTTTTGCATTGTTTAAATAATATGTTATTGTTTTATACATCTATAGCAGCAACTCCTTGGTAGAAACATTAACGATTTATCAGTTAATAGTTCTTAAATTTCTAAGTTGAAAACGATGCAATATCATTACTAAATCGCTCAGGATAAAGTTTTATTATTTATACAAAATTATGCTTTTACCCTCCCAAACGCCGGAAAACCAATATTTTTGCATACCCTTTGATCGATTATGATCAATTATTGATATAAGAAACCTTTTATAGACATTATCTAATAAAAACGCTCTAACTTGATTAACACGTTAAACAACAAAAATCGTTAAATTTCTACTGAGGATTCCGTGGTAAAATAGGGCTACTGACAAAAGCACCACGATTATATTAAAAAATATTTAAATCAATCAATCAGCAGTATATACGATTTTTTATTTCTCTTTATTTGTTTTTTATCCTAACACAATTTATTTTTATTTTATTGGAAATAAAGAAATTGGTTGACTTACCTTTTAATAAAATCAACAAAACCTAACGCGCTATTGACAGTACCTCTACGGTAGTGTGAAAACCTGTCTTGCATTTACATGTGCATTATTCATAATAGAACACTTACTTTTTGTAATTATTGTAATGTGTGTAAAATCATAAATGTTACAATACTTCCATTCACACATTTTAAAAATTTTAATTAAGTGAAAATTCCGAAAAGTTAAAAGTTAATTAAGTTACAAATATTTAATGAACTGCGACATATGATAGCTGTCCTTATTACGAGCCCCTGGCACTTGATGGATTTTTACATGCGTCTGTATGTTCAGTAATTAAAACTTACTCATATGCTTTAAGAAACGAATAGGGACGCTTACCCTATATATATAATAAAAAAATTTTTATTATATTTAATAAAGAAATTGTAATACGTATCGTGTTCAATGAGTTTATATTTGCCGTAATGCTATATATACGCAACGTATTACACATTTCTTAAAAAAAATAAACATTTGCTGCCAAGAGTAATATTACAGTTACCTTAATTTTAGTCATAGCTAGGGGGGGGGACTATCTTTCAACAGCTCTACGTAGCAGTAAAATTTATAATTTATGTTTGAAGTACGTTTATTGTAGAAATCGATACCTTACTACAGCGCTATTCAAAGCCTCTCAAAGGATCTCCTAAACAAATTCCGTAGTTAATGAAAATATCCCGGAATTCTTAAAAAATCCCGTATTTAGTACAAATATTCCGCAATATCTTAAGAATTCCAAAAAATCCAGTAATAAATGTAAATATCCCAGAAATCCCCATAATTCCCGTAACCATTGTGAACATCCCGCTATACTTTAAGAATAACCGGATTACCCAAAATATCCCGTATTTAGTGAAAATATCCTAAAATACCTGAAGCATTACCAAAACAACCCGTAATAACTACAAATATTCGGGAATTTCAAAAAAACCTCGTAGTTAGTGCAAAAATCCCTGAATACCTTATTCCCGGATTCTCAAAAAATCCAATAATAAATGAAAATATCCTGGAATATCCAAAAATTCCGTATTAGTGCAAACATCCCGAAATATCGCATAAATTTCCGAATTCCCAGAGAACCCAATAATAAATGAAAATTTCCCAGAATTTCCAAAAATCATGTAATTTGTGCAAATATCTCGGAATTCCCAAAAAAATGTTGTAGCTAATACAAATATCCCGAAACGCCTTAAGGATTCCCGGATTCCCAAAAAATCCAATAATTAATGAAAATATTCGGGAAATCTCGTAAAATACCTTAATTAGTGCAAATATTTCGCTTCCGCATAAATCCCGACATTTGTGCAAATATCCTGAAACCTTGAGAATTTTCGGAGTATTTAATAAATCCCATAATTAATGCAAATATCCCTAAATGTTTAAAATATCCGTCAATTAGTGCAAATATTTTGAAATATCTTAAGAATTCCCAAAAGATCGAGTAATATATCACATTATAGATTTCACTACCAGTTATGATTTTTGCTAAAATTATATATTCTTGTAGTATTTCTATTATTAACCTCGTACTATTGCATAATCAATTATTTAAATTTAAATTTCTCTTTAACGTTATAATTGAGCCTATCTTTAATTTCAGTTTATGTTGTGGTAATCCATTAGGAGTGAACAAGTTTAAAAATTCTATTGGATTATGTCTGATAAATTTTCATTATTATCATTTTCTGCTATGTCAATACTTAAATATTCGATGTTTGGTCCACGTATTCGATTAAAAATTTCATTGTTAATTTCAATAACATCCATATTTCTTCAAACTAAAATAACACTGTCATAAAATCTTTGATCTTTCGGGTCTATTATTTTTAAAAAATTTCATCTATAATATATTCGTTTGATATAATTGTTTTTGGGAATTTTATTATTTTATTTTCTCTTCCATATATTGTTAAAAAAATACCATTGCATACATACCATTGCATAATCCTCCGCACCGTCCGTCTCAGCGAATTTGTTACTGGCGGTATCTTCGCGGATAATAAATTAATTATGTATGCGGTATAGAGCAACGCAGCCCAACGGTTAACCTTTAGACTGCCGGAAAATCAATATTTTGACGCACCCCCTGATCGACACTTTGTGTATAATCAATCGTTGATATAAGATACCTTATATACCACTTTTCTGAGGGCGATATGCTCTTTCAAATTCCGGCAGTCTAAAGGTTAATTAATTTTAATATTATTTATTTATTGTTTAAATTAATCTGGATTCGAGAATACCACATCGCAAATGGCGCCCGTGACAGGACGTAGGGTTTCATACTCGCCGATTTTAAATTAAAAAAATAGTCGGCCATCTTGTCGCGCGCGGGCGCTGTCTGAGAGAGAGAGAGAGAGAGAGAGAGAGAGAGAGAGAGAGAGGAACAGCATGTGAGACGAATCGGTCCCTCCCGATCGCAAGCTTGACGGGAGCTCCTTGCTTATGTAAGCAGTAAGGTAGCGAGAGAGTAGCTTACGCCGCGGATCGCGGGCAGCGAGAATCTCCCCCCCCCCCCCAAACAGCACAGCGTGGAAAGACTTTCGCGAGAGTCCGATCGTCATCGGCTTACTCCGATTGCGCCCGCGAGCGGAAGTGAGAGAGAGAGAGAGAGAGAATCCCTAGTTGCGGGGAATCGGTGTCAGTGTTGCTAGATAGAGGTGTTTTTTCTTTGTTCCACTCATACAGTACGACCTCATTTACATTAGATAATAAAGGACAGAAAAACCCTAAATGGTAACCCTGATCGGTGTTAGGTGCTAGATGTGTTATTCTGTGTATGTGAGAGAGATAGCACGATCGCCTAGCCCTTTCGCGGGAATAAATGTTCGCAGCTGGTTTCGCCGAGAGGAACCATTGCGGCGAATTATTTGTTGCTTTAGAAATACCTAATTCGTTCCCGCGCGGAATATATTTTATTTTCGTGTGTGAGTGTTTTTAGAAATAGATTCTTTCGGGAGAGATTGCTG
Organism: Theocolax elegans; assembly: GCA_026168455.1. Lineage (NCBI taxonomy): Eukaryota > Metazoa > Arthropoda > Insecta > Hymenoptera > Cerocephalidae > Theocolax > Theocolax elegans. The sequence goes on from CM047425.1 coordinate 49,067,579, forward strand.
CCCTACTCCTCTCCCTTTAAAAAAAAATTATAGCTAATTTTTTTCTCTATCTACGGGAAGCTCCGGAATTATTTGAGTTATTTTTTTTAGTTCGAGAGCGTAAGTTTTTTGTTTGCTTTCTCCCCTCCCTGACATATATTTTTAATAGTAATTATATTTTGATATTTAGTATTTATTATTTATTACTATTTATTTTGTGACGTGTGATAAACACACGCACTAGTATTGCGTAAAATTATTTTATAAATTGTTAATATATTGTATAATAATAATAAGTCCGTAGTATATTAAGATAGCCTCGCGATAGACACGTGCCGTTAAACGCGAGTTCAACGACCGCGCTATAAATAGATTGACCGCCTCCCCACTACTGTGCCTACTCGCCAGTTCATTGACCCCGTCCGGAGTGGGGAGACAGGCGCTATACGCATGCGCGCTCTCGTAGAATCGGGTATATAAGGCGCACCGAAACCACCAGTAGTCAGTCTGCAACTGGACGACAGATCGGACTGGCCGTGAGCACACGACCAGCCCGTTTCTCCGACCTAGTGCAGCAACCGTGGATACGTTCGTGAGCACACGTTCGTAAACACGGTTACCGTATACCGTACCGACCGTATACCGTACCGACCGTATACCGTACCGACCGTTACCGTAACCGCATCCTACCGTAGGCACCTCGTGAGCACACGTGGTGTCTAATCCTGTCCGTATCCTCGTGAGCACACGTGGATTATCCCGACCGCACCCTCGTGAGCACACGTGGGTTATCCCGACCGTATCCTCGTGAGCACACGTGGATTATCCCGACCGTATCTTCGTGAGCACACGTAGATTATCCCGACCGCATCCTCGTGAGCACACGTGCATTATCCCCACCGCACCCTCGTGAGCACACGTGGGTTATCCCGACCGCATCCTCGTGAGCACACGTGGATTATCCCGACCGTATCCTCGTGAGCACACGTGGATTATCCCGACCGCACCCTCGTGAGCACACGTGGGTTATCCCGACCGCATCCTCGTGAGCACACGTGGATTATCTCGACCGTATCCTCGTGAACATACACACTTGCCCGAACCGTATTACCGTGCGAGTATACACGATACCCGTTAGTCGCGTCCGTTTAGGAAACTAGTTATAAGATAGCATTGTAAAGTTCGTAGATCGCGTAATAATTAAGTATTTTGTCTTGTTTTGATTACAGACTATTAGCTATTTCACCCGACCAAGACCAGGCGGGCTGGCAGCACTTACACTATATCTTTGTTTATTTTTATATATCTGTACATAGTCTTAATAATAAGTAGCCTTTATTATAAATAGTGGTACTTTATTTTCAAATTCCTTAAACCTGAATCCTGGAATCTGAGCAAGGTCCGGCAAAGATTCACTCCGTTACATGGCGCCCGAACAGTATTTGTAAAAGGAATTTGATTTGTTTTTGCTCTGAATCTACGAAACTTCCGGACCGAATTGTTAATTACACTTGGACGCCGCGATAACACTGGACAGAAAAACCCTAAATGGTAACCCTGATCGGTGTTAGGTGCTAGATGTGTTATTCTGTGTATGTGAGAGAGATAGCACGATCGCCTAGCCCTTTCGCGGGAATAAATGTTCGCAGCTGGTTTCGCCGAGAGGAACCATTGCGGCGAATTATTTGTTGCTTTAGAAATACCTAATTCGTTCCCGCGCGGAATATATTTTATTTTCGTGTGTGAGTGTTTTTAGAAATAGATTCTTTCGGGAGAGATTGCTGCCCTACTCCTCTCCCTTTAAAAAAAAATTATAGCTAATTTTTTTCTCTATCTACGGGAAGCTCCGGAATTATTTGAGTTATTTTTTTTAGTTCGAGAGCGTAAGTTTTTTGTTTGCTTTCTCCCCTCCCTGACATATATTTTTAATAGTAATTATATTTTGATATTTAGTATTTATTATTTATTACTATTTATTTTGTGACGTGTGATAAACACACGCACTAGTATTGCGTAAAATTATTTTATAAATTGTTAATATATTGTATAATAATAATAAGTCCGTAGTATATTAAGATAGCCTCGCGATAGACACGTGCCGTTAAACGCGAGTTCAACGACCGCGCTATAAATAGATTGACCGCCTCCCCACTACTGTGCCTACTCGCCAGTTCATTGACCCCGTCCGGAGTGGGGAGACAGGCGCTATACGCATGCGCGCTCTCGTAGAATCGGGTATATAAGGCGCACCGAAACCACCAGTAGTCAGTCTGCAACTGGACGACAGATCGGACTGGCCGTGAGCACACGACCAGCCCGTTTCTCCGACCTAGTGCAGCAACCGTGGATACGTTCGTGAGCACACGTTCGTAAACACGGTTACCGTATACCGTACCGACCGTATACCGTACCGACCGTATACCGTACCGACCGTTACCGTAACCGCATCCTACCGTAGGCACCTCGTGAGCACACGTGGTGTCTAATCCTGTCCGTATCCTCGTGAGCACACGTGGATTATCCCGACCGCACCCTCGTGAGCACACGTGGGTTATCCCGACCGTATCCTCGTGAGCACACGTGGATTATCCCGACCGTATCTTCGTGAGCACACGTAGATTATCCCGACCGCATCCTCGTGAGCACACGTGCATTATCCCCACCGCACCCTCGTGAGCACACGTGGGTTATCCCGACCGCATCCTCGTGAGCACACGTGGATTATCCCGACCGTATCCTCGTGAGCACACGTGGATTATCCCGACCGCACCCTCGTGAGCACACGTGGGTTATCCCGACCGCATCCTCGTGAGCACACGTGGATTATCTCGACCGTATCCTCGTGAACATACACACTTGCCCGAACCGTATTACCGTGCGAGTATACACGATACCCGTTAGTCGCGTCCGTTTAGGAAACTAGTTATAAGATAGCATTGTAAAGTTCGTAGATCGCGTAATAATTAAGTATTTTGTCTTGTTTTGATTACAGACTAATTAGCTATTTCACCCGACCAAGACCAGGCGGGCTGGCAGCACTTACACTATATCTTTGTTTATTTTTTATATATCTGTACATAGTCTTAATAATAATTAGCCTTTATTATAAATAGTGGTACTTTATTTCAAATTCCTTAAAACCTGAATCCTGGAATCTGAGCAAGGTCCGGCAAAGATTCACTCCGTTACATGGCGCCCGAACAGTATTTGTAAAAGGAATTTGATTTTTTTTGCTCTGAATCTACGAAACTTCCGGACCGAATTGTTAAATTACACTTGGACGCCGCGATAACACTGACACTGGTACACTTGTATATCCGACATAATTATAAGTTTGTAAAATGGTTTCCGTGTCGTGGATTTATAAACTACAACGAGAAGAATTGATTGCTGAATTAACGAAACATAATTTACATACCGAAGGAATCGTTACCGAATTAAGACAACGTCTTATTGGGTTCGTACGCAAAAACGCCGAACTGTTTGCAAATAAAGAACCAGATCCAGAAGATTATAAGGAAAATCTAGACATCACGAAGGACTTAGAAACCGACCACGCTAGCTTGAGACTTGAGGAATCAGCATTAGGAAATAATAAGGACTTCCCAAATAATCAACCGTCACAACCCCAAATGTTTTCTACACCTAGTTCACCGCATCTACCAATATTACCGTCAAATAGAGAAGTTATGGACCAAATGAGAAAATGGAACTGCCATTTCGAAGGCAAAGATGTATATTCTTTTCTAGAACGAATAGAGGAGTTGAGACAAGTTTATAATTTCTCCGAGGAACAAATACTTCAAGGATTACCAGAACTCTTAAAAGGAAATGCTCTCCAGTGGTATCGGAATTATGCACGAAACTTGCATACCTGGGCAGAAGTCGAAGAACAATTACGAAATTTTTATTTACCACCATTGGAAAGAAGAAATTTAGGACGACAAGTCACAGCACGAGTTCAGAAACACAACGAAAACATTCGAGATTTTGCTACGGTGTTATCAACTCTAATGAGACGCAGAGGAGGATATGATCCAGAAGAACAATTAGATAATTTATATTATAATATGAAACCCGAACTTAGAATTCATAATAGACGAACTGACATAAATAACATCAATGAATTGATCCAAAGAGTAGAGGAACATGAAGCAACCGTATAGGAAACAAACCAAGCTCAAAGAATCAGTAGAAATGAAGCGATGACCGTTACGAAACCGAATGCAACTTACAAAAGAAACGAGTGTTGTTGGAGATGTAAACAGAGAGGGCATAACCGTAACCAGTGCCGCAATCCTCGTAAACTTTTTTGCTCTGTCTGTGGAAAAGATGGAGTCTACACTAGAGACTGTCATGGAACATACCAGGGAAACGAGCGAAGGACCGAGTCAACAAGACCTACGGCTCGGTCCAGGAACGAGACAACCGATATTTCGTCTTCGTAAAGGTTGAAGGTCGAAGATTTAAGGCACTTATAGATTCCGGTGCAGTCAGCTCTTTTATTAATGAAGTGACTGCAAAATGGTGCTACTCTCGAGGATGGCAAAAACAAGGAAGAATAAATCGTGCGATACTGGCTGATGGCAGTGAAATACCGTTGGAAGATAATATTTCGGGAACCTGCTCGATAAATGGAAAGAAAATAGAAGGAAATTTTCATATCATGTCTACACTCCGACACCATTTCTTATTAGGAATGGACATCCTGCCAAAATTAGGATTCAAAATGACTCTACAAGGAAAAGAGTTGCATCCAGAGAACAGACAAGCTCCGTCCGAACTGTGCCAATTAGAAACTCAACCAGGTCTATTAGATATCAAAATAGAGGAACGACAAATAATAGATAGAATTATTGAACAAGCCCGTCAAGATTTCGCGGAAATACAAGGCCCAACACCGTTACTAACCTACGACCTTCAGCTTAGTAATCCAACACCGATAAAACAACGATACCGTGCCCGAAATCCAGCAATGCAGAAAATCATCAATGAAGAAATTGATAAAATGTTAAAAGAAGGTGTTATAGAACCTTCTATAAGTCCGTGGAGTTCTCCTATAGTTCTGGCGAAGAAGAAAGATGGAAAATACCGTTTTTGTGTAGATTTTCGTCGACTCAACGAAGTAACCATCAAAGATGCATACCCATTACCGAAAATAAATGCCACTCTAGATAAACTACGAGGAGCTCGTTACCTTAGTACCATCGACTTGAAAAATGGATACTGGCAAGTACCCTTAACGGACGACAGTAAACCATTAACTGCTTTCACCGTACCAGGACGACATTTCCAATTCAAAGTTTTACCTTTCGGACTTCATTCAGCACCGGCAGCTTTTCAACGAATGATATCAGAAGGAGTAGTAACACCCGATTTAGAACCGCACGTCTTTTGCTATTTGGATGACATAATTATTATATCGGAAACATTTGAAGAACACATTCAACTTGTCCAGGAAGTTTTTCGACGTTTAAAAGCTGCAAAACTAAAACCGAATTGGGAAAAGAGCCATTTTGGTAGGCAACGACTACGTTATCTAGGTCATGTAATTGATTCAGACGGTATACACACCGATCCCGATAAAGTAAAAGCCGTCACTACGTTATCAGCTCCAACTACCTTGAAGGAACTCCGCTGATTTAATGGACTGATCTCATGGTATCGACGTTTTATACCCAACGTGTCCAAAACTACCGCACCGCTTAGCAAATTGTTAAGAAAAAATACCACTTGGCACTGGGGACCTGAGCAACAAGAAGCCTTCGATAAAATCAAAGAACATTTAACAAATGCTCCCATTTTAACATGCCCGGATTTTGAAAAAACAATGTGTTTACAAACAGATGCTAGTAACGATGGGCTAGGAGCAGTATTAACTCAAGAAATAGATGGACAAGAAAAGGTCATAGCGTATGCCAGCAGAACTTTAAATAAAGCAGAGAAAAACTACTCTGCCACCGAAAAAGAATGCCTAGCAGTAAAATGGGGTATCTGGAAAATGCGAGACTACTTAGAAGGTTACCATTTTGTAGTATTAACCGATCATCAATCTTTGAAATGGTTAGAAAAAATTGATAATCCGTCAGGAAGAATTGCTCGTTGGAGAATGGAATTAGACCAATGGGATATGGAAATCCGTTACCGAAGAGGAGCCGAAAACAATGTAGCCGATGCTTTATCACGACAGCCTATCGAACTATGTTCTGTAGCCAACCGTAAAAACTGCTCGTGATATAATACAAAATTTAAAGAAGTAAAAACGCAACCGAAGGAGAATCCGGAATTTTGTATTAAAGAAGGGAAATTATACAAGCATATTCTACATACGTTAGACTTTAATGAGGAAGATCCGAACGAACAATGGAAATTATGCATTCCAAAAACTGACCGAAACCGAGTCCTGCAAGAATGTCACGACGAATCAACAGCCGGACACTTAGGTATTGGAAAAACTCTCGTACGCTTATCACGTTATTATTATTGGCCTGGAATTTTACGAGACGGAGCAAAATACGTAAGGAATTGTACTAAATGCCAACAATATAAAGTACAACAACAAACGAAAGCCGGTCTTATGCATCCAACAAATGTTCAACAACCATGGGAAATGGTATCAATAGATCTTGTAGGACCACAACCTCGATCCACTAACGGAAAAATTTGGTTACTTGTAATGCAAGATCGTTTTACCAAATGGATAGAACTGAGAGCTTTGAATAAAGCCACCGGAAAAGCTATTGCAAAAGCCATTAAGGCGATGTGATAGGGAAAATTGAGATCTACCTTGCCGACACAACCCAAAAAGACCATTATAAATTTTTTTATAAGGAAATCGACATGTCATTTCTTTTCACGGCTTTTTCTTATTATTGCATTTATGAATTCAAATGGAATTTGTTGCAAATCAAGTTAAATCATTAAGGAGCAATTTAGGGGTAGACAGAGTACGAACACATTAATTTTTAATTTAAGATTCAGCCGAGGAAAAATACGCATAGCGAGTTAGCTGAATATAAGGGTAGCCGTGCATCCCATACTTGCGTCGGGAGCGCGAGCACGCCCCTAATTAAATTAAGGATTAATTAATCATACGGTGTATTCAACTCGATTCACTTTATATTATGTATATAATTACAACACAACTCATTTTTGTTTTTACTGTAATACAAATGTTATTGTATAGTATACAGATAACCATATTTATTTATGTACATGAACTTTAAAAATCTATAACTTTCCTTAAAAAAATAAAATTAATAAATATATTGGCAACAACAATGTACTACTCATGCTCATCATTAATTTATTTTGTAATTTTCATTGCATGACGATACATAGCACGACCAATTCATTATTTAATTGCACGACTTTTCGTCTGCTAGGTTTTTGCAATAAATTAAAAAAAAGAATTGGGTACCTATTTTGAAAGCATGTAGAATATACGATACGATAAATATGCTGTTTCAAAAGTAAGTTGTTACGCAAAAAGTTTATTAAAAAAAGTGACGACAAATGCTTCCGAAAATTTTAATTCAATAGTAGCAAAGTTTGTTGGCGGAAAACGAATTTTTTTCGGATTTACGGATTCTTATTATATAAGATGTTTAGCAGCAGTTATAACAGTACAATACCGGATCAGTATTAACTTTTATGAGTAAATACATAGATGAAGATTTAAGTATAGCTGAAATGGTAGAAACAGCAAATGAAGCTAAAGTTCTCAAAAACGAAAAAAAATACGTCATGCAAGACAATGCAAAATATTATGGTGACAATCACGAGGAGCAGGACAAGACCGGAGAAGAATACAATGGATTGGTTCGAAAACATTTTGAACAACTTGAAGAATATGCGCGTAATCGACAAATAACAAAGTGATTGTGATTTGTGGCACGAAAAACGTAGTAAATTACTTACAGCGTCCAAATTTGGAAGTATTTGTAAAGCAATAGAGATACCACGTCGTGCGCTGCTAAAGTTAGAAAATATTGTATCGTGGCGAATTAAATTTGGATCATTTACGTTATGCTCTTGAAATGGAATGTGAGGCTATAAAACAATTAGAAAACAAATTGAAAATTAAAGTAAAAAAGGTGGGGTTCTTAATTGATACACATATGCCTTATTTAGGTGCAAGTTTAGATGGCATAATAGGAGAAGATGGTATCGTAGAAATAAAATCTCCTAGTTCAGTAGCTAATTTAACTCCCGAAGAAGCAATAAAAACAAGCAAGCGGATTCGAAGTATCTTTTCCACTAAAGATAGTAATAGAATGAATATCAAACATGATTATTATTACCAGGTGCAGGGTCAACTACACATATCTAATAGAAAATACTGTTTATTTGTTCTTTATACAAAAAGGGGAATAAAATATATCAGGGAAGACTACAATTAAACGTTTTGGAATTCTATGGAGCCTAAATTAATGACATTTTATATGAATTGTTTGCTTCCCGAAATTGTTGACGGTCGTGTAGCCAGAAATATGCCCATTAGAGAGCCTCTTTACATTCAAATAGCTCAGGAAAAAAACAAAAAGAAATTTTGCAGAAAAGGAAACATAATAAAATAGAAAACAATGATAGCAAACGCATTAAAGTAACGAAAATTGATTTAACAGGAGCTAATAAAGAAATTGAGATGAATAAGCTGAATTCTGATATTGTTGTTGTATGTAAATTTGAAGATCAGCACACGATGTATAGTAATATGAAAAGTAAGTGTTTCAAAACACATAAGAAATATAGTAAAAGCAAAGAACAATTAGTTAATATTATTGACAGCGGGCGTGAATTAACTTTCGATGAAAAAGTATCGATAATTAACTCTTGAAATTTATGCTCATAAAGTTATGTCGGGTGTAATCCAATTAAATTATTTATTATTAGATGATGATGTCGAGTTGTTTATGCAAATTGTTAGGAGATACTTACCAACTTTCGACATTCATCCTGTGCAATATTTTATTTATACTGATTTGCTAACTTTTTCACAAGAAACAAAACACTTACAAATTGTAGGCGGTCACGATTATCCTCATTGGATATGTACGTATTTTGATGGGTCTAATGTATTTATTTACGACAGTTTGAATCGCGTAGAAATAGAGTTTTTTCATCCACAAGAAAGACAGTATTTAAATAAGCATCCATTTATTTCTGAATTGGATATTGTTGTACTCCCAGTAACACAACAACCTGATAGTTATAGTTGTGGCATATATGCAGCTGCTTTCGCAACTGCAATAGCATTGGGTCAGAATCCAGTTCTAATTCAATATAGCAAAAATGCTGTGAAAATGAGAAAACATTTTGCTCAAATAATAGAATCTAGAAAACTGATACCATTACCTAGTCAATAAATAATTTAATGATACATACTCAATATAACATGTATTTATTTGTAGTATTTATATTATAATAAGAAAAATTGCATGTTGCACAGTAGTTTTGGATAGAAAATATTTTAGATCTGTAGCTTTTTAATTCATGCTGGTAGTTAGTAAAAAATTGTTTGTATATTTTCATAAGCTAAGAAAAATTAATATCCTATAATGTGATATAGTGCGCAAATACTTAGTGTAAAAATACTAGTCATTATAATCTATCTTTTGATTTTGATTTATATAAATATTTTTATTTTCCATATTTGCATAAATTGTCTATTTTTCAAAAAAATTTTTTAATTTTTCACAACAGCGAATTGCAAAATATATTTTTTTTATAATTTGTTTACCTATGATCATGTAATGAAAAAATATATTTGAAAAAAATGATGAATTTATTTAGGAAAGTGCTAAAAGCAAGTGGTGACAAACCTTTAACTTACGGAGTGCAGCAGACTATCGTGTTAGCAGCTGCCTACCGCATTGACTAGCCTTATATTGGTATTCCCCTTTATATATGACTGCGCAACCTTTTACTATATAAAAGCATTTACTAGTAGATTTATCTAATAATCAAAAGTTTACTGTTTTTAACAATGCAAAATTAAAATATTTATTGTGAGTTCTAAAATAAGTATTTATTGTGTGTAATTCTATCACTTTTGTTTATTTAGCTGCACATTTTTTAATTAAAAAACAATTAAAATATAATTTTGTATTTAGATAAGCTTTACAGGATATGCATCTTCTCTTTAATCGTGTAAAATTCAATTTTTCAAAGTTTCTACCGGGTCCGATCATTAAAACGCACATTATGCGCAAACTATTTAGCTTTTGCAAAGTACAACTATGTCAAAATATTCATGTGTCAAAAAAATAATTTTTTCTCCATTTGGAAACATTTTCATAAAGCAAAATTTTATTGTTATTTGTTTACATTTTTTAAATCTAATTTATTGTATTATTTTAATCTGTTTCTAAAAATAGATTATAATTATTTTCATTTAACTTGAAAGAAAGGTTAGGGATCTTTTTCGTTTAATGCCATCCAAAAATATTGGTTTTTTTTCTAAATCCTTAAAAAATGGCATAAAATATCATTACCAATACTTATTTTATTAGAGAAATATGTTTCCGATCATTTTTAATGTTTTTAAAATTTGTTGTAATAATTTTTTTTATAACACTAAAGGATATAACCCAATAACCCAACTAACCATAAACCACTAAATCGGGCCGAACTTGCTTTTGAGTTAAATGATTCTTAAAGAATTTAGAATTTTGAAATAATCGTTTAACCCAAACGGTTAATTTTTATTAAAAAGTACAAATTTTGACAGAAAAATTAATTTTTTTTAATAATTTAATATTACAATAATAACCCAAAATTAATTAACATTAATAATATACTGGGTGATTCAGAAGTGACCTTTTGGATTAAACGATCAATTATAATTTTAAATTTTTTAATAATCGTTGAACGCAAAAGCGAGTTAGCCCCGATTTAGTGGTTTATGGTTAGTTGGGTTATTTTGGATATTATACCAAAAGAAAATCCAATATTTTTAAATAATTGCGATTATTAAAAACAATTTTAAAAACAATAAAAATGATCAGAAACGGATTTCTCCAACAAAATTTATATTTGTATTTATATGTTTGGTTATTTTTTAAAAATTTATAAATACAAAATTGTTCACTGCGTCTTTTAGAAATAAAAATACTTTTTTATAAAAATGAAAAGGCGCGACAGCACCTGACGCAAGTATAAATGCGCGTAAACCATATATGTAACTAAGTAGCCCCTCGATTTTTACTTTCATAAATATTCCATTATTTATTAATTATATCATGTATTTATGATGAAGCTTCATCTTCTCTATTATATATCTATTATATATACATATTGATTATTTGATATAATATTTAAATTAAGCATATTAAATTTCCCACGTAAATATTTTTTATATAGAAATTAAACCAGATAGTTGTGAATATTTTTTATGCTATATCCAATTAAAAAAAGAATCATCAAAATCGGATCATTAGATACTGAGATATTACCAAATTTTTCTGCTTTTTCAAATATAAAATGTAGTTGATAGCCAACGCAAATTCTGTCGCGTGTCCGAAACGCGTACTGCGTGTCCCAACTTTTTGCTTTAGCGTAGGTTGTGCTCTGTCTCTCTTCTTCTTGGACAGCAAAACGGGATATCCTGGTACTATCGACGATTCTTGGCGAGGATACTTAGCAGGAGATTACTAGGCAACTTTTACGTCGTTCCTTAATGTAAGTTATTTAGACTAATAAGAGAGATTATGCAACAAATTCCATTTGAATTCATAAATGCAATAATAAGAAAAAGCCGTGAAAAGAAATGACATGTCGATTTCCTTACTTTTGTCACTTTCGCTTTTGTATATATAGTTTACTATATAGAAAAAAGAGGACAGAGCGAGAGCGATGGATAGTTTAAAGATTGAGAGAGAAGACACCTCGATGTTGCATATAGAAAGTTGAAAAAATCTGACCGTGAGAGGGAGCTAGAGTCACGTGAATACTTCCATCGTAACAGCTAAATCGTCTGGCCGGTTTTGTTTTCATTTCATACGATATATATATTATCATCGTCTCATTCTCATCAGTATGTACTAGTTTTTATTTGTTTACAAATAACATTTATTTGTAATAATTATATATTTGTATGTGTGAGATGTGATACAAAATAATAAGATTTATTATACATATAATAGTATAGCATAGTATATACATGGTAAAACAGTTGTTTGTAAATCTTCATTATTATTTTCATAACCTATTGTAATGAAATTGTTTTGTTTTTTTTTAAGAAAAATAGAATGGAATGTTTAAAGTAAGAGGATGCAGATATCATTGCACTGCAAGAAACAAAGTGTTAAACAAAAAAAATTCCAGATGAAGCAAAATTAGAAGGATATACTCGTTACTCTTTTCATAGTAAAATCAAACAAAAATTCTTTGTTTTTAATTTTTACTGTAATTAATTTTATTTTTTTAATTAACATTTTGTATTTTAATTCTTAGGCAAAAAAGTGTGTTATTGCGGTTGTAGTACTTTATTCTAATAAAGAACGTATAGATATTTCATATGGATTAAGTGATGAAGAATTTGATGATGAAGGAAGAGTAATAACTGCTTAATACTAAAACTTTTATTTAATTAATATTCAAACTTATCTTGCCAGTGCAAGTAGCGATGAGGAATCTGAAGATGAAATTCAGAAGCAATTGCAAAATATTGATGATTCAAATACTAATGAAAACCCAAAAAACAAATACAAATCCTTGCTAAAATCTATTGAATAAGCAGAAGAAGAGAAAAAGAATAAGGAAGTTGAATTAGAATTTACATGGGGTATAGGAGTTAAAGAAAAGACTGAAAAATTAGTAAAAGAAAAAATGTTACTATGCACTCTACAAAGTTTATAATCTTGTTGCAAATATTGTGCACGATGGTAAACCAAGTCATGGAACTTACAGAGTTTTCATACTACACAAAGCAACTGGGCAATGGTACGAATTACAGAATTACAGTACGAATTACAGATTAACAGAAGCATACATTCAAGTGAGTTGCGTTAAAATATTTATTAACTTCCCAAGAACTTTTTCATTTATTTATTATTTAATGTATTATTTTACTATATTTAAACGTAAATTACAGCATGAATACTAAAACTTTTATTTAAATAATGTTTTTTAGTAAAATTCATTCCATACAATATTGCAAAATATTATTTTCTAAAATTAATGTAAACCAATTTGCATTTTAGATGTACCTAATGCTGGTCAAAAATTGGTAACATTACCAAAACACTTCAAATCGAATGAAGCATTTAAAAAACACATTCAAAAACTGGATAAACAAAAACCAGTTATCATTTGTGGAGATATGAATGCAATCAATTTTATGCAACAACATATTTTAATGTTTTGATATTTATTTGTTTTATAGATTTAATAAATCCAAAAACAAGTACTAAAAATGCTGGATTTACTAAAGAAGAACGAAATGGAATGACTGATTTCTTGAAGGAAGGTTTTGTTGATACATTTAGAGATCTGTACCCTGATATAAAACTGGACCATACACTTTTGGATCTTATTTTAAAAATTCAAGAAGCAAAAATATTGGCTAGTATGTTGATTAGTTTTGCAGGTGTAATGTAGAACGTGTAATACAATTTTATTAAATATTCATATTACTTTTAGGAGATTAGACTAGTTCATAGTGTCAGAATGGATAAAAGATAAAGTTTGTGATATTATTGTAAACAGAGATCAAGTTCAGCATGAATACTAAAACTTTTATTTAATTAACAACTATTCTTTAGGTTTGCATGACCTGCATGAGTTTTTATCCTCTCTCTTTTTCTGCTTTTGCATGACTCAAATATATTTTTCTTTTGCATGATCTTATATAATTATTGTATTTGATGCTTTTGCATGACTCAAATATAATTTTCTTTTGCATGATCTTATATAATTATTGTATTTGATGCAAAAATATAATACAAAATACAAAAGTATTGGGAAAATATTGAAAATCATGATAATGAAAAAAAATATATAAACTTAACGAAACATACATTCAAAGATTTGAATAATAAAAATATATAATATTTGCAATTTTAAAGAAGTGATTAAAAGTCGACGTTTGATTGAAAATATTGTTTAGTATTGTTTACTAAGTGCCTATATTCTTTTATGCATGTTTTTATTATTTCTACTCAATTCTGTACTTTTAAATAAGTTTAATTAATTTTTCTTTTGTGTGTGTTTATAATCTATTGAATAAAAAAATATCATATAACAAAAATAGTTTGGCATAAATATACACAAACTAATGAAGAAAATGGAATATGAAAAATAAGAATAATAAATTACTAATACGTAATAAAAAACAAGCAGAAAGATAATGAAAAGTATCATAAAATACAGTGCTTTTTGGAAATAAAAAAAATATGTTTGAACGTTGAAATTTGACTGAAAATGTAAAAAATATGAATTTAATCGCTACAATTATTTAAAATAATTTAATGTACGATGTATAAATAGGTTTATTGAAGCTAAGCATTCCTTATATTTTTTTATAAACAAATAAGGCACTCCTATATATATAGCGGTTGTGCCTATAAGTAAAAATAAATTTTTGGAAATTCCTTTCCATCATGCCCTCAGACATGTTTGGAACAATATATCCAATTTTCAAAGTTTATGCCATTTTCTTTAACTCAAAATTACTGGTTACAAATTATTTAATTAATTATTTATAAAATGATTTTTTTCTCATAAATGTTTTACTTATTAAAATATTACTTTTGCGCCATCTGCTGGTCATCGCATTATATAGCGCTACCTACGATTTGTAAATTATGTACGAGAGTCTCGCCACCTGTAGGACAATTTTTTATTAATACTAATAAACTGAATTACCGACTGGCCTAAAGACTTTTTTTCCCTATCACATCGCCTTAAAGAACAAGTAATTCTCCGACACGGATGCCCAAAAACTATAGTCAGCGATAATGGTAAACAATTTATTAGTAACGACGTAGAAGACTTATTAAAGAATCACGGAATTACACACCGAAAGACACCGCCATATACACCGCAATGTAATCCCGTTGAAAGAGCAAACCGTGTAATTAAAACTATAATTGCTCAATACATAGAGAAAAATCAAACCAAGTGGGATAATCACCTACCCGAAATTGCCTTCGCATATAATACCGCTCACAGTGATTCTACCGGATTTTCCCCTGCATACCTGAATCATGGAAGAGAATTTACCATCCATCAACCAACAAGTAGTGCTACTTGTAATACCGAAACCCGCATTAAGAGAATACACGACTCTATTGAATTAGTTAAAATAAATCTCGCCCAAAGTTTCCAAAAGCAACAAAAGCACTACGATCTTCGACGAAGAGCATGGACACCAAATATAGGTGATAAGGTATAGATGAAGACTTTTAAGCTGTCTAATAAAGCAGAAAAATTTAATGCAAAGCTAGCACCTAAATTCGATGGACCGTACGTAGTAAAACGAAAAATATCACCAGTTATTTTTGATTTACAAAGAAATGGCCGAATAACTAAACATATTCACGTCAAAGATATCAAGCCGCATTATGAAAACTCCGTAAACACCGTGATAATACCTATAGAAGCCGCAGGGCAGCTGTTACATTAAAATAAAAGACTCTTACGACTCAACCCACACACAGGAACCATTCGTCATATAGGACCACTTCGAGCGGTAAATTTTTTTTTTTCTCCCTCACACTTTCAATGCGTTATTCTTAGATTCTTAATTTTATTTTGTAGTATTATATATTTTTTTTTTAAGAATAAAAATTCCCGAATTTTTACTCTCCGAAGAAAGAGGGGAATGTGACGTGTGATAAACACACGCACTAGTATTGCGTAAAATTATTTTATAAATTGTTAATATATTGTATAATAATAATAAGTCCGTAGTATATTAAGATAGCCTCGCGATAGACACGTGCCGTTAAACGCGAGTTCAACGACCGCGCTATAAATAGATTGACCGCCTCCCCACTACTGTGCCTACTCGCCAGTTCATTGACCCCGTCCGGAGTGGGGAGACAGGCGCTATACGCATGCGCGCTCTCGTAGAATCGGGTATATAAGGCGCACCGAAACCACCAGTAGTCAGTCTGCAACTGGACGACAGATCGGACTGGCCGTGAGCACACGACCAGCCCGTTTCTCCGACCTAGTGCAGCAACCGTGGATACGTTCGTGAGCACACGTTCGTAAACACGGTTACCGTATACCGTACCGACCGTATACCGTACCGACCGTTACCGTAACCGCATCCTACCGTAGGCACCTCGTGAGCACACGTGGTGTCTAATCCTGTCCGTATCCTCGTGAGCACACGTGGATTATCCCGACCGCACCCTCGTGAGCACACGTGGGTTATCCCGACCGTATCCTCGTGAGCACACGTGGATTATCCCGACCGTATCTTCGTGAGCACACGTAGATTATCCCGACCGCATCCTCGTGAGCACACGTGGATTATCCCGACCGCACCCTCGTGAGCACACGTGGGTTATCCCGACCGCACCCTCGTGAGCACACGTGGGTTATCCCGACCGCATCCTCGTGAGCACACGTGGATTATCCCGACCGTATCCTCGTGAGCACACGTGGATTATCCCGACCGCACCCTCGTGAGCACACGTGGGTTATCCCGATCGCATCCTCGTGAGCACACGTGGATTATCCCGACCGTATCCTCGTGAACATACACACTTGCCCGAACCGTATTACCGTGCGAGTATACACGATACCCGTTAGTCGCGTCCGTTTAGGAAACTAGTTATAAGATAGCATTGTAAAGTTCGTAGATCGCGTAATAATTAAGTATTTTGTCTTGTTTTGATTACAGACTAATTAGCTATTTCACCCGACCAAGACCAGGCGGGCTGGCAGCACTTACACTATATCTTTGTTTATTTTTTATATATCTGTACATAGTCTTAATAATAATTAGCCTTTATTATAAATAGTGGTACTTTATTTCAAATTCCTTAAAACCTGAATCCTGTAATCTGAGCAAGGTCCGGCAAAGATTCACTCCGTTACAATTTTTATAATATATATGTGACATTTTGTTTGTTGTATAACATACATTTTTTTACAATTTTTGTTAGTTATTTAAATTTGTTCGTAAGTTCAATAATTGGCAGTAAGTAACTTTGTGCAAATCAACCGCACAGTTACTATAGTTGTGAGATTAATTATGTAAACTCGTGTTTGAGTAAAACAATTAAACTTATGTGCATTGCACGTATCTGACAAGGATTAAAAAATAGGTGTAAAATTTAATGGGTGTAAACTACAAAATTCGTTAGGAAACACAAAAATATTATTATAACATATACTGATAAAAGAAATACTACAGTTGTCATGAATAAATCGGTACGCCCATTTTTACCATAGGTATGTTGACGATATAATAACATGCATTCCTACTAATAAAATCGTAGAAATGTTACATGTATATAATTCTTATGATGAAAAATTATAGTTTACTTATGAAATAGAAAATAACGATAAAATCAGTTTTCTAGATACCTTATTTATTAAAAAAGACAATAAAATCATATTTGACTGACACACAAACCCTACATACTCTGCGCGTTTTTTAAAATTTGAATCGGCACATCCAATCTCACAAAAAATCGCTATGATCTACAATTTAGTTGACATAGCAACGTAATATTTCAACCAAAAATTTTATCAAAATAATATAAATAAAGTAAAAGAGTATTTAATTAAAAATAATTATCCGAAGGGATTTATAGAAAAATACATAAAGAAACGTTTTGCTATCTTAAATAACCAACAAAATAATCGAAGCAGAAACGAAAATACTAAATTTAAACAGGTCCTTACTTTACCCTATTCTAAAGGTCTCTATGCAAAAATGACGGTCAATTTAAAAAACATGGAATTAAAACCATTCCACCTGTAGAAAATAAATTGAATAATATCATAATCAAAGGAAAAGACATTACAGATATAAGTACATTAAATAATTTGGTATACAAACTAAACTGCATGGAATGTGATGTATCTTACGTAGGACAAACAAAAAGACAAATAATCATACGAGTACATGAACATATAAAAAGTAAATTTTCTGTTGTTTTTTAACATGTATAAAGCAAAAAACACGAGTTTGATTGGCAAAATTTCAAAATTTTGGACAAAGAAATAAACCGTGGTAAAAGAATTGTATCCGAAATGATGCATATTAATTTACAGAAAAATTAAATTAATAACAAGAAGGCTCAATTAAATTAAGTAGTCAGTATTCACATATTATATCTAAAATGAAAACTCGTTGATTGTCCGTCTTGTGTGTATACAAAGCTCGTGCGTCATAATAGAAAAATAATTGTAAACATTGGCTCTCTTTCGGTATACCACTCTATATAAGCAAGCGCGATTTGTACACGTTACCTATGTAACAGATAATATTCATCACATAAAAATCTGATTTTGACGTTTACTTGTCAATAATGAGGAAAAAACAAGAAAACGTTCAAATTCACGTACGACGAATTATTTAAACGGTGATCGCAATATTTATAATTGAAGGTATTTTATAATTCTATTTTTTCCTTCTTTTCATTTTTATATAATCCGAGATGTATCTGTTAATGTTAATAAAATGTGTGCAGTCTGAAGAGGGTGGCATTGACCACCAAAACGTCATAATAAGAGAAAAAATGTGTTAATTTTTTTCTCCTCTTACCTTTAACTCGGGAAGATCGATAAAATTCCAAGAAATAAACATAAATTATTTATTTAGTCCTTTTTAGGATAAAATAAATATATTTTACTAGAAAAAAATTGTTTTTTGGAACGACAACTAGTAAAATAATTATTTTGTTGTAAACCATAGGGGATTTACAACATATTAGAAATACCCTATCTTTTTTCTGAAATCATTGAATTAAATTTTGTCTAAGTAGTGTGAATTATAAAGGAAAATTATTTTTGCCTGAAGAATCAAAATAATTAAATAGTGTCTTCATGTGTGTGAATCACAAGACATTATATTTTTTTTTTTTTTTTTTTTTATGTTATTTAACGTCGCTCTATTTATGCTGCCAGGGCTAATCAGCGACGGAGACATTATATTTGTAAAATTAATTATTTAGGCTCATTTGTGAGATAAATAACTTAATTTTGTTTTATTTTCTTTCTTTATAATTTTTTGTTGTTGAATTTATTAACAAAAGTAAAGTTTTAATTATTTCATTTTCCGTAACATAATAAATTCTTCTCCTCGCCGGTGAGGAATCTTTTGGTTTATAACTGACAAGGTAGGTATTTTGGGAAATCGTCAAAATTTGCCTCTGCTGGTAAAGTACCGGCGATATTGAAATAATTTAGGATTTTTTTGTTAATAATTATTTGTGCTTAAAGAAGCAAAATAAGTATATAAAGTCTTGGCGTGTGCGAGTTACTATCATAAACATTAATTATATAGACTTGTGAGCAAGTAAAATAATTAATTAACATTTGGTGTGACTCTTAAGTATGTGATTTGTCACAACTTTAACCTACAAAACTTAATTGTTTTGTCCTTTTAAGGACGCAATAAATTTCGCTTAAAGAAAATCTTTTGGATTTTGATTAGTGAATTAATTTTGTTTGTGCACTAGTCGGTGCAAATTTACAGTTTATTGTAATTAAGCCGTCGCCATTTTTTACTCGTTGGGAGTAATAATTATTTTATTGTGGTGAGCCCAATAAAATAATTTCCAATAGAAAATACGTAATACGTCGGCTGCTATTAGTCAAAAAAATAATGGCTAGCAGCTATGAAGCATAAATGGCCCAGGTTATGCGTGAATCACGCATAGTTAGGGACATTCGTTGAGAAACGAAGAAATTTTCATTTGAGGTAGTGTATGCCAATAGAAACATTTGAGTTTAAACGCAAATGACGAAGAGGCAGAATGCCGCGAACGCCTTTTGTGTCACCGGATTAAATGTGTAGACATTAATCTGGAGATCCCATGGTTCTCAGTATACGATGAGAATGTAAGGGCAGAGTCTACATATAAACCTCTAGTATGTCAGGAACTTTGGGAAATTAGGAAACCACGTTCCAGAAAAGGAAGTGTGGCCCTATCAGGAACGGAAGTTTCCTGCGAGTCCGAGATGTCGGATCGCGAAAGGGTTGCTAGTGACAGAGCACCCATTCTTGAAGAAGATGGAGCTCAGTCACCAAGTGGTCTGTCCACAAACTCGCCAATGAGTACTGCACGAAACCCGGGGTTAACATTAACAGGTGCTATACACAAACGGTTTGGTAGTGTACCGGCAGCGAATACAATCACGGCAGTAATTCCTTATATTCTTGTTTCTGTGGCTGTAGCTTCATGCACAACCGTTACGTCGACGGTTATGATCGTGAAGACTGCTCACCTGAGAGGGTTCTATGCACCCGCTCATTACCTCCCAATTGGAGATAAAGAAATAGCAGACATCTCGGCACTAGAGAGAGTGAAGGGTCAACACAACATTTTAAAATGGGTTCGTAGGCGGAAGCTGACCGTCGTACGTCACGAGGGTGCAATTCTAGATAATGAGACAACAGGCAACCCGAGGCCATCGCAACCGAACGTCAATATGTTGATGATCGGAATGGGTATGAGCTTCCTAATGACGTCAGCATTCAATCTCATGAAAAACCGATGATTGAATCAAGTCGTCGTGAGATCTCTTCTAAGACTTGCAAAGGGCAAGATAGAAAAGAGAGGTGTGAGTACACGACTCAAACAGTGTAGACAGATGGATTCGTCCGATTGTTATGAGACTGATCGCGAACCTACTCTGAAGAGATCCGAGTCTCGAAGGGCGGCAGAAGGCCAACAAGAGAATGGAAATTCCCATACTGACTTCTCTGAAGTGTTAGGATCTAAACGTTCTGGGGATTCGACCGATGGAAAAGTTCTTAGAACACAACCTGTCAATCCAATAACAAGGAGATTTATTAGACCAACAAAAGCGTAAGGCTGACAATTGGGCTAAAGAGATCCAAAGGCAAATATACTCTGGTATCAGAGATATAATAGGTGAAGAGAGTGTAAAAAGATTCTTTAGTTGTTGCTCACCGTCACCCCGTTGTGACACACCTAGTAAAGAGGACAAGAAGCCCTTGGTGGAGAAGGAAATTGTCGATGATGTGCACAGCATGAACCGTACAAACTCGTTACCGAAGAGTACAGCTCAGGAGGGGGGGGGGGAGGGAGGGGGAGCAGGTACCGTACTACATACGTCCAAAATGACGCACACGGCATCGACTCAAACTGAACAGATGCTTGCTGGCATCCAATCGGATAATCGGCTATTCTTTTTGGTACGCCTCGGTGGAAAGGACATTTGTCAATCTTGGCGCCATGGTATCTCTTGTACGACCAGATGTTGACGAACAGTACAAGTTTAAATGGAGATCTGTCAAAGTTATCGTAAAAGGTGTGGCTGAACCAGCACTTACCGTTCTTGGCCTTATCGACGTCCTATTCTGTGTAGAAGGCCTTGATGAAAATATCCAAATGAGAATTGTAAAGAATATTGAGCATTGCATCAGCTATCTGGCGTATTGGCGAGAGTGATTGGAGACACTTCGTCAGAGATACAGCTTATGACTTTGATTCGAGGATTTCCGCTAACTATGCTAATATAGTTGAGATACAAAACGACCAGCGGAAATAAGTGAAAGAGTTAGTTAAGCCTACTCTTGCCCTTGGGAGACGTTAACGGCTTTACGACGTTAATGGAGCACCACATAGAGGTTGAGCCTGGGGCGTCGGTCATCATCCGCAAGGGCGAAGGAAGTTATCGCTTCTGTATCGATTTTCGAGACCTTAATGTAGTCACAAAACGTGATTCTTATGCAATTCCTTATATAGATACCATATTGGATAAGCTGCATAATGCAAGGTATTTCAAAAAATGATCTTAAAAAAACATACTTCCAAATATTAATGGCCGAGGCGAACCGGCACTATACTGCATTTGCTGTACCAGGCACAGGGCTGTGGCAGTTCACGAGTGTGACTTTTGGCCTTATGAATGCTTCTATGACCTTTGCACGGCTTATAGATGCAATTTTCAGGCCTAAGAAGGAACTCCATGTGTTTGGTTACTAAGACGACCTGATCGTCATTATCGAAACTTTTAAGGACCATCTAAGATGACTCGAATGTGTAGTGAGGACGTTGAGCGATGCTAGGCTCAAAATGAATCGATAGAAGTGTGAGTTTTTTGCTCCAGCGTAACGTTCCTTGGGTACAAATTGGATGGCTTGCACCCTGATCAAGAATGAGTCACCTCAGTCCTTAATTACCCTACTCCTCGTAATGTCAAACAGCTGAAATCCTTTCTCGGGATGGTAGGCTGGTATTCTCGATTCATCAATCGAGAGGCTGACATTGAAGCTCCCTTTACCACGTTGCTGCGTAAAGACCGGGCTTGGGACTGGGACGAGGAGCAGGAAGAGGCGTTTTGTCAGCTTAGAGTTGCGTTAGCCGAGGCGCCTGTACTAGCTCGGCCAGATTTTTCTAAGCCATTTTCCGTCCAAAGTGACGCAAATGACTTAGCAATAGGTTCGGTGTTGACGCAATTGGACGAGGAGATTATTAAATCGTGCTGAACGTAAATACATGACAACGGAAAAGGAATGCTTGTCCCTCTTATGGGCTATTGAGAGGTTGAGACTATATATTGAAGCCTATCGGTTTACGGCTGTGACCGACCATAGTGCTCTTAAATGGCTCAGAAATCTCAAGGAGTCGTCGGGTAACTTGGTGCGATGGATACTTAAAAAGCAGCAAAGTGACTTTGAAATAGTGCATAAGAAAGAAGCCTTGCGCTACGGTCCAGACGCGCTTTCTCGGGCCGTCAGCCCTGAGCCTGACGAAGAAGAGATTGCCTCATTCGAAGTAATTACGGATCCATGATATATTGCTAGATTAACCGACGTACGCTCGCATCTCCAAAGATTTCCGGAGTGGGAAATTGAGGATGATATGCTATATCGTTTTACAAGCGATAAACTCCTGGACTCTGTAACAGAACAAGAAGCAGGCTGGCGCCTTTTTCAACTCTTACAGCAAAGGGACCGAGTTTTAATAGACTCTCATTTCCACCCATCTATGGGTCATATGGTGGTCGAAAAGACTCATGAACGTGTTGCAAGGGACTACTATTGGCCAGGTGTCTGCCACGATACCCGCCAGTTCGTCTTACAGTGTTTAATCTGTCAGAGCTATAAGTATCAAGCAGGTCTTCAAGGCTTGATGGGTGAACGGAATATTAATAGACCCCGGGCCTGTATACCCGGTACATCATACGGAGCACGAAGAATCATTGAAGCAGCCTCCATTCGAAGAAAAGTAGAGAAACGGACAGCGCGTGGGCGTGGATATATTTTGCCTTTCTTTCGACTCGGTCTTCCCGAGGGAAGTGGGGTGTAGGGGGAGGCTTTCTGGTGGAAATCGTCACACAATCTATTCACGACGAATAGAGTATTTAAATTTACCAATTGTAAGCTGTCGGAGCCTTTGGTATGTCAAGGCCAACCGACGACACTTGTTTATCTCATTACGAGTGTACAATTACGCGCGCAACAATACGTAGGGATGAGAGCGCAAGAAAGTGTGTGTGTGTTTCCTCACTCTCATCCCTTTTTTAGAAAATTAGGTAAGCGTCTAATTAGTGTATAACAGTCACGATCAAGGCGGATCAGTACCTTTTACCCAAAAATACTGCTCGATGATCCGAGAGTACACACGCCGCCAAGTCTAGTTACGAGACCTTGAGTACGGTTTCACCGATGCAGAGTCGACTATGCTGCTGTGGATGGGCACCAGTTTCTCGTGTGTGTGTGAGTGATTGTGTGTAGTGTAAGGACGGGGTCGTGCGCGAGTGCAAGCCCGGTTCGCGGAAGTGCTCGCCTTACGCGAGTCGACGTCCGACTTCCATTGCCCGGGAGGACGTCAAGGACCAGAGGATCGGCTGGGCCATCCACTGGGCGTCTCCCGGTAAGTGTTTTTATAATACGGTGCCCCCCCCCCCACCTCCCCCCAAGTGTAGAAGTGAGTGAATTATTGGAGTGTGTTCGGGTACACTGGTGGGGAATACAGACTGCCGCAGACGAGGATCTCGATTCAGCAGATTCTCCGCGACTTCCTCCCGCGTGTTCGAAAATTGTTGTCGCAGCACGAGGTCTGGATGATCATTTTGTTAAACAATTATTAATACAAATGTTTTTATTTTTATTTTATAGGTTTAAAAAGACTTTACATATTAAATATGAAGATAGAATTTTTGCACAGAGGCTGAATAAAACAAGATTGTTTTTAAAAAATAATAATGTATTTTTCACTATGGCTGACAAAGGTAATGTCACAGTTGCAATTGACACAATAACGTATAAAACAAAAATGAAAATCTCATTTCTGATACGGACACATACATACCGGTTGCCAAAAATATTAATCCACTAAACAAATTACAAAAAAGTACACAAAAAATATTAAAAAATTGGAATGAATTAGGATTTCTAGACAAGAAATATCATAAGAATGAACTTACACTAACAAATACAGTTTTACCAAAAATTTATGGCTTACCGAAAGTACACAAGAAAGATGTACTTGGCAGCCCGACTTATAAATTATCGAAGATTATTAACAATATAATCAGCAATAGCATAAATAAGCCAAAATCATATGTAAAAAATAGCTATGAATTAATTAAGAAAGTGACAAACTGTGACATACCACCTGGTTATATTTTAGTTTCTTTAGACGTGGTTTCACTGTTTACTAATATACCTACTGAACTTTTAATAAAAAGCATCGAAAAACGATACCACTTAATATCAAATAAATATAATATACCACTTAGTGAAATAATTAATGTTGTAACATTTTTAATGTATAATACGTTTTTTAAATGGAATGGTAAATATTACCAGCAATATTTTGGAAGCCCAATGGGATCACCAGTAAGCCCTCAATTTGCTGATTTAGTAATGACTGACTTAGAGGAAGAGTGTATCAACAAATTAGATTTTCAACCGTTATTTTATTTTCGTTATGTTGATGATACTATAATGTGTATACCTGAAAATAAATTAGATTTATTGTTAACAACCTTTAACAGTTACCATAGTAGATTACAATTTACGCATGAAAAAGAAGTAAATGGTACTACTAACTTTCTAGAGATATCATAAATTAGAAATAATTCAAATCGAATTATTACAAATTGGTATAGGAAAGATACTTTTTCAGGTAGATTTCTAAACTTTGATTCATGTCATACAATACAGCAGAAGAGGGCTATGGTGTATACTGTAGTAGATAAAGCGATTTTATTATCCCATCAGAAATTTCACAAGTCCAACATTAAAACTTTAAAACGATTTCTATATGATAATAATTATTCGGAAAAATTCATAAACCATAACTTTAAGAAAAGGTTGGACAAAATTAAATATTGTAGCAGCAGTAGTAATGCTGTGGACTAAAATAGTAACAATAGAAAATATTTTGGTACTTTAAAATTACCATTCGTACCTGGTTTCTATGAAAAGATAGAAAACACAATAAAACAACAATATATTCGACCGATCCCAACAATCTGTAACAGTCTTGACAATATCATTGTAAGGGGTAAAGAAAAATTAGAAAGAAATCTTGAGACTAATGTTGTATATAAAATAGGCTGCAAAGATTGTAATGCAAGTTATGTTGGGGAAACTAAAAGGCAATTGCAATGCCGAATGTACGAACATAAATTAAATACCAAAAAAAGAGATTCTCAATTTGTTATTAATGACCATATGACTTTATTTATTCATTCTTTTAATTTTGATGATGTCTCAATATTAGATAGAGAAAGTAATTTGAATAAAAGACTGATATCTGAAATGGTATATATTAAGTTGGAAAAAAGGCGATAAATGTAAAAGATGATACAAAAAACTTAGTCAACATTACAATGGTATTGTCAGTAGGCTGAAAAAACAATTTTGATTGTGATGATTATGTTTTCTATATTTTTTCTTTGTTTACAGTATTAATTCTAGTCAAATATTGTCACATAGTTTTGGTTAATTGAATTTTTTGAATAAGTACATTTTGTAAATAAAAAATTTTTATTATATTTGACATAATTGATAAAATAATTTTTTTTTTTAAATTGTTGACTTAATATAAAAAAATCTTTAATCTAATTATTTACATGCACAATACATATAGGAATTTAATTTAGTGAAATCGACATATAATTTGAATTAAAAATCGCGCCTTTTTATACAGGTATAGTTAGTGTTATAATACATGACTATAGCTGTATATATATAAATCGGCTGTGAATGAATTCAGTCTACCGTCTGTGATATTTTCTTTGTGACTGCTATTGCTCTTTTTTCGTGTTATGCTGATACTTGTAACTGCTGTTGTCAGGTAGTTCGTTTAGTTAATTTTTTCTTCTTTATTTTATGTTAAAAATGAAAAAAAGATGTTAATTTTAGCATGCTGACATTAAAATTGTTATTCAAAGTTCTTGATCTTTTTAATAAAACTTTTAATTAAAATGTAAAAGTGATGTATTTGATATAAATTCTCGCTGCGTAAGTTTGAATTCCGAGTGAGTGCGCATACTCTATGCGCCCCCAGTCCGCTAACTGCATTGGGAAGCAACATTTTCAATACACGCGGAACACGCGCTAAAAATGTTGTTCGCTTCAACTCGCTTATATTTTTAAGTTAATATTTATATCACGTCAATTATTATTGTAAAATAAACTTCAAGTTTTTATTCATCTAATGGCGTGTATTTAATTTCTTAATTTTGTAATCAAGCCGAGTAATAAATTACAAAAGAAAAAAAATTATCTTGCGTGTTAATTAGGCTACAGCAATCAATTTTTTTCAAGAACCGTTAGAAAATGCGAGTACTTCAAATATGTATTAGAT
Source organism: Theocolax elegans (assembly GCA_026168455.1). NCBI lineage: Eukaryota > Metazoa > Arthropoda > Insecta > Hymenoptera > Cerocephalidae > Theocolax > Theocolax elegans. The sequence goes on from CM047425.1 coordinate 49,094,542, forward strand.
CATCTTAATATCAAATATAATACAAAATTATTAACAAAAACTAATAAATATAGTCGGTCAATTTGTTTAAACCGGTTTTTAAACAATAAAACCGCTTTCAATTAATTGGCACGTACCTTCCTCAAATCAACATGTCGAACATACATGTAATATATTACTCAAATATAGTATTATTTAATTATTTAAAAAAAAATGTTCTAACATTTATAAAAAAATTATTCTTTTCTTAAAAAAGTATACATCTATATGAAAAATATAATAAAAAAATTATTAAAATAGAAAAGTAAAGGTCATTTAATCTATTCTCAATTAATATTATTCATAATCTTCGGTTTCAACTATTCCAAGAATTTTTCTTCATTATAAGAAAATGGTGTACAATCAAATTGAATTTTTCATCAATTGGCAAAGAAAATTTCAAATGGCATCAATTAAAAATACAACAAACTAGAAGCCACCTTGCGCACTTACGCGTACTTAGCATTTATGTGAAGTTTCTTTTTTATGTCTTAATTTTAAAGCAGGTTAGAAACTTTTCCTAAGCACACTTTAAAAAACTTTTGTTCTGTCCGTTTCCATAGATACATGCACTTATGTCATTTTCACTAGTTTCAACTGACCAATCATATCACTTTTTTTCTTTAAATTTTTAAAGACATTTTCTCCTCCTCCTCTAAGTTATTATGTTGACCATATGAATTGACAAATGTTTTTGTTCATAATAAGAAAATTCTATTTAATTAGATTGAATTTTTTCTAACTGAAATAAAAAACTTTTAATGGCATCAATTAAAAATATAAAAGATTATCTTTTATTGCCTTTCTTTGGAATTTCTTAAAACATTTCTTCCAAAAATATGGTTAGGTCCACATTAAACTACTTTATAAGTAAACAAAAGTTTAATAAAAATTTCATTTTAGATTATATTTCTTTTCTCAGAAACTAATCCATGAACGATTTTGAAATTTTTACAGCATAATGCTATTATCATGTTCTATTTTCACGAATTTTTGCCAATATATTTGATTAATTATTTTTAGGGATATAAGCAATCAAACACTTTGTACAAAAGTATATAATGCTTACTAACTTAGGTAATTATAGATATTATGAGCTGAAAAACAATAGGGATCAAAACTACAAAAATGACTATATTTTCCCAAAATTTCAAGTGGATTAAATGCTTTTATTTCTGATAACGTTTGACATAATAACCTCAATTTTTCTCATTTTGATTTTTTTTTCATGTTCAGCACCTATGAATCTTTTTTTTAAATAACAAAAAACTAATAGAGATAATTTGCCAATACAAAATCGGATAATTTTTTATTCTTCATAAAATAAATTTGGTCCACTTAAAAGAAATTAATAATATTCTCAAAATTAATTTTTCAAAAATTGAAAATTGTTTTTAAAACGTAAGTTATTTGGGGATATGAATAACCTAATTCCTTTCCAGAATTCGAAAAATAAATAACAAACTACACACGAACTGGCGGTATGCATACACACACACACTGTGTCGGGATTGTTCCCGTGTCGGATTTTCTGGTCCCGCATCGTGGCACCTCTCCAGGTGGTGGAATAGGGAATGCTTTCCAGATATGGTTGGTACCAGAAAAATCAAATATTCAGGGCGAACCAAAACCACATAGGGGAAGGCTCCCCAAAATTAACCTTTAAAGGGTCGGATTTTGAGGTTGCGAAACCTCCTTTGAATATGCCCAAATTCATGTCTTGTATCACGCATCAACTATGTACAATGTTCGTATCATGGACCTAGCCGATATATCGGCTCTGCGGCCTGGAGGGTCATAAAATATTTTGAATTCGGTAAAATAGGAATAAAATCATATTCCCAGCTTTAAAATGTGCTGCATCCAAATCCGGAGTTTAATCAGTCATAACTAATTTACAGTCAAATTCAGAAAATAATAAAGATATTCAGAATAAAATGATATCCAAATGTTTTATGGGGTGCTGAATCCAAATCTGGAGTCTGATCATAACTGCTCATAATGACGGCCATTCAAGGTTAAACAAGGTCACTTCAAGGTCAAATGCAAAAGTATCATATATATTCGAACAATAATTATATCTAAGAGTATCCCGATGTGCTATATCTGAATCTGGCACCTGTTTGATTGTGAATAGACATAATTATACTCGTTCTTCTAGGTATATGACCATCTCAAAGTTAATGTGTTTTTTTATTTGTGCTTTTTTTTACAAATGTGGAGTTTTTAGGCCTTCTACTCCCTGGGAATATTTCCCTGGGTATATTCTCAACTTGACCTTGGAGAAATCTTCATCACTCTTTTTATTTGAGGTCAAAATTACGTAAAACCCGAATTCAGTGACTCCAAAAACTTAAAGATATATCTTTTGCAATGATTCTAATCATATTGCTAGGTTTGACCTTCAAATGACGTTCATTGACCTTGACTCTGAAGTGATAAGGTCAAACCAACTTCAAAAACGAACTTAGCGCATCAAGTTACTTAAGGATAAAGAGATATCCTAGCATTATGTTTTAGAGTCGATATATCGGATTTCCGGCCCTTTAAAGGTTAAACCAGTAATGGATAGTAAGACAAAAACGACACTACCCCAAGCGGGTAAGGCAGTCTTGCCAAATCCCGCCAATGATTTAGGTGAAACCAAGGTGGTCAGTGCTGGTCCCACGGACTTGGAGAAGGGGGCAAACAAACACATATCGTTAAAACGGTAAGTGTTGCGGAGGGTGGTCACTCGGTTACTGTTGCATCAATTGCTACGTGTAACCTGCCCTCGATTGGGATGTCGATTGACACAGAGAAAGCTTTCCGCCGTCTGCAGAAGAAAGTAGACAACTTGGTAAAGTTTATTCTTAAGGGGTCAAGCCTGGGTTAACTGCTCTAAAAATCGTTTTTTTTATTAACTTTTTTTAAAGTATTTCTTACATAAAACATTATCCCAAAATTTAAAAATAACAAAAAATTTTTTCGCAAGTTATAATTGAAATAAAGTACGCATTAATAGACATTTTTTCTCTAAAATTATTTTTGAAAAAAAAAACATTTTATTTTAATTTAACTAAAATAATAATTGCGAGGTTTTCGACGTTTACATACAAGTACATTAAACGAAGCAACTATCAAGCGTAGAGTACGGTAAAGTAGAAATTTACTTTACCATACGATTCAAATTTAACCGTTAATAAATAAACGATTCCTTTTACTTTAATACACTGCACAAATACGTACAGTTCTATTTGAAGTAAATATTTTCTGCGTTGATAAAGTATTTACATTATTTTAGTAAATACTTAGTGGATTTTAAATTAAAAGTATATTTTTAACTTTAAATTTTATTAGATTTAAGAAATTAATTATAAGTTTATACAAAAAAGAGCAGTAAAAAATGCCAGACTCAAGTAATAGAATACCTGGTACATCTGCACTTCCATCAACATCGATGGAATTCACAGCACCAAAGCTACAATCTAGATCAAGTAAAAAGTTAAAAATTGATACCATTGAAGAAAGTAGCACAGAAAATAGATTATTGATATATCACTACTTTTCCCAACATAAGAAAAATTTTTAGTTTGTCAGAATTGTCATGGTACAGATAAAATCTCTACAGATAAAATGCCTCATAAACCTCATAAAATCACTAATTTTCATGTATTTTGGGGCATAACCTACAACACCGGTCTTGGCCAATAATCTAACCACCGCCATTCGAAAGCTCTCAAAAAATGTAATCTTCTGAGCGGTGTTAGATCAAAATCGATTGTGGCGTGGTCGCCTTTTTTGATATTCAATATTTCCGGGCGTGCTATCTCTTCGAGATTTTAAAATTAAGAATTGTAACCCAGGTAGATAAGTTCTAAAGATTATTTTGAACAAAAGTTGTTTGTAATGTTTTTTCAAAAAAATTAATAGATTTTGAGATAAATGGCTTTGAAAATAGAAAATTTTCTAAAAAATTGAAAAATTTCCATTTTTCATGGTGGAATAACTCTTAGGCAAATTATTTTTAACACCTAAAATTTTTTTTCTATCTTCTTGAAGATATTTCCAGTTTGTTCTCAAATTTTGGAGCGATTTAAAATTTTCATCGTACCACTTGACGTGAAATAGCCCATATACATGGGATATTCTACACGAAGTGGTCCGATCAAAATTTTAAAATGCTCCAAATTTTGGGTACACATTGCAAATGTTTTTCAGAATACAGAAAAAAATGTTTAGATACTGGAATATATTTGCTCAAAAGTTATTCTAACCTCAAAAAGTGGATTTTTCCAAGTTTTTTTCGACACCAGCTGGGTTTACCACTATTTAACTATACTTTTACTATAGAACATTATATGTAACATTCGTTGCTAATTGTGTTTGGAATTTATTCTTCTAGGTTAGAATTTCTAATTTCAAGATGAATGTTATGTAAACTACATGTCAATATTCAACTTGAAAAAAGTGCAAGTGTGCCACAATTGATTTTTTTATCCAAAAGTCTAAAAGAAAGCTTGGAGCAATACTTTTCAAATGGACTGTAGCATTTTTATGGCCTCCAATTCTGTAAAAAGTTATGATAATTTAAAAAAACACGAAATTTTTTAAAAAATTTAAATGGGAATTATCATGTTAATTTTTGTGAATTTTTTCTCGATAGACCTTCTTAAGAAATAATTATAAATGATTCTGGTTTACAAATTCAATACCTGGATTTTTAATTATTTTAAATTAAAAACATATGTTGGCACTAGTCTCTACTTTTAGATAAATTTTGCAGAAATTTTCGCAATACTTTGGAATCTTATGATTTGTAGACCATTGGCGGCGGATATGAAGTTCGGATTTTTTAGATCAATTTTGAAAGTGCTATTTCTCGGGTTATAAAAGGCCTATAGAATCAAAAAATTTTATAATACAGAAATCTTGTTCTTGTAAAGGAAACAAATAATGTATATCTTAGAACAAAATTGCTATTTTTATGAGAATCATATAGATTACAATTTTATTTTACCCGTATTCATTATATAAGAAAATCAATAAAGTGACAAAACTGAATGTATATTAAATTCATTTAATAATAAAATTCACATTCGAATTTGAAATTTCCCAGCTCTAGTTATATATTTGACACCTTTAAATGGTTTATATTTTTCTCCATACATATCCAATCTATTAACCTTTAGTCCAGATAAGGCAAGTTGACTGATAGAGAAATGCACCTGAAACAAAGCAAGAAATTCTGGCATCAACCGAATATAATAATATAAAAACGAAAATCAAATATTTTCAACTTTATTCAATTTATTAGAGATTATCTTTTTACAAAAAAATTATTCAAACAAGTGCATGATGTAAGAAAATAAATATCGTAAACATCATCTTAAACGTTATTTTAATAGTTTAGAAGGTATAATAAAATTTGTACAGACCAGAATGAAGAAATCAACTTAAATTATATATATTTAATTAACTTATTAACGAGTTGGCATTAACATTTAGAAATCTGAGACCAAGAGAGTGCTAAAGATTAAATTTGAAATACATTGTGTAAAATTAATTTCAAATAAAAATTAAAGGTCGTAACGGTCTCGCTGGGAATTCGGGCTGGGAATTAAGCAATCAAATGAAAGAGTAATTATTTATTATAATAATAAGTAATAAGTTGTTTGGGTGCCAGCCGCGTAAGGTTCGGCTGCGTACGAGTTGCGACTGTTTGCTGTACAAGAGGAAAAAGGGTAATGGGGAAGAGAGGGGAAGCACACTTACTAAAAGAAGGAAGACTGCAGAATACCTGATGCAAGGACGTGCAGTCATATCGGCGATTTGAAGATTGTCTCCTGGGTAGTTTCTAAAGCTGCTCTTACACACACAATTACACTCTTAATAATGACTCGGTAGCGGATCATCTCATATTTTGCAACGATGACGTTGCAATGAACTCTCTCGAGTCTCGACTCGTTAGCTGTTTCGTTGGTCGGCACCTTCTTGCGTCGAGTCGTCTGTCGGCTGTTGTCGTCTCACGCATATTGTGCTGTGATTACTCACTACCATGCAGATACGACATAGACAGGTTTTCATGGTAGTTCTTAGCTTGTATGATGAGAACACAAGGTAACTATTGATTTCGTTGCATTTAGTATGTAATTATTCATTTGTCGGCTAATTGAATCTCCGTGTTACATATTGAGACGGGACAGCCGCTGTTTTCATCTTCGCTTTCTCTCAATCTCTTGGACGCTCGATCAGCTGATGCGCGTCGGGCCTGCTGCTATGGTACCTCCTGGTTCAAACTATGCTGCGAGGATTTTCAGCTACCTTCAAGGTAATAAACTAACTCTTGAGTAAGTGTTTATTATTATCAATGTTTTTTTTTTAATTTTAACGTCGCTCTTTTTATGCTCCCAAATCGGTGCTAATCAGCGACGGAGGTCATACGATGTCTTTGTTAAGAAAGCACTTGATGAAAATGCATTCCCCAGTGGTGCTTGTATCAATCGTCCGGGGCCGGGAATCGAACCTGGGACCTCCAGGTTACGAGCCCGACACCCTACCGACCGAGCCATCGCAGGCCTCATTATCAATGTTATTTATTTTTTTTTTTTTTTGTTATTTAACGTCGCTCTATTTATGCTGCCAGGGCTAATCAGCGACGGAGGTGAACGGTGTGTCTGTAAACAAAGCACATGTAACTAATAATTACAGTTTCCTGTCCTCCCGATGGAACCACCGCGATCCTCTTTACATCTTCGCGTCCCTAACGTTCCCTATTATCAATGTTATGATTACGATAATCTCACTTGTCAATTATTTCTTTGCATGTAGCTACAAAGAAATTTTATACAGTTACATGCTTCCTTTTGCTTTTCTATTTAAGGCACAGTCAAATTATTTATATTTTATAGCTGCTGGGATTTCAATGCTGGTGTTCTGTGCTGCTAGAAGTTCTATGCTGCTATACAGTGGTGCTAGGGGGTTTGCTGCTTGTTTGCTTCCTTGTCTCACCTGACACTGATGTACCTCCTTAGAGAATCTACGATGCTGTTGCTGGTATGTCGTACATCTGTCATTTTCTTCCTGTGCTACTAGTATGCTTAGTGTAGATAATATTGGGATTGGGTTAATGGGATGGTTGGGGTACGCTAAATAGGTTTTTTGTATAAGGAAAATGTGTTGTTACAATGTGTCACATCTCCATGAATTAATTATAAAAATATTAGCTTGCCACTGAGACTCGCTGCTCCGAAGCTCTAGATCGAATCTCTAGATGCTACGCGATGCAAGGCATTGCTTATAAGGAACGATCGTGTATAGCTCACGCTTTGCGCTCGCACCATTTGTGAGTATTGGGTACAATACCTGACTCAACAATTCAACTTTGTAACGTGGTCCTCACTTACGTGGTCTGTAAACCACGCTACTCGACTCCTCATTAATTAGTTTTATTAACAATATATACAGGGTGTCCCATTTTAAATAACGGATAAGCATATCTCAAAAAATATTGGAGATAGAAAAAACTTTCTATACAAAAGTTGTAGGGTTTTTAAGGGGCTACCTGACGGTGATATTAACCATAACCTGAGGTCAAGGGTTAGGTCATTTGAAGGACAAAATGTTTTTTTCAAATAGGAATCACTACTTGTGACCTCGGAAATGGAGAGGGCGGGAAATTTTACGTTCAGTATGATCTTGGCCAAGGTTATGGTCAAGGTCATGGTCAGGATCAAAACAGTAAACGCGTACAGACCTTACGAAAAAAGCCAACCCTATAAAAATATTGAGATGCAGGAGCTGTAGGGTTGCAAGAAAGCGAACTGAAGGTATCCTTGACCGTCACCTCAAGGACAAAGGTCAAGGTCATGTGTTAGGAATTTTAAGATCTCGACCATCATTCGTTCTCAGCCTTACCCAGGATTAACGACGTGGACGTGGCGAGTTTCTAATCCCTTTGTATGCGCGCGTGTGTGTGTGTGTGTGTGTGTGTATCGGCGTATAGTTTTCCCAGCCACTCAAGGCAAGGCGATAGTTGTCCCAGCCACTTAAGGCAAGGCGATAGTTCTTCTAAGGGTAAGTTATCTAATCTGATTTTAAAGACTTATCAAAATTGTCGTATGCAAAAATTTGTTTTTGTGACCTTGGAAAGGTCAAATGTCTGAAAAAACGATTAGTCGTTCATTTTCGAAAATGACGTGGTTTTCATGATAATATCACCGTTCATAATGCTTGCGAAAGATCAATGAGTTCTAAGAGTATTAATTACTTTGATTAGCTTGACCTTGGCATCAATTTTGAAAGTTATTTGAAGGCCATAACATATTTTTGATTGGTGAACCATATTTTTGACTATAATCCCTGTTCTATGATATTAGGTCCTAAAAAAAAGTTACTTCTTACATGATGACAGAGATTTCTTAGTTTTTTAACCTGACCTTAAGAAGGTCATATCAAGGTCTTTGTAGGAACCTTTGTTTGACTGCTGATTTTTCTTTAGACATAAGTGACTTTTTGTAATGCAAGAAAAGCAAAAGAAAAGTACTTTTATCTTACTTTTAGCGTTACCCGGAAACAACGACTTCTGGGTGCTAAATTATCGTGAGTCCCCTTGCCTCTCACGTCGGAGTGCCAGATTTTCAATAGATATCACTTTAAGGTCGAATATAAAAATTACCTGGTAGCTGTTGATTTGAGTTATCCGGAAGCATAAACAATGTGAAGATCTTCATAGAAAAGGTAGACCTCATGCGTGACTACATTGTTGACAGTCATTTAGTATGTCTCAGCCTCAGATATCACCATAGCTACCACAGATATTGCCTCTCACGTCGAGGTGCCAGATTTTCAATAGATATCACTTCAAGGTCGAATATAAAAATAGTTCTAATTTATAACTGAAACCTTAAGTTGCTAAACTTGTTGACGATTGCATTGATGTTTTCGATGTGTTTATTCAGTTTGTTTAAGTACGTGTAATTAGTCTAATTCCTTCATTTAAAAATGACAGGTAATCATAAACTTATTAGTTATATGTACATAGATCTTATACATATTTGAATAGTCATTTTCCAAAGAAACTTATTTCTAACTTAACTACTATTATCAATTGGTTACAATATTGATTTAAAGTTTTAAGTAATTATTTAATAGAATGGCACACTATACTGCGAACGAAATTGTTGACATTCTACTTGTTTTAGGTGAGTGTTAACGAAATTACCGAAGAGCTGCTGCACTGTATCGTCAACGATTTCCTAGCCGACGATGTCCGAATCATGGTGTGATACGTAATATTGAGTTACGTACAAAAGTTTCTTCGACATAGGAGTGGACGAAATGAACAGGACCATGAAAATAATCCTCGATTTATTGCGGTACTATCCATGGTGAATTTAGATCCTCACATAAGTTTACGGCAAATTGAAATATTTCTGGGCATTCCTAGAGCTACTGCTAGTAGATATTTACGATCTGCAAGGTATCACCCTTATCACATAACTCTAAACCAAGCTTTGAATGAAGAAGATCGTCACCGCAGAATGACGTTTTGTGAATGGACAATACAACAAATTAATAATGACAATTAATAATTTTTTTAATTTTGTACTTTTTAGTGATGAGGCTACGTTTTAAAGTACCGGAGTTTTAAATCGACATAATTGCCATTACTGGACTTCGATAAATCTTCATTGGATGCAAGAAATTGATCATTAACACCGCTGGAATGTAAATGTTTGGTGCGGTATCGTTAATGGGTATATGATAGGTCCGTATTTTTTTTATCGTAATGTCGATAGAAATAGTTATTTACAGTTACTTCGAGAAGAACTTCCAATTTTACTTGAAAACGTCGATTTATTCACGCGAGCCAGGATGTGGCTACAGCACGATTGCGCTGCCCCACATTACGCAATTATTGTAAGAAATTTTATGAGCGAAACATTTCAAGAGCGGTGGATAGGTAGAGCAGGTCTTGTTGAATGACCGGCAAGGTCGCCTAACCTTACATCACCAGATTTTTATTTGTGGGGTTATATCCGAGGTGTAGTTTACTGCACAAGACCAACCACACGGAAAAATATGTTTCAAAGAATACGGACAGCCTGTTTATACGTCCCCGTCAAGTATTATTAAGTACACTAAGGCATTTCTATCGACGAATCCAACTTTGTCAACAAGTAAATGGTGCAACATTTGAACATCTTATGAATTAACTAAATTTATGGAAAATCAGCCCTTTTCAGGGCTAAAAGATACTCGAAATCCGTCCAAGCAACCACCTCGTGGTGAGTATCGGGTAATGCTAATGCTGGGGGTACATCCTGTTATGTTAGGATTTGTGTTGGTACAATTTGTAAGCTTAAAATGTAATTTTAAATGACCTTACTAAATGACTATCAACAATGTAGTCACGCATAAGGTCTACCTTTTCTATGAAGGTCTTCACATTGTTTATGCTTCCGGATAACTTAAATCAACAGCTACCAGGTGATTTTTATATTCGACCTTGAAGTGATATCTATTGAAAATCTGGCACCCCGACGTGAGAGGCAAGGAGACTCACGATAATTTAGCACCCAGAAGGAAACAGAACTTATTACGTCCACGTCGTTGTTTCCGGGTAACGCTAAAAGTAAGATAAAAGTACTTTTCTTTTGCTTTTCTTGCATTACAAAAAGTCCCTCATGTCTAAAGAAGAATCAACAATCAAACAAAGGTTCCTACAATGACCTTGATATGACCTTCTTAAGGTCAGGTTAAAAAACTAAGAAATCTCTGTCATCATGTAAGAAGTAACTTTCTTTTAGGACCTAATATCATAGAACAGGGATTGCAGTCAAAAATATGGTTTACCAATCAAAAATGCGTTATGGCCTTCAAATAACTTTCAAAATTGATGCCAAGGTCAAGCTAATCAAAGTAATTAATACTCTTAGAACTCATTGATCTTTCTCAAGCATGACAATTTTCATGTACAGTTTTCCGCTCTTTCCAAATCTGCACTCAAATAAAGGGGTTCCCATTTGAAAAAACAATCTTGACCTTGAGAAAATCGCCAAGGTCACCTTCAAGGTCATTTGAAGGTCACTATGAGATGTCGCCCTCTAAACGTAATAACTTTTGTCTAAAACATTTTTTCTAAAAAGGTCAATTTTAAAAGTTATATGTGTGGATTAATTAAAATGGGACTATCGTAATGGGCTATTTCACGTAAAGTGGTATGATCAAAATTTTAAATTGCACCAAATTTTGAAAACAAGCTGAAATATCTTCCAGAAAATAGAAAAAAATTGTCAAGTGTTAAAAATAATTTGAGTGAGAGTTATTCCACCATGAAAAATGGAAATTGTTCAATTTTTTTAAAAATTGCTATACTTGAAGTCATTTATCTCAAAATCTATTGATTATTTTGAAAAAAATTAGATACAACTTTTGTTGAAAATGATCTTAAGAACTTAAGAACAACCTAGATTACATTTTTTAGTTTTTAAATCTCGAAGAGATAGGACTCCCGGAAAAATAGAGTATCAAAAAAGGCGATCACGCCATAATTAATTTTGATTTAACACGGCTCAAAAGATCACATTTTTCAAGAGATTTCAAATGGCGGTGGTTAGATTATTGGCCAAGACCACTGGTAAAAGTTATGCCTTAAAATACATGAAAATTAGTGATTTTATGAGGTTTATGAGGCATAACTTTCACTAGCGGTCTTGGCCAATAATGAAACCACCGCCATTCAAAAGCTGCTGAAAAAAGTGATCTTTTGAGCGGTGTAGATCAAAATCAATTGTGGCGTGGTCGACTTGTTTTGTTATAAATAAGTTCTAAAGATTATTTTGAACAAAAGTTGTAAAAGTATGTAATGTTTTTTCAAAAAAATCAAAGATTTTGAAATAAATGGCTTTAAAAATAGCAATTTTTTATGATGGAATAGTTTTCAGTCAAATTATTTTTTGCATCAAAAAATTTTTATTTATTTTCTGGAAGATATTTCCAGCCTGTTCTCAAAATTTGGCGCAATTTAAAATTTTCATCATACTACTTCACGTGAAATATATATATGTGGAGTATTGCACGTGAAGTGGTCCGATCAAAACAAATTTTGGGTACATATTGCAAAAGTTTTTCAGAATACAGAAAAAAATTTTTAGTTACTGGAATCTATTTGCTCAAAAGTTATTCTAACCTGAAAATTGAATTATTCCAAGTTTTACTCAATACCAGCTAGGTTCACCGCCATTTAACTCAAAATCTATCAACATTTACTACAGAACATTATATGTAACATTCGTTGCTAATTATATCTAGAATTTATTCTTCTAGGTTAGTATTTCTAATCTCAAGGTCAATATTACATAAACTACATGTCAATATTCAACTTGAAAAAAGTGCAAGTGTGCCACAATTGATTTTTTTATCCAAAAGTCTAAAAGAAAGCTTGGAGCAATACTTTTCAAATGGACTGTAGCATTTTTATGGCCTCCAATTCTGTAAAAAGTTATGATAATTTAAAAAAACACGAAATTTTTTAAAAAATTTAAATGGGAATTACCATGTTAATTTTTGTGAATTTTTTGTCTTTCTTTAAATTGTCATAACTTTTTACAGAATTGGAGGCCATAAAAATGCTACAGACCATTTGAAAGGTATTGCTCCAAGCTTTCTTTTAGACTTCTGGATGAAAAAATCAAAGGTGGCGCACTTGCACTTTTTTCAAGTTGAATATTGACATGTAGTTTATGTAACATTGACCTTGAGATTAGAAATTCTAACCCAGAAGAATAAATTCTAGATATAATTAGCAACGAATGTTGCATATAATGTTATATAGTAAAGGTTGATAGATTTTGAGTTAAATAGCGGTGAACCTAGCTGATGTTGAGTAAAACTTGGAATAATTCACTTTTTGAGGTTAGAATAACTTTTGAGCAAATAGATTCCAGTACCTAAAAATTTTTTTCTGTATTCTGAAAAACTTTTGCAATATGTACCCAAAATTTTGTACATTTTAAAATTTTGATCGGACCACTTCACGTGGAATACTCCATATATATATATATATATATATATATATATATATATAAGGGGGGCTTCGCCCCCCTGCGCGCTTCGCGCGCCAACCCCCTATTTTTAATTCGAAAAAGGTTTTTCGTAATTAATTTATTTAAAATAATGTTTTAAACTGTATTATTTTTTTACTACTATGGACACCTTAAAAATTAAAAAGATTCACACAACACCTTGAAGGTATTGTTATAGTTATTATAATTTATAAATAAAAGTTTACCAAAATTTAGAGTAATAAAATCAGAATAAAAATAATAAAAAAAATAGAGACATATTAAATGTTAACTGTAAATTTTAAACTATATGAATTCTTATAAAGCTTAAATTTATATTTTAATAATTATAAATGTTAATGAAAAATTAACTTACCAAAAATAGTAAAGTACATATACTTACTAAATTGTAGTATTTTAGTTAACAACTTATTAAAATTTTGGATTATTTGAAACGGTTATAAATAGAACTTCACCTCCTAAAATTAATTTATTTAATGACGAACGATCATCGCCAAAAGTTCTATGTCATTAATATTTTGTACTTTTAGAGTAATAAAACTTTCTTCTTAATTAAATTAATTTTTGTATTAGTTGTAAAGAATTATTTATAACATTTTAGCGGTATATTAATAAAAACCTGTTTCTTCCATTTCTCCCGTAATTCGTAATTTACACCCTCTTTCAAAATTTGCGTTTTAATCCATAATTATATCCAATTTATTTTTCCCTTTAGTTACAGAGCCCATATATTTATTTTAATTATTATAAACAAAGGCATACCTTAAATAACCTTTTGTTTCTAATAAATACATACTTGTTTATTTAAAATATTGTATTTTAAATAAATATATGTATCTATGTATGTGCTATGGACTCTGGAATCATATATATATATATACATATATATATATATGTATGCCCATATAAGGGGAGTGAAAAATTTTTATACACAGCGGCATATATTAGAACCCTGAAATCTTATACCGAACGGCGGCAAACTATTTATATCGCCTTAAAAATTAAACAGTTTCACACAACACCTTGGAGGTATTGCTATAGTGCTTTGGTTTTATACCAAAAATTTAATTTTTTTTTTAATACGATTATAATTTATAAATAAAAGTTTTTACCAAACTTTAGTGTAATGAAATCAGAATAAAAATAATAAAAATAATAGAGACATATTAAATGTTAACTGTAAATTTTAAACTATATGAATTCTTATAAAGCTTAAATTTTATTTTAATAATTATAAATGTTAATAAAAAATTAACTTACCAAAAATAGTAAAGTGCATGTACTTAATTGTAGTATTTAGTAAAAACTTATTAAAATTTTGGAGTATTTTAAGCGGATCTAAATAAAACTTTACCTCCTAAAATAAATTTATTCAATGACGAAGGATCATCGCTAAAAGTTCTATGTCATTAATATTTTGTACTTTAAGAGTAATAAAACTTTCATCTTAAATAAATAAATTTTTGTATTAATTTTGTCACTGTTAAATTTTGAATTTTCTTTTTCCATTACTATTTATAATAGAATTATCTTAAAAATGCAATAATTAATGTATTTAATTTTTAACCCATTGTATATATTCGTATTCGTAATTTGCACCCTCTTTCAAAATTTGCGTTTTAATCCATAATTATATCCAATTTATTTTTACTATGCAGAGCCCAAATATTTATTTTGATTATTATAAACAAATTCATTTCTTAATTATCCTTCTGTTTCTAATAAATACATACTTGTTTATTTAAAATATTGTGTTATATAAATATACGTAATCTACTTACTTATATATCCATACAATTTTTAAATTTTGATTTGAATAATATTTAAATTAAATACTACTAAAATAATAATTTTCGAAAAACTTTTGAAATGTAATTCGTATTTTATATTGCCTCTGTTAAAATTTGAATTTTCTTTTGCCATTACTGTTTATAATAGAATTATCTTAAAAATGCAATAATTAATGTATTTAATTTTTAATTTATTGTATATTTCACATATAGATATTTGGAAAAGTGTATGTTATACTTGATTAATATTTATTTTATCTTCGTAAAATTGTGCATATTTTTGAAAACATTACATTAAATTTTAGGTCCGTTTTTATATTATGAGTTTTATCAGGATAAGTAAACTAATACACATTCTTTCAAGTTATATTCACAACTTTTTTGTGCGCACGGAAAAAATACATATATTATCTATTCGTGAAAAAACAAAACACGTGCACACACTTATATATGTGACATATATATGACATATATATAAAACATATATATATATATATGTTAAATTCTGAATTCTTAGATACGGCGGAGGCGGCGGCGGCAGCGAAATATTTATATATTATAGAGAGATATAACATATATATGACATATATATATGACATATATATAACATATATATATGACATATATATATAACATATATATATTACATATATATATATAACATATATATATGACATATATATATATGTTGAATCCTGAATTCTTAGACACGGCGGCGGCGGCGGCGGCGGCGGCGAAATATTTATATATTATAGAGAGATATAACATATATATATATAACATATATATATATATAACATATATATATGACATATGTATATAAAACATATATATATATATATGTTGAATTCTGAATTCTTAGATACGGCGGAGGCGGCGGCGGCAGCGAAATATTTATATATTATAGAGAGATATAACATATATATATGACATATATATATATAACATATATATATGACATATATATATAACATATATATATAACATATGACATATATATATAACATATATACATAACATATATATATATGTTATATATATATGTCATATATATATGTTATAACATATATATATAACATATATGACACATATATAAAACATATATATATATATGTTGAATTCTGAATTCTTAGATACGGCGGAGGCGGCGGCGGCGGCGAAATATTTATATATTATAGAGAGATATAACATATATATATATGACATATATATATAACATATATATATAACATATATATATGACATATATATATAAAACATATATATATATGTTGAATCCTGAATTCTTAGACACGGCGGCGGCGGCGGCGGCGGCGAAATATTTATATATTATAGATATATATATATATATATATATATATATATATATATATATATATATATATGGGAGATTCCATGTGAAGTGATCCAGTTAAAAAATAGAATTTTGTTTTAATGTATGAAATCAGTAAAAAACTACTTGAATGGAGTGTAGGTATATTTTTAGACCTAAATTTCAATTAGCACCAGAGCAGTAACCAATAAAAAAATCGAATTTTTGGAAAAAAATGACTTTTTGGCCATTTTTATCACTAAATAACTCAAAATCTAACAATTTTTTCTTATATACATTAAATTTGAAAAAGTTTATAAATTTCAAGAAGAATCTGTTAAAATATTTCATTTATATTAGTTTAACACATTGAATATAGTTATAATTAATAAAAACCTTTGTAGTAAAAAAAAGGGTTGTACGATCAAAAATATTTTATCCATCCAAGAATCTAATTCATCGATGATTAATTACCTTCAAAATGGTCCAAAGTTTGAGTGCGGCAGAGCATTTCAGACAAAGTTATGGTGTTTTTAGGCAAATTTCTTAAAAAAAGAGAGCTAATGCATTTTATGAAAAAAACAGAGTAACCGTATACTTGCATTCAAACAACATGGCACTATTATTCTTCAATAATACTAAAATATACTATTTAATGTTAGTTACTGATACTTTTCAATCTCTAAGCTGCTTACAAACACAAAGCAGTAGGTATAAGCAGTTATACCTGTTACATAATTGGACTTATTGGAATTTTAATAAGTTTCAGGTATTTATTCAATTATATAACAGGTATAACTGCTTATACCTACTGCTTTGTGTTTGTAAGCAGCTTAGAGATTGAAAAGTATCAGTAACTAACATTAAATAGTATATTTTAGTATTATTGAAGAATAATAGTGCCATGTTGTTTGAATGCAAGTATACGGTTACTCTGTTTTTTTCATAAAATGCATTAGCTCTCTTTTTTTAAGAAATTTGCCTAAAAACACCATAACTTTGTCTGAAATGCTCTGCCGCACTCAAACTTTGGACCATTTTGAAGGTAATTAATCATCGATGAATTAGATTCTTGGATGGATAAAATATTTTTGATCGTACAACCCTTTTTTTTACTCTAAAGGTTTTTATTGATTATAACTATATTCAATGTGTTAAACTAATATAAATGAAATATTTTAACAGATTCTTCTTGAAATTTATAAACTTTTTCAAATTTAATGTATATAAGAAAAAATTGTTAGATTTTGAGTTATTTAGTGATAAAAATGGCCAAAAAGTCATTTTTTTCCAAAAATTCGATTTTTTGATTGGTTACTGCTCTGGTGCTAATTGAAATTTAGGTCTAAAAATTTAGCTACACTCTATTCAAGTAGTTTTTTACTGATTTCATACATTAAAACAAAATTCTATTTTTTAACTGGATCACTTCACATGGAATCTCCCATATATATATATATATATATATATATAATACTTTTAAACGCTATCCATTATATATTAATTAGCTAAGGAAAATGTTAAGACAACTTTCCCGTGAGTGCACAGAGTGTAATTTTTTTCACTTTTCATGTAGAATAGTCACTGGGCATCCCAGTAGATGATGTAGAATATTAGTCGCCCTGGAGGTCATCTTGACCACCTTGACATCATCTACAGGAAGTGTTTTTATAATTTTCACGTTATATAATAATAATTAACAATAAAAGTTGTGGTTACAAAATTGTGTTCTGAATATTTGTTTGAGCATCTTATTATGTAAAATTCATACAAATGGGTTTATGCAAATAAATTCTTACATAAAGTGGATTCATGATGGCATTTATTAAAATTACATAAGACTTGTGCAAACACAGTGGTTCTCGGCCCATGGCCCCAATGAAAGGGTTAAATTTCCAATTCTTCAATAATTTTATAATCCAAAAGCGAGTGCGGCCCGATTAATGTGGTTATTTGTTGGTTAAGCACATTATGAAAACATCAAAAAGTTGGGAAACGCAGTTGTCTGCATAAACCTATTAACCTTTTAAAGTTGCATCGCAGGCCGCAATACAATATTTGTGCATAAAATGAAAACATATGTCACGTGGAGTGCCTGACAAAATTAGTGGTCGATATATCGACTAGTCCCGTCTGGAACGTAAAGCCCAATGTTAAAAATTTAATTTGGCGAGTTAGGAGTGCTTTTAGACGTATTTGGATGCACTGAATACGAAAAAAATATAAAAAAATGTTCAGGAGACATCCTTCACCTTGAAAACTGTATTTCAAGGTCAACTATATTACTTGTAGTATTTTAGTCCAAAAATGATATAAAAAAATGATATGCATTACATGCGTTTTTATCACTGATGTATAGTGAAAAAATATATTAGTTTTCGCTCTTAGTATGACCCAGAATCAACAGCGTGGATGTGGCGAAAATTTGATCCCTTTGGGGTGCTTTATTTCCGTGAGCCCCCTTGCCTCTCACGTCGGGGTGCTTTATATGCGTGAGTTTCCTTGCCTCTCACCTCTAACTATTTGACTTTATGATAATGTCTCTTTTGCGTGATATTCTTCAAAACATGGAGCTACGCATAAAGGAATATCACAATTAGAGCACATGTATTTTGTTCGACTAGTAATTTTACGTAAAGCACACAAGTGACACCTTCGACTTGTAGCAAACCTTGGAAAATGACGACCAACTAATCGAGTAGGAGGGCTAACAAGACGAGAAATGCTATCATTAATATTATCCAATTTCAATAATGATCTAACAACCGATATTCGGAATGAAGGAAAGGGTATTGGTCCTTCATTTTTCATTTTATATAAAGAATGAGCATTAGATAAACTTAGATCAATAAGATGGAAAAATAACTTGCGATACCACTTCATTGTTTTTCTAATTGTTTCGGTTATAGACAATTGTCTATCTACATTGTCAACACCACCCATATTTTGGTTGTATTCATGGATGAATCGTGGTTTTATAATATCCTCATTGGTTAATAGTGTTTTTTGCCAGTGGTACAGAACTCAGGTTCGTGCACAGTTGTAAGCATGCAAACACTACGCTTATCTTGCCACCTGATTGTCATCCACAAATTATTATGAACAACTTGAACTTCACCTCGCTCTAATTTATTTTCTAATTTTGGCATTCCTTTTCTATTTGTTCTTACCGCACCATACATTCCTGTATCACGATCATGCAAAAATTCTGTCAATATGGGAGATGTATACCAGTTATCTATGTATATCACATGACCCTTGTAAAAATAAGGTTATAAGAATTAAGCGATAATATCCCCAGTAACACCCAAATCAAATTTCTGATAATCAGTATCAGCGCCAGTGTAGACAATAAAACCCAAAATGAAACCAGTATCACAGTCTACTAATTCAAAAAGTTTTATGCCAAACCAATTTATTTTCAAAGGAATATACTGCTTGAATCGAAGCCTGCCTTTCCATAAGACTAGGCTTTAATCTACGTACAAATTTTTGCCTGAAATAATAGCTGCTGAGAATTTACTTTGTAGATAGTCTATTTGTGACGTGTGATAAGCACACGCACTAGTATTGCGTAAAATTAGTTTATAAATTATTAATTTACTATAATTATCCGAGACCAAATCCTGTAACCAATAAAAATGTATAATAATATTTACAATTAATTAATAAACTTTGTTTATAAAATTATAATAAGTACGTAGTATATTAAGATAGCTTCGCGATAGACACGTGCCGTTAAACGCGAGTTCAACGACCGCGCTATAAATAGATTAGTCATTGACCGCCTCCCCACTACTGTGCCTACTCGCCAGTTCATTGACCCCGTCCGGAGTGGGGGGACAGGCGTTATACGCATGCGCGCTCTCGTAGAATCGGGTATATAAGGCGCACCGAAACCACCAGTAGGCAGTCTGCAACTGGACGTCAGATCGGACTGGCCGTGAGCACACGACCAGCCCCTTTCTCCGACCTAGTGCAGCAACCGTGGATACGTTCGTGAGCACACGTTCGTAAACACGGTTACCGTATACCGTACTGACCGTTACCGTAACCGCATGCTACCGTAGTCACCTCGTGAGCACACGTGGGTTATCCCGACCGTATCCTCGTGAGCACACGTGGGTTATCCCGACCGTATCCTCGTGAGCACACGTGGGTTATCCCGACCGTATCCTCGTGAGCACACGTGGGCTATCCCGACCGTATCTTCGTGAGCACACGTAGATTATCCCGACCGTATCCTCGTGAGCACACGTAGATTATCCCGACCGCGTCTTCATGAGCACACGTAGACTATCCCGACCGTATCCTCGTGAGCACACGTGGATTATCCCGACCGTATCCCCGTGAACATACGTATTAGCCCAAACCGTATTTCCGTGCGAGCATACACGATAACCGTTAGTTGCGTCCGTTTAGGAAACTAGTTATAAGACAGCATTGTAAAGTTCGTAGATCGCGTAATAATTAAGTATTTTGTCTTGATTTGATTACAGACTAATTAACTACTTCACCCGACCAAGACCAGGCGGGCTGGCAACATTTGCATTATATCTTTGTTTATTTTTATATTTGTACATAGTCTTAATAATAATTAGCCTTTATTATAAATAGTGGTACTTTATTTCAAATTCCTTAAAACCTGAATCCTGGAATCTGAGCAAGGTCCGGTAAAGATTCACTCCGTTACATATTATTGGTTTTATTTTCACTTAAGGATGGAGATCGATTTCTGAGGTGTCTTCATTATCATGAAAATGTAAATGGTGTAAGATTGCAAGAAACCTATCAGGAGACATTATTTGACCGAAAATTCTATATATATGCACTAGTATTCATTTGTATAACACTTGTTTTGCCCTTGTTTGAATCAGCTATAAGTGGTTCCGTTACTGACGTAACAGAGGTATGAGCAATTTTATGTTCATTTTTCACAGTAATTTTATATCATTCGCACAAAAGTAACAATCATTTATACTTCTAGGTTCTTTCCATATAGCTGGCCTACTATATTTGATAAGTGCATCATTTTTCTCCTTTCTCCATCCATGCAGCATCAATCTGCATGATGTGCGGAACCCATTTGCTATACTGATCTACCTCCGAACTAAATAGTTCACTGTTTAAACTTCTTATAAAAGCATCAATTGTTTTTCGCATATTACTAACTTCAAATTTATAACAAATATAACAAAAATCATCGTGATTTTTCTCGCAGATGTGAGATCAAATCATCTACAAAATGCTTTTTTGTAGTATCATACTTTGCATAAGCCAAGTCACCAACAAATGCAAAGCTGCGGTCGCATGATGACGACGCCTGCGGGCCCGATTTCTCACCCTGACCAGACGCCGATACTGGGTTTCCGACTCCCTGCATCGTAATAGGTATCTCACCTGTGTGTGCCATGAATGCATGAACGCCGCATTCCAGGGACATAGCCGGATAACGGATTTCTCCAGACAGAAGCAAGGTTCCTATTGACATAAATGAATCCAATGGACCATTAGAACCTAAATGTATGGTGATTTTCTCCGTTTGCAAAAAAATGCAGATGTAGAAGTTTTCTCAGCCTAAATGGTGCTTCCACAATTTAACCTTGAACTCCCCTTGATCCTAACCTTGATGGTAACAAAATACTATAGGATATAAGTGTCTCATCACCAGATCAGAAACTAAATTTTCGATTATGTGGCTGTGTAATCAATGTATGCAAAGTTTCAACTGATTTAGTAACAAACATTGTAATAATTTTGTGCGTATTTTTTATGGATTGAGCATCAGTTGATTATTGATGTAACAGTGATTTCCTATTGAATGAATTATCTACTCAGATGCATTGATCGTAAAACAACGTCGCTGAAATTGACTCGCCTCGCAGATATCTATCGAGAACTAAAAAGCCAATACATAATTTATTGTAACAAATTTAATATTCTTTTTATAGTAGTGTTAGTGTAGGTAAACCGAAAAATATTTGTAGTAAGATATACACAAAATATACTTTTCGTCGGAACACTGCGGCGATTGCTTATTGTCGCGTAGAACCTGCGAGGCGAGACTCTCTCGGCGCGTCGCTTAGATTGTCTCGCCTCGCAGATATCCACTGAGATCTTATTAGCAAAAACTAAATTTATAGTAACAATATTTATATTCCTTTTATAGCAGTGTTTGTGTGGGTAATCCGAAAATTATATGTAGTAAGATATACACAAAAAATTCTTTTTCTCGAAGGACTGCGGCGATTGATTATTGTCGCGTAGAACCTACGAGGCGAGATACTCTCAGCGCGTCACTGAGATTGTCTCGTCTCGCAGATATCCATCGAGAACTAAAAAGTAAATACCACATTTATTGTAACAAAATTTTATATTCTTGTTATAACAGTGTTTGTGTAGGTAAACCAAAAATTATTTGTAGTAAAATAGAAACACAAACAATTCTTTTTCTCGGAAGACTGCGTCGATTGATTATTCTCGCGGATAACCTGCGAGGCGAGACACTCTTGGCGCGTTGCTCAGATTGTCTCGCCTCGCAGGTATCCGTCGAACAGCTATTAAATTATTACTAATTGCTGCACAATGTTCTGGAGTGGAATCGATTTTTTTTTCTTACTATCATTTTGTCCTTATTGATATTAATTTTGAAATTTTCAGTTACTATATAGCCAACGTTAAACTATCCGAATTGACATAAATGAATCCAATGGACCATTAGAACCTAAATGTATGGTGATTTTCTCCGTTTGCAAAAAAATGCAGATGTAGAAGTTTTCTCAGCCTAAATGGTGCTTCCACAATTTAACCTTGAACTCCCCTTGATCCTAACCTTGATGGTAACAAAATACTATAGGATATAAGTGTCTCATCACCAGATCAGAAACTAAATTTTCGATTATGTGGCTGTGTAATCAATGTATGCAAAGTTTCAACTGATTTAGTAACAAACATTGTAATAATTTTGTGCGTATTTTTTATGGATTGAGCATCAGTTGATTATTGATGTAACAGTGATTTCCTATTGAATGAATTATCTACTCAGATGCATTGATCGTAAAACAACGTCGCTGAAATTGACTCGCCTCGCAGATATCTATCGAGAACTAAAAAGCCAATACATAATTTATTGTAACAAATTTAATATTCTTTTTATAGTAGTGTTAGTGTAGGTAAACCGAAAATATTTGTAGTAAGATACACAAAATATACTTTTCGTCGGAACACTGCGGCGATTGCTTATTGTCGCGTAGAACCTGCGAGGCGAGACTCTCTCGGCGCGTCGCTTAGATTGTCTCGCCTCGCAGATATCCACTGAGATCTTATTAGCAAAAACTAAATTTATAGTAACAATATTTATATTCCTTTTATAGCAGTGTTTGTGTGGGTAATCCGAAAATATATGTAGTAAGATATACACAAAAAATTCTTTTTCTCGAAGGACTGCGGCGATTGATTATTGTCGCGTAGAACCTACGAGGCGAGATACTCTCAGCGCGTCACTGAGATTGTCTCGTCTCGCAGATATCCATCGAGAACTAAAAAGTAAATACCACATTTATTGTAACAAAATTTTATATTCTTGTTATAACAGTGTTTGTGTAGGTAAACCAAAATTATTTGTAGTAAAATAGAAACACAAACAATTCTTTTTCTCGGAAGACTGCGTCGATTGATTATTCTCGCGGATAACCTGCGAGGCGAGACACTCTTGGCGCGTTGCTCAGATTGTCTCGCCTCGCAGGTATCCGTCGAACAGCTATTAAATTATTACTAATTGCTGCACAATGTTCTGGAGTGGAATCGATTTTTATTTTCTTACTATCATTTTGTCCTTATTGATATTAATTTTGAAATTTTCAGTTACTATATAGCCAACGTTAAACTATCCGAATTGACATAAAAAAACCAACATACTACGGTATTTCAAATAAAAGTAATAAAAGTGGCAGCGCATTCCTTTTTAGAACTGACGGATAACGGAAAAACGTTTATTTCCATCTCTAATATATGATACACGCTTCCTACCGTCTTAATATCCATCGTATTTTTCTATTTAATTTTTTGTTATGCACTTTTGTCTGCTATTTTAGTATTCCAACTTTTACCAATATCGTGAACTTATATATCTGCACTGCATATTTTAGGATACAGTCCAGTTTTTAGAAAATTAAATTAAATCGTTGTTAATAAAATATTACTTATATCAACTGTAGTATAACTACATTAATTAATATTTTTATCGGTCCAACAGTCAATAACAAATTAAATATATGGGCAGTCAGATTGCCCCTACTTATAATCACCCCCAAAGAATCTATAAAAATAAAAATAAAAATAAAAAATAAAAAATTAAAAACTCTAACTGAAAATAAAACAAATTATTAATAAAGCAATCTGACTGCCCCCCTGCACCAAAAATCTACTCACCCCAAATATATTTAATTTCTTATTGACTGTAAGACCGATAAAAATATTAATTAATTAAATCGTTGTTGCCTGTTGACAAAGAGAGGTTATGTTTCAATTCGTATTTTTAAAATTATAAGCACATTTTAGCACAATTCAAACTTTTGTACTTATAATTTATTTAATATATGTGTTACAAATCGTCGGCTGGGAGGTAAAGGGTGCTATTTTGCTTAAGCGGCGAAAAGGGTGCTATTTCGTTCGAGCGGCGAAAAGGATGCTTATTCGTACGAGCGGTGGAAAAGGTTCTAATTCGCGTAAGCGGCGAAAAAGGTTCTAATTCGGACAAGTGCCGAAAAAGGTTATAATTTAGCCCTACAAAGAAAAAGAAAATTATTTTTTTATTATACACTATAATAAACTTCTTTGATTTGACATCATTCGTTCGCTTCACTTGCACAAGTCAATATACGGAT
Source organism: Theocolax elegans (assembly GCA_026168455.1). Taxonomy (NCBI): domain Eukaryota; kingdom Metazoa; phylum Arthropoda; class Insecta; order Hymenoptera; family Cerocephalidae; genus Theocolax; species Theocolax elegans. The sequence goes on from CM047425.1 coordinate 49,119,614, forward strand.
TGTAAAAATTAGTTATTTTTGACGAGAGTAAGCTGTTTAGTAAAAGTGAGCAAATAAGGAAGAGACAGAGAGAGAGAGAGAGAGAGAGAGAGAGATAGATAGATACTTTATTGGGTTATTAGGGTAGAAACCCTGTTAACACAAAATTACATACAATGTAGATGATACGGAATATAAAAATACAAAAATTATACATGATAATAAAAAACATAAGGATGGTATAACAAAAAACAAAAAATAAATAATATAATAACGTGAGTAAAAACGCAGTATAAAGACGCAGCGGAATAAAATAAATACGTATAAACAATAAAAGTAAAACCAATAAAAATATAAAAATGATATAAATAACAAAGTGTAAAAACGGAAGATGTATAAAAACAGTGTAAAAAAATATAAACAAGAACAGATAAATAACAATAAAAAAGAGCGCAGCGCTTATATAATAACGTGAATTTATATAATAAAGTGAATTTAAAAATTTAGATGCAGTGATTATGAAAGATTTATGGAGCGATTCAGTACGAGGTGGATGATATGTCAATGGTTTAGGAGGATGACGAGATGAAGTACGTTGATCAGATGAACTACTGAAACGAGTGAAATGATCGGAAAGATAATGAGGGGAATTATGCGACAGGATGCTGAATGATAAAGAACCAATGAAAAATAACCGTCTCGACTCCGCAGATAACCATCCCAACTCTAATCTGTATGGCGTAACGTGATCGAACCTACGTAAATTACCCCAAACAAATCTAACGCACGCGTTGAGGAGCCTCTGGAGCTTTACGTTTCTGGTCCGGTCCAAGTCGTTATAGACAGCGCAAGCGTAGTCAAAGTGAGGAAAAATTAGAACCTCAACAAGATATTTGCGGGTATTCCTAGAGAAGGCCCTTCGATGAAAACGGAGTGAACGCAAGATTCCGTGAACCCTCTGAGAAATGGCCAAAACGTGCTTGGATCAGTCCAGAGTAGGTAGTAGCCAGACACCCAGTGATTTTACCTGATTTTCATAATTAAGGTAGCTATCCAGAAGCTTAACTCGCGGGGCAGTGGCTAGATCGATACGCGAGACATAAGCTTTACTGCCCAGGATCATTACTTTGGTTTTGCTTACATTTAAATTTAGACCATTTATGGAGGCCCAAGATGCTATAGCGTTAGCATCCTGAGTGATTCTTTGTACACCCAGCTCAAATTCCCCGGGAGGAAAAGAGTAATAAACCTGGGCATCATCAGCATAAATTATGTACTTACTAAATACGAGAACATTAGGGAGGTCATTAATAAAAATCGAAAAGAGTAAGGGGCCCAGGACACTGCCCTGCGGTACACCCGAATTTACCTCAAGCCAATCGGAACAGACTCCCAACTCGTCCACTACGGCCTGTGAACGACCAACTAAGTAGTTGTAAAACCACCTCAGCACAGTGTGCGAACAACCCACATCACGCAATTTAAGTAATAGAGGACCATGCGGTACTGAATCAAAAGCCTTGGAGAAATCGAACAGGATCAATATAGTGATTAATCGTGAGTCAATAGCCCTTCTGATGTCATCAAGGACACCCAAGAGTGCAGTTTGCGTGCTATGACCTCTGCGAAACCCCGCTTGTCTATCTATCAGTAAATGATTAGACTCTAGATAAAATGAAAACTGCGAATAAACCAGGCGTTCTAGTAACTTAGAGACTTCGCAGAGTTTAGCAATAGGCCTAGTGTCCGAGCATGATTCGATCCTGTTCGACTTCGCCAATGGAAGAAGCAGCGACCTCTTCCAACAGTCAGGAAAATAGCCGATCGACAACATATCGTTAAAAAGCTATGTGAGTTGTGGGGTCAGTTGCGGCTCAAGGAGCTTGAGCATCGCCACAGAGAGTCCATCCGTCCCCACCGCCCTTGACTTCGCATTAAAAAGAGCACGCTAAACTGCCAAGGGACTAACTACGTTAAAATCAAAATAGGATGGACTAGAATGGTCGGAAGCAGGGGAAAGGATTGAGTTTAAAAAGGAGGGTGAGAGCGGAGGAACCCGATTGGATATGGAGGCATAGTGATTATTCAATTCTTGGGTTGAGAAATAATCCAGCGGAGATGAGTTAGGCTTGGAACAGAGACCAAGGTTTTTTAATTCTCTCCATTTCGCTTTCGGGTTTACAGCGCTCTTTAATTTATTAGATAAAAAGTTATACTTATTGTAATCGAGAAGATTAGAGACCTTGTTCCTAAGAGCCTTGTATTTCTCATAAAACTCCATGTGGTTAGAAATTTTGAAGCTTTTGAACGCCAAATTCCTGGCCTTAATAAGCCTTCTAACCTCCGCTGTCACCCATGGCTTAGATTTATTGCCGACCGTTATCAGCTTAGCCGGCGCGATAGTATCAAAAGCAGAGAGAGCGGATACCATGTGAGAGAGAGAGAGAGAGAGAGAGAGAGAGAGAGACAGAAACTCTAAGAAACTAATTAATTAACTCTACTAGCAACAAATACCTCGGTCGCTAACGCTCCCTCGGTCGATTTAAACTTTTGATTTATTTTGTTGTATCAATATTAATTATTAGGAAAACATTTAAAATATATGAAGTTATAAAGTTATTAGATTTAATTTTTCATTTTCAAAGTTTAGATAAATATAATATATTAATACTAAGTAATAATAATCTTATTTATTTGTTAACATTTATTATTGTCTATTTTTTAATGCACATAATTACAATGATAATTGGATTTTATTATTCTTCAATTAAAACACTCTTTGATTTTATATTATTATTATTATTCTTATGGCGTTGTCCAACCTTATTTCCTTTGTAATTATTATATGTGAAAAAATAAATAAATTAACAATTGTATGAATACAATAAAAAAAGATAATTAGGTAACCTTTAATTTATGCACATTTAGATTTTACAGTATATATGGGCAATTTCTCGTAAATTGATCATGTCAAAAAATAAAAATCACGAAAAATAGAAAATTTTATTAAATAAAAATTTAAAATAAAATATTATTTATAATTATTAATGATTGATGTTCACCTATCGTTTGCTCAACATTTGGAGGATAAAAGTTCTATATATATAAAAAAAATAAAATTAAAGTTAATTTATTATATTTTAATTTATTTATTTATTTATTTATTTTTTATTATTTTTTTTAAAATAAATTAAATATTAAAAATATATAATAGAAAAAATTAAAGTTAAAGTTAAAGTTAAATAAAAATTAAATTCCATCAAAACCTTTCTCCCTTTCTGTGACGTCAATCTATGTGTGTGACGTAATTGTCGATGTGACGATATTTTTTGATAAATAGATGTATCTCATGTTTTTGCGGAGTGAACGCAAGATTCCGTGAACCCTCTGAGAAATGGCCAAAACGTGCTTGGATCAGTCCAGAGTAGGTAGTAGCCAGACACCCAGTGATTTTACCTGATTTTCATAATTAAGGTAGCTATCCAGAAGCTTAACTCGCGGGGCAGTGGCTAGATCGATACGCGAGACATAAGCTTTACTGCCCAGGATCATTACTTTGGTTTTGCTTACATTTAAATTTAGACCATTTATGGAGGCCCAAGATGCTATAGCGTTAGCATCCTGAGTGATTCTTTGTACACCCAGCTCAAATTCCCCGGGAGGAAAAGAGTAATAAACCTGGGCATCATCAGCATAAATTATGTACTTACTAAATACGAGAACATTAGGGAGGTCATTAATAAAAATCGAAAAGAGTAAGGGGCCCAGGACACTGCCCTGCGGTACACCCGAATTTACCTCAAGCCAATCGGAACAGACTCCCAACTCGTCCACTACGGCCTGTGAACGACCAACTAAGTAGTTGTAAAACCACCTCAGCACAGTGTGCGAACAACCCACATCACGCAATTTAAGTAATAGAGGACCATGCGGTACTGAATCAAAAGCCTTGGAGAAATCGAACAGGATCAATATAGTGATTAATCGTGAGTCAATAGCCCTTCTGATGTCATCAAGGACACCCAAGAGTGCAGTTTGCGTGCTATGACCTCTGCGAAACCCCGCTTGTCTATCTATCAGTAAATGATTAGACTCTAGATAAAATGAAAACTGCGAATAAACCAGGCGTTCTAGTAACTTAGAGACTTCGCAGAGTTTAGCAATAGGCCTAGTGTCCGAGCATGATTCGATCCTGTTCGACTTCGCCAATGGAAGAAGCAGCGACCTCTTCCAACAGTCAGGAAAATAGCCGATCGACAACATATCGTTAAAAAGCTATGTGAGTTGTGGGGTCAGTTGCGGCTCAAGGAGCTTGAGCATCGCCACAGAGAGTCCATCCGTCCCCACCGCCCTTGACTTCGCATTAAAAGAGCACGCTAAACTGCCAAGGGACTAACTACGTTAAAATCAAAATAGGATGGACTAGAATGGTCGGAAGCAGGGGAAAGGATTGAGTTTAAAAAGGAGGGTGAGAGCGGAGGAACCCGATTGGATATGGAGGCATAGTGATTATTCAATTCTTGGGTTGAGAAATAATCCAGCGGAGATGAGTTAGGCTTGGAACAGAGACCAAGGTTTTTTAATTCTCTCCATTTCGCTTTCGGGTTTACAGCGCTCTTTAATTTATTAGATAAAAAGTTATACTTATTGTAATCGAGAAGATTAGAGACCTTGTTCCTAAGAGCCTTGTATTTCTCATAAAACTCCATGTGGTTAGAAATTTTGAAGCTTTTGAACGCCAAATTCCTGGCCTTAATAAGCCTTCTAACCTCCGCTGTCACCCATGGCTTAGATTTATTGCCGACCGTTATCAGCTTAGCCGGCGCGATAGTATCAAAAGCAGAGAGAGCGGATACCATGTGAGAGAGAGAGAGAGAGAGAGAGAGAGAGAGAGAGACAGAAACTCTAAGAAACTAATTAATTAACTCTACTAGCAACAAATACCTCGGTCGCTAACGCTCCCTCGGTCGATTTAAACTTTTGATTTATTTTGTTGTATCAATATTAATTATTAGGAAAACATTTAAAATATATGAAGTTATAAAGTTATTAGATTTAATTTTCATTTTCAAAGTTTAGATAAATATAATATATTAATACTAAGTAATAATAATCTTATTTATTTGTTAACATTTATTATTGTCTATTTTTTTAATGCACATAATTACAATGATAATTGGATTTTATTATTCTTCAATTAAAACACTCTTTGATTTTATATTATTATTATTATTCTTATGGCGTTGTCCAACCTTATTTCCTTTGTAATTATTATATGTGAAAAAATAAATAAATTAACAATTGTATGAATACAATAAAAAAAGATAATTAGGTAACCTTTAATTTATGCACATTTAGATTTTACAGTATATATGGGCAATTTCTCGTAAATTGATCATGTCAAAAAATAAAAATCACGAAAAATAGAAAATTTTATTAAATAAAAATTTAAAATAAAATATTATTTATAATTATTAATGATTGATGTTCACCTATCGTTTGCTCAACATTTGGAGGATAAAAGTTCTATATATATAAAAAAAAATAAAATTAAAGTTAATTTATTATATTTTAATTTATTTATTTATTTATTTATTTTTTATTATTTTTTTTAAAATAAATTAAATATTAAAAATATATAATAGAAAAAATTAAAGTTAAAGTTAAAGTTAAATAAAAATTAAATTCCATCAAAAACCTTTCTCCCTTTCTGTGACGTCAATCTATGTGTGTGACGTAATTGTCGATGTGACGATATTTTTTGATAAATAGATGTATCTCATGTTTTTGGACGCACTGTTGGGGGTTAATGTTTTTAGTTGTTTTTTTAAAAGCGGTAAAATTTGAAGGGGGAAGGGGTGGTGGTATGGGGTGTACCCTGACCACCTAGACATCGTCTTCAGGAAGTGACAATTTTTTTTGCATATTCAAGCAGGGTGGCACACTACTTACCAGTAGACGATGTCCAGATGACCCGAAGGTCGCCCTGACCACCTGGACATCGTCTTCAGGAAGTGACAATTTTTTTTGCGTATTCAAGCAGGGTGGTACACTACTTACCAGTAGACGATGTCCAGATGACCCGGAGGTAAAAAAAAATAAATCAACAACATAACAATTCAAAAATTGAAGCAGCACCTTTAAAGCGTAGCGCTAATATTGCTAAGTTTTTAACAAAGCGTTAAAAATAAATTAATTAATAAAGAAAATCATATCTAAAGTGCACACTTAATTCAAATATTTACAAATATACATATAAGCAGCACCTTTAAAGAGTAGCATTCAAAATTTTAAAATAAATCATCAATAGAATAATTCAAACATTGAAGCAGCACCTTTAAAGCGTAGTGCTAATATTGCTAAGTTTTTAACAAAGCGTTAAAAATAAATTAATTAATAAAAAAAATCATATCTAAAGTGCACACTTAATTCAAATATTTACAAATTTACATATAAGCAGCACCTTTAAAGAGTAGCACTCAAAATTTCAAAATAAATGATCAATATATATTGAACAAAATATATGAACTGAACAAAATATATGAACAATATATGTCAGTCCCAAGCCTGTAATCGCTAATATTGCTAAGTTTTTAACAAAGCGTTAAAAATAAATTAATTAATAAAAAAAATCATATCTAAAGTGCACACTTAATTCAAATATTTACAAATTTACATATAAGCAGCACCTTTAAAGAGTAGCACTCAAAATTTCAAAATAAATGAACAATATATATTGAACAAAATATATGAACAATATATGTCAGTCCCAAGCCTGTAATCGCAGAGGGAAGATGAAATTAAACAAAAAAATTATAAAACAAAAAAATAATGTCACTCCCCGAGGACGATGTCCAGGTTGTCAGGATGACCTCCAGGTCAACTACCCATCCTCCATTAATTCCCTCACCGTACCCTATTTTAACTCTTTTTAAAAAACTCAAGTTCATGATAATGAGTCAATAAATGAAAATGCTACTCCTCATTTAATAAAAAAAATTAGATGTTATTGCAGAACTTAAGGGTAAACAAAAAAAAATAAAAATAATATGTATGATGGTAAAATAGGAAATAATTATTTTAATGAATCTTTAATAATTGAAAATTATTTTGGTACAATGTCTGAAATTTGTAGATATTGCCATGCAAAACATTTTTCATGTGAATGTGAACGTATTGAAGATTTTTAATTTTTACATTCCAGGGGAATTACATATATTTTGATATATAAAACATAAACATCTTGAATACATCCCTAATACAAAATCTCACGTGAGATCTCAAGTGAGATTTCATGCCAAAATCTCATGTGATATTTCAATTGGAGGTGTTTAAATTTGCTAAATAATAAAAAATCAATTTCTCACGTGAGATTTTGTAATATGGATAGAAAGTTTTAATAAACATATTTTATGGAGTATACATTGAATATAACTATACCTAATTGATAATAACAATAAAAAAAATTAATTAACAAATCCTTCCATTTATAAAGTATATGCAATGTTTCCATATAATCAATTTAACATAATTTTTATATTTGTAATATAAATTATATATTTTTATTATTTCGTTTAGTAGTGACTTCTTTTATCTTAAATAACAATTTTACTCTTTTTCTGAGTTTTATTTTCGTACGAGATCGACCCTAATTGATAATGTTCACATTGTTCAAATTACATTCGTAAGAACTTACTTCATTAAAATTAATTTTTTGGGGCTCGCATCTACTCCATTTCCATTGATGGACTCGCACAGTTCCTTTGAATGGAGAAAACAATTCTTAAGAAATAATGTTTATTTTTAGTCAAAACAGTAAAGCATATTTAGATCAGCATCGATTATTTGTTATAAAAGAAATTTGGACAGGGGATGTTACATGCCAGGGGAGATTACATAGATTGTTTTTTAAATTTTATTACGTTAACATTCAAAATAACCACATCGGAATAATACTGTTTTTATGTAGTTACTTTATCTAAAATTTACTCTATGAATTGGTTTTAAAAAATTTATTAGTTTTCCAATTATACTCTACCAGAGGAATTACATTAAAAAAGGTAACCGCTGAATTACCACAAAAACATGCCCGTATTTTTTGCTTAACATAATGAAATATTAAAAATAAAATTTTTACCTTTAAAGTAAATCAAAAGTTAACAATTTCACCTGGTCAGAAAAATGTTTTATGTTTACAATTAATTTTAAAGACATTAATCATAACACAGTTATTATTAATAACAAGTTTGTTACAAAGTTCAGCAAGTTCAGTGCACTTCAAAAATCAGTAAATGTTCAGATTTTCAACTTGATTTTAATTGTGGTTATCAAAATGAACAATTAAGTTTTGAACCCGTTTTTGAAATAAAGAAATACGCCTATAATCGCACCAGTTAATATGCGAGTATGGCCTTCTTACAGCCAGGGGACGTTACATTTCAAACTTTAAGCAACTTAAACTTGGCAATAAAATCAACTTTTATCAAGTTTAACGGCTGACTTACATTAAATTACATATATTGTACTTAGAATATATTATTCGTAATTTTATATATGACATAATGGGATATATTTCACTATTACACAATTGTGCACGTTAGATGATTTTCACCCACATATCCAAAAGAATTAAAAAATTTGGTTATAGGTAATTCGAAATATAGTACGAATTTTCGTCAAAACATAAGACAATACAACAATTCTTTAGCTTAAATTATTATCCTCATTAATGCGTTCATTAATTATTAAAATACTAAAATCAGACAATGTATGTTGACAATATTGTAGCAATATGACATTATTCCAACAATATGGCTGCAATATGAAGTGCTGTCTGGGTAGGAATGTATCTATTCCTTTATACCTAATGAGTATTTTCTTAACCTTGCATTTTTTTAGAAAAGAACGTTTTGGAAACAAGATTGTACTCTATTCTCATTCAAGGGAAAAAAAATTATAGTGTATTTGGTATTTATTACTCAAAATACTATTAACACAAATCACATATTTATATTTTCGGTTTGGAAACTTTACATTTTAACCTTTGGACTACCGAGATTTTAGAAATGAAATCGTCCTTTAAAAGTTTCTGAATTGCCAACCTGCTTGAATATGCAAAAAAAATTGTCACTTCCTGAAGACGATGTCCAGGTGGTCAGGGTGACCTCCGGGTCATCTGGACATCGTCTACTGGTAAGTGTTGTGCCACGCTGCTTGAATATGCAAAAGAAATTGTCACTTCCTGAAGACGATGTCCAGGTGGTCAGGGTGACCTCCGGGTCATCTGGACATCGTCTACTGGTAAGTGTTGTGCCACGCTGCTTGAATATGCAAAAGAAATTGTCACTTCCTGAAGACGATGTCCAGGTGGTCAGGGTGACCTCCGGGTCATCTGGACATCGTCTACTGGTAAGTAGTGTACCGCCCTGGTAGAATATGCAAAAAAAATTGTCACTTCCTCAAGATGATGTCCAGGTGGTCAGGGTGACCTCCGGGTCATCTGGACATCGACTACTGGTAAATAGTGTGCCACCCCGAGTGAATATGCAAAAAAAATTGTCACTTCCTGAAGACGATGTCCAGGTGGTCAGGGTGACCTCCGGGTCATCTGGACATCGTCTACTGGTAAGTAGTGTGCCACCCTGCTTGAATATGCAAAAAAAATTGTCACTTCCTGAAGACGATGTCCAGGTGGTCAGGGTGACCTCCGGGTCATCTGGACATCGTCTACTGGTAAGTGTTGTGCCACCCTGCTTGAATATGCAAAAGAAATTGTCACTTCCTGAAGACGATGTCCAGGTGGTCAGGGTGACCTCCGGGTCATCTGGACATCGTCTACTGGTAAGTAGTGTACCACCCTGGTAGAATATGCAAAAAAAATTGTCACTTCCTCAAGATGATGTCCAGGTGGTCAGGGTGACCTCCGGGTCATCTGGACATCGACTACTGGTAAGTAGTGTGCCACCCTGAGTGAATATGCAAAAAAAATTGTCACTTCCTGAAGACGATGTCCAGGTGGTCAGGGTGACCTCCGGGTCATCTGGACATCGACTACTGGTAAATAGTGTGCCACCCCGAGTGAATATGCAAAAAAAATTGTCACTTCCTGAAGACGATGTCCAGGTGGTCAGGGTGACCTCCGGGTCATCTGGACATCGTCTACTGGTAAGTAGTGTGCCACCCTGCTTGAATATGCAAAAAAAATTGTCACTTCCTGAAGACGATGTCCAGGTGGTCAGGGTGACCTCCGGGTCATCTGGACATCGTCTACTGGTAAGTAGTGTGCCACCCTGCTTGAATATGCAAAAAAAATTGTCACTTCCTGAAGACGATGTCTAAATGGTCAGGGTACACCTCATACCACCACCCCTTCCCCCTACACATTTTACCCCCAACAGTGCGTCAAAAAACATGTGATACATCGATTTATCAAAAAATATCGTCACTTCGACAATTACGTCATACAAATAGATTGACGTCACAGAAAGGGAGAAAGGTTTTTGATGGAAGCAGCTTAATATAATATATATAGATTATTAGTAAATCTATTGATTAATTTTTGACAAAAAAATACAAACCGAAAAAAATACTTTTTCTATGGCAAACGCTTGTGCGCACAAAATGCTTTCGTTCCATTTGAAATTTTCAGGGAAAGCAGCCTCAGTGATCAAATATTATTTTTGTAAATAACACTTCAATTACTTTTAAATTTAAATTCTAAATTCAAATTATTAAATCAAATAATAAAAAATGATTGTAAATTTGTACTATTTTAGTGAGAAGTAGTGAAATGAAATATTATTCAAAATTAATTATAACAAAACTAATTTATTACAAAACTGGTGGATTCGAGAATGGACAACTATCTGTTTATTTTTCAGACGAAAAGATTCGTAATAAGCGAAATAATTGAGCTATATATATTTTTTAATGAAATTTTTGGTTGCGCTTATTTTTAAAATCAATCGGTCAAATTGGTTGAAAAAAATTGGTGGTTACAAAACGTAATAGTGGCTTTACAGGGTAAAAATTTCAGATCTTGAAAAAATTGCAATATTATAAGTGTTTTTTAAACATTTTTATTTTATGGTAAATTATGCTTATGAATAGTATCATAGACAGTGTCATTAAAACGTGCCAAAAATATGTTTTGAAGTTCTTGCAATATCTAAATGATGTAGTTCTTAGTACAGAACTGTTGGACATAAATATTTCTGAATAGAAAAAAATTTATATGTTAAATTCTAGTAAAAATAACACGTTGAATTTGTATGATTCTGAAAATACGGTACCAGTATAATATTAAATAATAAGTGATTTTTTTATCAGTATGAATCATAAATATTAATCCGAATGGAATAGAAAATTGCTTTTACAGTTTACAGTTCAATTTTATTGATTATAATGAATCAAATTTTAGATAAAAAATTTAGTGACGACGTTTAGTAACCACTTTTCAAGGCTGTAAAAAATATTATGAAAACACGAAAATAAATATACATATTTAACAATATGAAATAATTTGTCATATTCAATTTATTTCAAACAAACTCCCTATAAATTAACAATTGTTTCCTGATAGAGAAAGGTACGTGACAATGAAATTACTTGTCCGAATTAGAACCTTTTTCGCCGCTTACGCGAATTAGAACCTTTTCCACCGCTCGTTCGAATAAGCACCTTTTTCGCCGCTCGAACGAAATAGCACCCTTTTCGCCGCTTGAGCGAAATAGCACCCTTTACCTCCCAGCCGACGACATATGCCTCCACTACGTTTTATAGGTTCACATTGTATTAAATAATAGTAATAGGAAAAATAGTGAGTGTAATATACAGGTGTCGGTATAGTAGGATTTAATTCGGGTATGGCATCCCCTTAAGGAGGATATGTAGTTTACCTTAAGTGCATCAACTGCAGAAAATTTTACTGTTCTGCAATCAACTGTCGTTTAATCGAACATTTGCATCTTAACTTCTACCAATTTCAAATTTTGAAAAATAAAGTTTTATTTCTTGCCTTATACAGTAAAACACGTTCACTGGGGATCAGGGTGAACGGCTCCCATACAATAAAATAACAACACTTTTATGCGAGCTAGAACTTTAATATTAATCAAGTAATAAGAATACACAAAATAAACGAACAAATTAGTCACGGTCGCCAGCCGCGTTCACGCGGCAAAATTTATATCTTTTACTACACGCGATTACCGCACACACACGCACAAATCACAGCTTGCTCGGGAAGCTGGAAAACAGGGAATTGAGGCAGGAATTCTCACCTGCAGATGCTCGAAAGGAAACAATTAATAAACAATAACCACTCTCGGTAATAACTAAGTAAAATCTATGTTCAACATCTCGTTCGACGGCCCGACTCGGAATCACCGAGTTCGTCGTGATGTACCGATCAGCGAGTCCGCGCGCATGCGCCACGCGCAACAGTTGGCTCTCGTTCGCTTGACTCGGCCGATCCGACGTGCGTGTCTTGTTTATGTACAGTGAACACCTCCGTCCCCGTGCACCGTCTCAACTGCTGGATACCAACAACCCGGAGTCGCATCTACAGGAACAACGTCAATAAACGGTAAAATACTCTCGTTACATACAATAACCTGTATTAATGTTAGTTCGTCCAAGTTTGTTTATGTTTCAGATGCGGCATGCGGGAACGACGACATCAACACTGTATTGCAGATTTCCTCAGCTACTTCTTCCTCACCAGGTTCCGGAGATGCCTGTTTTCATCTCACGTCAACATCTAGCTAGCTTGTCCGAGGTAATGTATAAATAGCGTTGTTTCTTCCTTTAAAATTAATCTCTTGTGGAAGTAAGATCCTAACCTCAACTCACTTCTCCTTCTCCTTACCTGCAACTAGGTTTTGACAACCTACTGCTTTCCTCAATTCTAATTTTATATTCAGTATGATTTATTTAATACTGTTGTAGGTACTCGAAGGAGGTGTTGTACCAACGAAGGATCATTACTTCTTGGAGGAGGCTGGATGTTTACAGGTTGTCGACGCTGTCCAATATTATATGTTCTACCTCAACTGCTACCTTCTACGATCACCTTCTCCAGGACATAAGGAACAGGATTTATAACAGGACCTCACTCAACTACTTCAGGATTCAACTTCAACAACCAAATAATTATTTTACAGGACTTTAACAGGGACAGTGATGTGTGCTTGTGTGCTTATGCGTATGTTTTACTGGAGTGCGTACTCCTTCCTCACGGTCTAGCCTATCTGGATTCCGAGTGAGTTTTATAATTAATTCCTATAAGCTACGGGGCTTTGGAATATTTAATATATAATATAAATATAAATCAAGTATGTGACATGCAGTTAGAACTGCCATGTCACAACTCCCCCCCGCCAAACCGAAGTTACCCCGATAACTTCGCGTTTGCGAACGCAAATTACTTCATAACGCAAAAATAAACAAAAAATTCTAAAATAAGCTGTCCACATAATTCTATTCGATTAACTTATCTACTACTCTATATCTAAGATAACCGGTGTTACCTACTACGGGGTATTTGTGTCACTGTTTGTGTTGAGTGTATTTTAAGCTGGAACAACTGCTTGGCTAGAAAGACATCAACTGGAACGTTTACGCTAGAGTAATGTTTTAAGGTCAGTGTATCGCGCTGAGTGTGTATTTCTATCTCATTTTTAAACACCACGTTACTTAACAAAAAAAAATATATTATGTATAGTAACATTAAAATCAAATTACGAACGACTGGCGAACCGTTACATTAACCAACTTAATTGTATTACCTAACGCAATTCGCGAACTCACATAACCCGTTACACAAAATAAAATTCATTCAAATATTACAGACTCTTTTAAACAATTCGTCATATGTTAAAACAAATAAATAAAATTAAAATTCACACTCATACCTGGTGAGATTCCTTTCCACCGTGTGACGTGGTATTCGCGTGCCAGGGTAAAATTAATTAATTTATATAATTAATAAAAACCGTTGGGCCGCGTTGCCCAATACCGCGCGCACAATTAATTATTTTATCGCGAACTGCGGGCTGTCGCCAGGAACACGAGTTCGCTGGGACGATCGGTATGGAGGATTCGGGCAAACCTCCTTGCCTCGACACGATATAAAATTAAAGGATGTCGGCGGGAGCGGGGAGAACAATAAATATAAATACAATTAATTAAAATAAAAAATTAATAAAACATTTATTAAATTGATTTAATTAACAAATGGCCACTCAGGCCGTATGCCGCGACAAAGTTATTTCGCGCGGGCGGAAGTCCCGGGAAACCTGTCGGATCGAAATCCTCGCCTGCAACAGGTTTCGCTCCCAGGAACCGCTGTTCGAGTACCGTTGTACTCGAACACACTCCCGTGGTACACACACACACAAGGGAGGGGGAGGGTCACGATAATAAATGTCACTTACCGGTGACGCTCCTCGGGGATGGCCCAGCCGATCCTCGGCGACTGGTCGACCTCCTTGACAAGGGGACGACCGGTGGTTGAGGTGGTGAAGGCGGCCCTTGCCGCGGCGAGCGAGTCGCGATGCGCGGTATCACTCGCGCACGACCCCGTCCTTGATTCACACACTCACACAAACACACACCAAACTGTACGGGACACGCGTGTGTCCACCCGGGTCTCCGCACTTAGCTCTGCTCCGGAACAACCGTTCACAGAGCTCGATGCAGGAGGGGGGTGGGCGCTCTCTCGGCTCTCACGAGTAGTACGCGATCACGTCAAAACAATAATCCGTCTTGGTCGACGGATCATTACACACTGTTTAGGCGATCGCCTAATTTCCCGAAAAAGGGATGGGAGTGGGGAAACTCACACACTCTTTCGCGCTCCCATCCCTACGTATAGTCGCGCGCGTAATTGTACACTCGTAGAAAAGTAAACAAGTGTCGTCGGTTGGCCTTGACATACGAAAGGCTCCGACGACTTACAATTCGCGAATTTAAGTACTCTATTCGTCGTGAATAGATTGTGTGACGATTTCCGTCACAACCGACGAATAAGCTTTGGCAACCATTCTACCTTTTTAATGCTTAAAATCAATTCAAATTCTTCTGGCTAGATTTATTTATTCTCTAATTTAACTTTACTCAACGACAAACGTCTTAATTCTCTGCTAGAACATTTATTACAACTACCTTAATTATAACCTTATCATTCGTTGACTTCTTTCCAGGCTAGACATTAATGAAGGGACAATAGGAAATAATAATTAATAAAAATAATTGTATCTAGATTAATTTATTTAGGGTGAATTTCCCAGGATGATTTCCACTCATCTTTACAATTTGGGCACCTACTAATTTTTACACTTGGTCTTCCGCAACCTCGACAAAAAACTTTCCGGGGACTTGAGCATCTCGTCCAACTATGACCATCCTGACTACAATTCCAGCACCCTTGGCGCATATATCCACTGTAAAACGATGGTCGCGGTGCCAACGTACTTGATACGTATAAGAAGTTTGGCCTATAACTATACTTGGAATAAAGCTTAATTGACTGTCCATTTACTGAAGCATTTACAACACCAAACTCGGATAGGGACATTAAGGAAGGAATATTGCAGCTGGAAGAGAACCAATAGCTGGAACACGAGCTTGAAGATAACTGGGAGCTAGAACGAGAGAGAGAGAGAAGAGAACGATCCAGAAGTTTGTTTAAAGCTTGAATTAACATTGGATAAACATCTAGTTAAGGAACAATTTAAATTAGTATTATTTGATTGACTAACTTTAACCAAAGCCGAAGGAACCGGCACCGTATCCAACGGAACAACACTATCAGGATAAATATAATAATTTCTGGTTCTATTTCCATGAAATTTCCTCATATTTGTATTTACCCTATCACAACCTGAAGAACGTTTATTAGGACATTCTTTACTCCAATGATCCTTAGCCCCACATTGGAAACAACCTTTGTTTCTTTTCCGTAAATTTGGAACAGTCTGTACTGCAGGGGTAATTTTATTGGTTGACACACATGTCTTAGAAACTGCTTTATAAACATGCTTTTGTATACCAAAATTATTAGATTGCCAGTTATCATTTTTAACCTTGCTGGAACTATTAAACTCCGTACACTTCCTAGATGCTTGACCTGTTTTCCATTTCTTAACTTTGGAATTTTCTTGAACAACAGAAGCTAGAATTTCGGGTGACCAAGCCCTTTGCATCATTTCTCTCTGTTTACTACCATACAATTCATTACTATTCATAATTGGGACTTTTTCTTGTGCGGGAAACTGGCTAGATTGGGAACGAGGTGAGGCAACATAATTTCTCCTATCTAAAGGAACTTCGTTCATAGATTTATTTGAACCATCCATAGTTTCTAATAATTCTTCCCGTGGCGCATTTTCACTTGAAACTTCTTTTGTCACCGAGTCTATTAATGCGGGCTGACCATTTACTTCTCTATTGGATTCCGAGGGGCCGTTCACAAACATTAGATTTTTACATCTTCTTACTTTCTGTTCTGTTTTGTACAATAATTTCTTAACATCTCTTTGTACTTGGAAAACGTCTTTATTATTCCTTCTTAAATCTGTACTGCTAGAATGAAAATTACTGGGTGCTTGATTTGTTGAACAATAAAATGATGATTCCACTTGAACATCATAAATAAACTCTGATTCACTCTCATCTACAGCTGGATTCCATACAGCAGCCGTATGTCCATAGTATTGTCTTATTAAATATCGATGGACACGCTCTCTAACAATTATGCCATCACAATTACGACTCATTTCCTTTTTGTCAGCCAATTTAAAAATTTCCCAATCAGTTAGCTTTTTCAGCTCCATTAAAATAATTTTACTACCTGCTTCAACATCTAGACTAACCAAATCTTCTCCGGGCAAGAGCTTTAAGGACAACGACCAAAGACTACCCGCCATTTATCACGATTCTATTTTGGCTTGAAAAATAAATTATCACTGAACGAAACACAAAATTCCACTGATTATTCCTTACAATTAACCTATACTATCTCAGGTAAATGGTTCCTCAATTGGCTCAATACTAAACGAAATCGATTAATTAAATATAATACTTAAAAATATGTAAACGTAGTCTAAAAATTAAAAACCTTTCCAAATCCAAAGCAAGATAAAAAAAAACTTCTGTTAAACCAGTTAAAGTCAAATCAAATTAAAAAAAAATTAAAACCAACTAAAAAAAAAATTATTGTCGAAGCAACAAAAAAAAATTGTAAGCGCTTCAAGCCTTTCTTGAATTAACACCACAACAAAATTTCTATATCGAGCAATTATTTCTATTCAAGCGAACCAACTAATATATAAGAAAATATCAAACACTACAAAACACTGCATCAAGTATCCCAATTAATTTTATTAATTATGCCACTAATTAATTCAGCAATTATTTCACAAAGGCAGCAACTCAATTTAGTGCGCCAGTACTCAGGTTAATCGCAAGCAAAATAAATTTTATATACAAGGTGCCGAATAAACAATATGGAGCTAGAATTGGTGGAAATGCTAGAATATTAATATATAAAGCTTGAAAGGTAGCAAGGGTTATGCTTGAAGGCAATGAGGTGGAACTTGAATGCAAATTAATGGTAGAAAAGTTGTCAACAAATAATAAAATTTTACAATTAATAATAAATAATCACCAACCTTTAACTGCTTCGGTTACAAGGATAAATATAAAATTATAATTTTACTTTCTTTTCTATTTTTAATTTCGAACAACAAACATTACTTTAATAAATAAGTATCCACTCAAAAGGAATAAAATCTCATTTATTTACAAAAATAAAATTTTCATTTATCAAATTTAAAAAAAAATTCACGTTAATAAAATAAAATAAAATGCTAGCTGGAAAATTTATACACAATGGGATTATTTATATAAACAACTTTACACAATACATGAGCATGCTCTTTAAATTAATTATTATTCCAAGCTAGACACACCAAAAACACTTTATCGCTGAGCGAAAGCCAAATTAATTAATTTAAACTTGCTGTACTAATATTTACAAGCATTTTTATAAACAAAAACCAATTTTCACTTAGCCAAAAACAATTTCAATTGACTTACCAAGTCGAAACAATAAAAATAATGAGAAATCACAAAATCCTCGCACTAGGTCAAAATGGCCGCCCAAAGTCAATTCCTCGGCGTCCTCCTGTTTGTGTGTGCGGTAATGGCGAACCACGCGATCCCGAAATTTCCTGATTAAAATTTAACACCGGGGTTCTGTCACGGTCGCCATAAAATACGTTCACTGGGGATCAGGGTGAACGGCTCCCATACAATAAAATAACAACACTTTTATTCGAGCTAGAACTTTAATATTAATCAAGTAATAAGAATACACAAAATAAACGAACAAATTAGTCACGGTCGCCAGCCGCGTTCACGCGGCAAAATTTATATCTTTTACTACACGCGATTACCGCACACACACGCACAAATCACAGCTTGCTCGGGAAGCTGGAAAACAGGGAATTGAGGCAGGAATTCTCACCTGCAGATGCTCGAAAGGAAACAATTAATAAACAATAACCACTCTCGGTAATAACTAAGTAAAATCTATGTTCAACATCTCGTTCGACGGCCCGACTCGGAATCACCGAGTTCGTCGTGATGTACCGATCAGCGAGTCCGCGCGCATGCGCCACGCGCAACAGTTGGCTCTCGTTCGCTTGACTCGGCCGATCCGACGTGCGTGTCTTGTTTATGTACAGTGAACACCTCCGTCCCCGTGCACCGTCTCAACTGCTGGATACCAACAACCCGGAGTCGCATCTACAGGAACAACGTCAATAAACGGTAAAATACTCTCGTTACATACAATAACCTGTATTAATGTTAGTTCGTCCAAGTTTGTTTATGTTTCAGATGCGGCATGCGGGAACGACGACATCAACACTGTATTGCAGATTTCCTCAGCTACTTCTTCCTCACCAGGTTCCGGAGATGCCTGTTTTCATCTCACGTCAACATCTAGCTAGCTTGTCCGAGGTAATGTATAAATAGCGTTGTTTCTTCCTTTAAAATTAATCTCTTGTGGAAGTAAGATCCTAACCTCAACTCACTTCTCCTTCTCCTTACCTGCAACTAGGTTTTGACAACCTACTGCTTTCCTCAATTCTAATTTTATATTCAGTATGATTTATTTAATACTGTTGTAGGTACTCGAAGGAGGTGTTGTACCAACGAAGGATCATTACTTCTTGGAGGAGGCTGGATGTTTACAGGTTGTCGACGCTGTCCAATATTATATGTTCTACCTCAACTGCTACCTTCTACGATCACCTTCTCCAGGACATAAGGAACAGGATTTATAACAGGACCTCACTCAACTACTTCAGGATTCAACTTCAACAACCAAATAATTATTTTACAGGACTTTAACAGGGACAGTGATGTGTGCTTGTGTGCTTATGCGTATGTTTTACTGGAGTGCGTACTCCTTCCTCACGGTCTAGCCTATCTGGATTCCGAGTGAGTTTTATAATTAATTCCTATAAGCTACGGGGCTTTGGAATATTTAATATATAATATAAATATAAATCAAGTATGTGACATGCAGTTAGAACTGCCATGTCACAACTCCCCCCCGCCAAACCGAAGTTACCCCGATAACTTCGCGTTTGCGAACGCAAATTACTTCATAACGCAAAAATAAACAAAAAATTCTAAAATAAGCTGTCCACATAATTCTATTCGATTAACTTATCTACTACTCTATATCTAAGATAACCGGTGTTACCTACTACGGGGTATTTGTGTCACTGTTTGTGTTGAGTGTATTTTAAGCTGGAACAACTGCTTGGCTAGAAAGACATCAACTGGAACGTTTACGCTAGAGTAATGTTTTAAGGTCAGTGTATCGCGCTGAGTGTGTATTTCTATCTCATTTTTAAACACCACGTTACTTAACAAAAAAAAATATATTATGTATAGTAACATTAAAATCAAATTACGAACGACTGGCGAACCGTTACATTAACCAACTTAATTGTATTACCTAACGCAATTCGCGAACTCACATAACCCGTTACACAAAATAAAATTCATTCAAATATTACAGACTCTTTTAAACAATTCGTCATATGTTAAAACAAATAAATAAAATTAAAATTCACACTCATACCTGGTGAGATTCCTTTCCACCGTGTGACGTGGTATTCGCGTGCCAGGGTAAAATTAATTAATTTATATAATTAATAAAAACCGTTGGGCCGCGTTGCCCAATACCGCGCGCACAATTAATTATTTTATCGCGAACTGCGGGCTGTCGCCAGGAACACGAGTTCGCTGGGACGATCGGTATGGAGGATTCGGGCAAACCTCCTTGCCTCGACACGATATAAAATTAAAGGATGTCGGCGGGAGCGGGGAGAACAATAAATATAAATACAATTAATTAAAATAAAAAATTAATAAAACATTTATTAAATTGATTTAATTAACAAATGGCCACTCAGGCCGTATGCCGCGACAAAGTTATTTCGCGCGGGCGGAAGTCCCGGGAAACCTGTCGGATCGAAATCCTCGCCTGCAACAGGTTTCGCTCCCAGGAACCGCTGTTCGAGTACCGTTGTACTCGAACACACTCCCGTGGTACACACACACACAAGGGAGGGGGAGGGTCACGATAATAAATGTCACTTACCGGTGACGCTCCTCGGGGATGGCCCAGCCGATCCTCGGCGACTGGTCGACCTCCTTGACAAGGGGACGACCGGTGGTTGAGGTGGTGAAGGCGGCCCTTGCCGCGGCGAGCGAGTCGCGATGCGCGGTATCACTCGCGCACGACCCCGTCCTTGATTCACACACTCACACAAACACACACCAAACTGTACGGGACACGCGTGTGTCCACCCGGGTCTCCGCACTTAGCTCTGCTCCGGAACAACCGTTCACAGAGCTCGATGCAGGAGGGGGGTGGGCGCTCTCTCGGCTCTCACGAGTAGTACGCGATCACGTCAAAACAATAATCCGTCTTGGTCGACGGATCATTACACACTGTTTAGGCGATCGCCTAATTTCCCGAAAAAGGGATGGGAGTGGGGAAACTCACACACTCTTTCGCGCTCCCATCCCTACGTATAGTCGCGCGCGTAATTGTACACTCGTAGAAAAGTAAACAAGTGTCGTCGGTTGGCCTTGACATACGAAAGGCTCCGACGACTTACAATTCGCGAATTTAAGTACTCTATTCGTCGTGAATAGATTGTGTGACGATTTCCGTCACAACCGACGAATAAGCTTTGGCAACCATTCTACCTTTTTAATGCTTAAAATCAATTCAAATTCTTCTGGCTAGATTTATTTATTCTCTAATTTAACTTTACTCAACGACAAACGTCTTAATTCTCTGCTAGAACATTTATTACAACTACCTTAATTATAACCTTATCATTCGTTGACTTCTTTCCAGGCTAGACATTAATGAAGGGACAATAGGAAATAATAATTAATAAAAATAATTGTATCTAGATTAATTTATTTAGGGTGAATTTCCCAGGATGATTTCCACTCATCTTTACAATTTGGGCACCTACTAATTTTTACACTTGGTCTTCCGCAACCTCGACAAAAAACTTTCCGGGGACTTGAGCATCTCGTCCAACTATGACCATCCTGACTACAATTCCAGCACCCTTGGCGCATATATCCACTGTAAAACGATGGTCGCGGTGCCAACGTACTTGATACGTATAAGAAGTTTGGCCTATAACTATACTTGGAATAAAGCTTAATTGACTGTCCATTTACTGAAGCATTTACAACACCAAACTCGGATAGGGACATTAAGGAAGGAATATTGCAGCTGGAAGAGAACCAATAGCTGGAACACGAGCTTGAAGATAACTGGGAGCTAGAACGAGAGAGAGAGAAGAGAACGATCCAGAAGTTTGTTTAAAGCTTGAATTAACATTGGATAAACATCTAGTTAAGGAACAATTTAAATTAGTATTATTTGATTGACTAACTTTAACCAAAGCCGAAGGAACCGGCACCGTATCCAACGGAACAACACTATCAGGATAAATATAATAATTTCTGGTTCTATTTCCATGAAATTTCCTCATATTTGTATTTACCCTATCACAACCTGAAGAACGTTTATTAGGACATTCTTTACTCCAATGATCCTTAGCCCCACATTGGAAACAACCTTTGTTTCTTTTCCGTAAATTTGGAACAGTCTGTACTGCAGGGGTAATTTTATTGGTTGACACACATGTCTTAGAAACTGCTTTATAAACATGCTTTTGTATACCAAAATTATTAGATTGCCAGTTATCATTTTTAACCTTGCTGGAACTATTAAACTCCGTACACTTCCTAGATGCTTGACCTGTTTTCCATTTCTTAACTTTGGAATTTTCTTGAACAACAGAAGCTAGAATTTCGGGTGACCAAGCCCTTTGCATCATTTCTCTCTGTTTACTACCATACAATTCATTACTATTCATAATTGGGACTTTTTCTTGTGCGGGAAACTGGCTAGATTGGGAACGAGGTGAGGCAACATAATTTCTCCTATCTAAAGGAACTTCGTTCATAGATTTATTTGAACCATCCATAGTTTCTAATAATTCTTCCCGTGGCGCATTTTCACTTGAAACTTCTTTTGTCACCGAGTCTATTAATGCGGGCTGACCATTTACTTCTCTATTGGATTCCGAGGGGCCGTTCACAAACATTAGATTTTTACATCTTCTTACTTTCTGTTCTGTTTTGTACAATAATTTCTTAACATCTCTTTGTACTTGGAAAACGTCTTTATTATTCCTTCTTAAATCTGTACTGCTAGAATGAAAATTACTGGGTGCTTGATTTGTTGAACAATAAAATGATGATTCCACTTGAACATCATAAATAAACTCTGATTCACTCTCATCTACAGCTGGATTCCATACAGCAGCCGTATGTCCATAGTATTGTCTTATTAAATATCGATGGACACGCTCTCTAACAATTATGCCATCACAATTACGACTCATTTCCTTTTTGTCAGCCAATTTAAAAATTTCCCAATCAGTTAGCTTTTTCAGCTCCATTAAAATAATTTTACTACCTGCTTCAACATCTAGACTAACCAAATCTTCTCCGGGCAAGAGCTTTAAGGACAACGACCAAAGACTACCCGCCATTTATCACGATTCTATTTTGGCTTGAAAAATAAATTATCACTGAACGAAACACAAAATTCCACTGATTATTCCTTACAATTAACCTATACTATCTCAGGTAAATGGTTCCTCAATTGGCTCAATACTAAACGAAATCGATTAATTAAATATAATACTTAAAAATATGTAAACGTAGTCTAAAAATTAAAAACCTTTCCAAATCCAAAGCAAGATAAAAAAAAACTTCTGTTAAACCAGTTAAAGTCAAATCAAATTAAAAAAAAATTAAAACCAACTAAAAAAAAAATTATTGTCGAAGCAACAAAAAAAAATTGTAAGCGCTTCAAGCCTTTCTTGAATTAACACCACAACAAAATTTCTATATCGAGCAATTATTTCTATTCAAGCGAACCAACTAATATATAAGAAAATATCAAACACTACAAAACACTGCATCAAGTATCCCAATTAATTTTATTAATTATGCCACTAATTAATTCAGCAATTATTTCACAAAGGCAGCAACTCAATTTAGTGCGCCAGTACTCAGGTTAATCGCAAGCAAAATAAATTTTATATACAAGGTGCCGAATAAACAATATGGAGCTAGAATTGGTGGAAATGCTAGAATATTAATATATAAAGCTTGAAAGGTAGCAAGGGTTATGCTTGAAGGCAATGAGGTGGAACTTGAATGCAAATTAATGGTAGAAAAGTTGTCAACAAATAATAAAATTTTACAATTAATAATAAATAATCACCAACCTTTAACTGCTTCGGTTACAAGGATAAATATAAAATTATAATTTTACTTTCTTTTCTATTTTTAATTTCGAACAACAAACATTACTTTAATAAATAAGTATCCACTCAAAAGGAATAAAATCTCATTTATTTACAAAAATAAAATTTTCATTTATCAAATTTAAAAAAAAATTCACGTTAATAAAATAAAATAAAATGCTAGCTGGAAAATTTATACACAATGGGATTATTTATATAAACAACTTTACACAATACATGAGCATGCTCTTTAAATTAATTATTATTCCAAGCTAGACACACCAAAAACACTTTATCGCTGAGCGAAAGCCAAATTAATTAATTTAAACTTGCTGTACTAATATTTACAAGCATTTTTATAAACAAAAACCAATTTTCACTTAGCCAAAAACAATTTCAATTGACTTACCAAGTCGAAACAATAAAAATAATGAGAAATCACAAAATCCTCGCACTAGGTCAAAATGGCCGCCCAAAGTCAATTCCTCGGCGTCCTCCTGTTTGTGTGTGCGGTAATGGCGAACCACGCGATCCCGAAATTTCCTGATTAAAATTTAACACCGGGGTTCTGTCACGGTCGCCATAAAATACGTTCACTGGGGATCAGGGTGAACGGCTCCCATACAATAAAATAACAACACTTTTATTCGAGCTAGAACTTTAATATTAATCAAGTAATAAGAATACACAAAATAAACGAACAAATTAGTCACGGTCGCCAGCCGCGTTCACGCGGCAAAATTTATATCTTTTACTACACGCGATTACCGCACACACACGCACAAATCACAGCTTGCTCGGGAAGCTGGAAAACAGGGAATTGAGGCAGGAATTCTCACCTGCAGATGCTCGAAAGGAAACAATTAATAAACAATAACCACTCTCGGTAATAACTAAGTAAAATGTAGGTTCAACGTCTCGTTCGACGGCCCGACTCGGAATCACCATGCGCCACGCGCAACAGTTGGCTCTCGTTCGCTTGACTCGGCCGATCCGACGTGCGTGTCTTGTTTATGTACAGTGAACACCTCCGTCCCCGTGCACCGTCTCAACTGCTGGATACCAACAACCCGGAGTCGCATCTACAGGAACAACGTCAATAAACGGTAAAATACTCTCGTTACATACAATAACCTGTATTAATGTTAGTTCGTCCGAGTTTGTTTAAGTTTCAGATGCGGCATGCGGGAACGACGACATCAACACTGTATTGCAGATTTCCTCAGCTACTTCTTCCTCACCAGGTTCCGGAGATGCCTGTTTTCATCTCACGTCAACATCTAGCTAGCTTGTCCGAGGTAATGTATAAATAGCGTTGTTTCTTCCTTTAAAATTAATCTCTTGTAGAAGTAAGATCCTAACCTCAACTCACTTCTCCTTCTCCTTACCTGCAACTAGGTTTTGACAACCCACTGCTTTCCTCAATTCTAATTTTATATTCAGTATGATTTATTTAATACTGTTGCAGGTACTCGAAGGAGGTTTTGTACCAACGAAGGATCATTACTTCTTGGAGGAGGCTGGATGTTTACAGGTTGTCGACGCTGTCCAATATTATATGTTCTACCTCAACTGCTACCTTCTACGATCACCTTCTCCAGGACATAAGGAACAGGATTTATAACAGGACCTCACTCAACTACTTCAGGATTCAACTTCAACAACCGAATAATTATTTTACAGGACTTTAACAGGGACAGTGATGTGTGCTTGTGTGCTTATGCGTATGTTTTACTGGAGTGCGTACTCCTTCCTCACGGTCTAGCCTATCTGGATTCCGAGTGAGTTTTATAATTAATTCCAATAAGCTACGGGGCTTTGGAATATTTAATATATAATATAAATATAAATCAAGTATGTGACATGCAGTTAGAACTGCCATGTCACAACAGGACATATAAAATTTAGCAGCTTAAATTGTCTCAAAGCTATTATAACAACAAGTCGTTCGATTGCATGTATTTATACGCGTAGATCGAGCTTCGCGAGATTTGTTTACATTTCCTCGTTTGCAAAGAACCGCTTGGAAGAGAACGATGATCAAACCGTCCGCCTAAACATTATAATTACTTCGGCCACAATCGGCTCACTTCGAGTGCTCGGCTTACTGAGAGTCAGTTTTATCCTCTCTCTCACTAAACTTATTTCGGCTCTTAGAAAGAAGACAACCTCTTCGTTCTCTCACTGTCACTGCTTACTGCGAAGCTCGCGACTTTTATATGTTAT
Organism: Theocolax elegans; assembly: GCA_026168455.1. Classification (NCBI taxonomy): domain Eukaryota; kingdom Metazoa; phylum Arthropoda; class Insecta; order Hymenoptera; family Cerocephalidae; genus Theocolax; species Theocolax elegans. The sequence goes on from CM047425.1 coordinate 49,145,755, forward strand.
AGATTGCGCGCTGAGCTTGCCTCTTTTAATAACCGATACTCTACAATCATTTTTTCAATTTATATCTTTTTACCATATTTATCGTAGTATACTTTATAACGTGGCAAATATAAGATTATTACCTCAGCAATCAGGATGAAAGTACCTTCACTATACGTCTTGAGATCACCGATAAAAACTATAAACTCGAAAGTAAAATTAGTCAAAAGCATCTATTTTTCATAATTAATTAATGATGGACCCAAGGAGAACAATAGTAACAACTCATTTTCAAAGAAGCTTATAGCCTGTCTGCAGCGCCAATCGTCATCGTACATCGACAAGATAAGTCCTTACTTCTCGATTCTGTCGCTATATAAATGCAAAGCGGTTCCAGCCTTGCCTACACTCTATACCCCAAAGAGTAAAAACTGCACCTTAAATGTGTAATTTGTTGATTTTACTCTTTAAGCAAAGATCAATATCCCAAAATTACACCTTTTAAACTACTAAACAGTTAAAATTACTCTTTGAGTAGTGTAAAATATAAAAATTACTCTTTACTAAGGCGTAAAAAGAAAAAATTGCTCTTTAAGGGAAGTATAAAACGGAACTATTACTCCTTTGAAAAGTATAAAGTATATTCCAATGAGTTTAAAAGAGTAATTATTGAATTTTCACGTTTAGTCAAAGAGTAAAAAGATAACTTGATACTTCTGTAAAAAATAAAATGGAAAAATTATACTGTTGAATAAAGGTCAAAATTCAATAATTACTCTTTTAAACTCATTGGAATATACTCTATACTTTTCAAAGGAGTAATAGTTCCGTTTTATACTTCCCTTAAAGAGCAATTTTTTCTTTTTACGCTTTAGTAAAGAGTAATTTTTATATTTTACACTACTCAAAGAGTAATTTTAACTGTTTAGTAGTTTAAAAGGTGTAATTTTGGGATTTTAATCTTTGCTTAAAGAGTAAAATCAACAAATTACACATTTAAGGTGCAGTTTTTACTCTTTGGGGTTTAGAGTGTAGCTCTCATGCTTTTTAAAATTTAACGCACCTTGGACATTCGGCTGCATGTACTCTCCGACGACCGCAGTTCTTGCAATATTGCCGCTCCGGTAACAGGGTTGCCAGATAGAGGTATTTTTTCTTTGTTGCGCTCACACGGTATGATTTCCTTTACATAAGATAGTAAAGGATAGGAAAACCCACAATAGGTGGGTGGGTCTAGGTTTGGATTTGTCTGGACGGGGTCCAAATCACTAAACTTGACTCCCTTAGTCTTCACCTTCCAATTGGCTGGCAGATGAGGCTACTACGGCTACGACTTCTCTTCGGGTTGACGGTCCCGGAAAAGTTAGGCGACTGCAAGCCATCGGGGAGATCACTGACTCGTAATCGTCCAAGTTGAGTTGCCGGCTAGGATTGTAAAGCCTGCGCTTCGGGACTGGGGCTACTGGGGCACACTCCTCATTCAATTCTCCTGGCGGCATAGTTCTCCTTTTTGGGCAGATGGGGAACCAGTCGCTCCTCATCGGTAACCGTAACCATGGCGGCGGTGTTGGATTATGCAGCCACTCTACAATGGGGCTACCCCCTGAGACTCCTTTCGGAGCCAAGCGGGTGTCGCCCACTAACTCCTGGAATTCGTGCATGACGCGACGACTCACTTCCGCTTCTAGCCTGTCTCCGACTACTCCAGCGGGTTCCTTCATCATTATCTGAAAATACGCCTGCTCCAGGTCGATTTTCGTAATGCACTTTCCCCGACGCATTTTATCAAGGAAGGAATCCATAGAAACCATCGGATATCCATCCTTCCTAGTCACATTGTTTAGATCTCGGTAATCTATACAAAACCGTATCGATCCATCAGGCTTCTTTACCATCACGGGCGCATTGCTCGAATCACTGGCGGATCTCTCAATAATGTAATTTCGCAACATCTTATTGATTTTATCTCGCGCAATCTCCAATATCCTTGGCGACAACCAACAAAGCTTGTGCATGATAGGTGTTGCATCTCGAACATCAGTGTTATGTTCGGTTATATCAGTTGTGCCGAGAGTATCCGACAGTTTCGGCGAAATACTTTTCACGAGGCACCTAACACGTTCTCGTTGGTCTTCTCATAACTCCTGGATGCTGGTGCCTTCGGCATATAGTGTCGCTTCTCTGTTTTCCATTGTGGCGGCATTCTCCATTTTCCTTCTCGTGCACGCGACTCTCCTCGACCTAGGCAGGTGTCTACGTCGAAAATCCAGCAGAAGTCCATGCCTAATATGACATTATGGTTTAACACATTCATGGCCTTGAGCACATCTCCTGTGACGCTTTTGATCGCTGTCTTACATGGTTTCAACCGGCTTCTGAATCTCTCCATTGTCTTCGGTCCGGCGAGCGAAATTATGGCTCTTGGATCAAACAAGGCACTGTAGCACTCTACTTCAAGATTCAGTTCTAGGAAATTCCTATTATCGTCCAACGTAGCTGCTATATTCTCATCATCTTGTCGCACCTCGTGTCTCTCCTCACTATTCAGCGGCGAAATACTTAATTCCGTCCACGTTTTCTTCGGAATCGCTCCGATACTACTCAGATTCAGCATCGGATTATTCTGTACCTCTGTCTCAACCGACAAGTCGAGGGGTGGTGGTGGTGAGAGCATTTCTATGGCGCGTAGCACTATATGTATAGCCTCGAGAATTCCCGTTCTTCTTTGAGAAGATTTGGCTGGGGCGGAGTAGCGACTTCGCCCTCCTTTTGCCTCACCTTTTAACGAAACATTTGTAGACTTTTCCGTTAATACTCGACTTCTCCCATGGAATGATCCACGGCCTGCAACTGCGAAAAACATAAACCTCGTTTCTTCAACCGTTTCATGTCTACCTCCAGCGCAACGTGATCCTCGGTTTGCGTCTGCTCACCTCTCGTAACTCAGCACAGCCAGGGCAATTTCTGAATACTACTCCTGGTTTACTGCACACTTGATACGAGTCTTGTGGCCTGCACGACGGTGACTATGGTATGAACACCTTCTCCGGGCACTGCGCCGCTCGATGTCTAGTCTTGGCGCACAAAAAACACTTTACGCTCGGGCATTCCGCTGATCTATGCCCTACCATCTGACAATTAAAGTAGGGACCATAGAACTCCCGACTACCCGACGACTTTGGCTCGAATGCTGTGTTCATCGGCATGTTAGGCTGTGCAACCTTCTGCTGACGTGTGGACGGCTTACTCTCCTACTTAGCAGAGGAATGATTCGGCTGAGTCGGCAAACCTCGATTTGCGACTGCTGCGTATGTCGGCTTCTGGGTCACTTGCACTTCAGCTGCCCTATTCGACAAAACGTCCCTCTCCTGACGTTTCGGCTTTTAGCAACCTCCGTCTTTGTTGATGCCGCTTTTATCTGTTTGCTTTGGTTAGCCTTTCTCTTTACGTTAACCTCGGCGGCTTCCACCACGTCTCCATCCGATAGTGCGGCAACCTTAGGCTTTGTCAATCGTTCCTTGTATGCTGTTCCAGGGGTTCTGGCTGGAGTTCCTACTTCAGCCCGTAATACTCCAAGTCATTAAAATCTTTAATGAGCTTGCTTGCCATCGCTGTCCTATACTATGTCAGAAGATTTTGGTACACTGTCTCAACTAACACCTTCTTCGAAAGCGGTTTCTTAAAGTGTCCAACGATAATGCGCAAGTTCAAGCAATAACGCGTTATATTTCTTTTTTACCTTGCGTTCGGCGGCGTAACTCGTCCAGCAAATCCTCGTGGTCGAATTCACCTATGAATTAGTGTCGGAATTCGGAAAATCGTGCCATAATAAGATTTGCGTCTTTATCGACATGTACCACCGGCTGGCGTCCTTCTTGAGGATGCACGGCAATGCTCCCAGCATTTGTGCATCAATCAGACAAACACTCTTTCTACAATCGTTCAACTGACTGAGAAACTCGTCTGGCATCTCCCTCTCATCACCGAAGAACTTCAGTCCTCAACTCTTTAGCCCCTTCATGCTGCGCAGGCTCTCATCTAGTTTGAGACTGATCGGGTTAGATGACTTCCCTTTTTGAGACTGCACGCGCATGAATCCTTCGTCGGAATCACTTTCCGATTGGTTGTAATTAATCCGCGCGGCTTTTCGTCTCTTTGAGCCATTGCTATACTACCGGCGGAAGTAGTCTGCTTCGGCTATCTTGCTCTGCTTCTTCCTCCGGATACCGACTCGATTTAACGTTGACTCTACGTCTTTCAAAACAATCGGTTTTAACGCCTCACTGCACCTCGTAGAGTTCGCCATGTGCAACGGCTTCTTACTTTTTAATTTATCCACCTTCTGAGTCAGAACCGGCGGCTTTTAGAGTTAGGAAAATATTAAGTAACACTTCCGAATTCAACTTTAAACCAACACTGTAGTTTATTCAATAAAATTAATATATATGTTTTATAAAATTCCCGGCACCGTCCGGTGGTTAGAAAAGGAAAATAGATATATAAAAATATAATTAAATCCGGACGCCCGTCGGGTTAACCGTAACTAATACTAGCCTAATTGAATTCTAGCAACTCTAACCACAGACTCAACTCTACTCGGCTCCCAACCTCATTCAACTATATAGCAAAAAAAGAACTACTAAGATGGCTGCTCGGCCTAATAACACCCTCGATATTACAAAAGAAAGATAATACTATTCGACAGGACAATCAGGTAGCGAATGATCGAGATCGGCTTATTTATCCGGCCCCCACTATATTGCTATCTTTATCTCACCCATTACTTCTCTTATCTACCGACGTTGATTAGGGTGGTTGATAGCGTGATCGATATACGTAGTCGGCCTTGCTCTTATTTCCGCCAAAGCTGATTAACCAATAATAGTGGTTCACATGACCATCATCCCATTAATTATTGGTTCGATCACGCAACCAATCATCCTTGGCATTCGGAAGGCGCGTAATACAAATATAAAATTACCATATCGGTAACCCAGTCGGTGCCGCACGATCGTCACCGTCGATGCTGTGTTTCCCGGTATACGGAAGTAAGGTGGGGAGCACCCAGACTCCCTCGTCTAGTTTCGCAAGGTGCTCGAGCGCGCGCATACCCGTGCGCCATCTCCACCATCGTCGTCTGCTGCGCACGTGTGACGATTGAGGTTAGGACGCTGCCTAACCTCCCGTTATGTTTACATCGGCATCGGTTACGCCAGTTATTGTGGGACGACCTAGGCTCGGTCCCTGGCCCATGATATTTCTCGACCGTGATCTGGCTCGTCTAGGCATACCTTTCTATCGGGTAACGGGCGTGCGATCTATCCATTCTCGTACGATACAACATACCCGTACCGCGGGTATTAGTTTATATTTAACTGCATCGGTGCACTTCGGTCCGCCAACGAGGGATTCGCTACCTGCGATGCGATTGCAATCTAATTGTTTAATTTATGTCATAATTTAGATCATCAGCAAATAGCATTAGTTTAGTGAACTTAACAGAACCTATGAGAGTATAATTGGTCTCACTGAGGAGCGTGAGAAACTCCAGATTTTGATGGTAAAAATGATAACAGTGAACCGTCAGAACCGACTATTGCATAAGACCGGTCAGTCAAATAACTATAGATCCATTTTATTGCAGAAGAGGAAAAATGAAGTTTATGTAAACATAACAATAATAATTAATGATCAATTCAATAAAATACTGGACTAAAATCAAACAAAACCATAAAAGTCACCATTACAAACCAAGTCAAAACCCCAATGAATGTCATCAGTATCTCTCAACAGAGCAGATTGAATACTATAGCCACATCTATATCCAGATTGAAATTGCGAAAGCAACAAATTCGTCTCCAGATAGTTCATCAACTGACCTGTAATAAGAGTATCGAAAACATTGGCCAAATGTAGAAGGTGAGCTATTGGGCGAGTATCTGCAAATGTGACAGGTACACTTTGTTACATAATGGCAAAATAATCATTTTTTCCAAACATTTGAGTATAATGAACAATCGATGGACAAATCAAATAATTTTACAAGAAATGTTATCATATAACTAAATACACCAACCAAATAACTAAGAGAGAGCCCATCGTTACTAGCATATTTGGATTTCATTAAACAATTTTTTAAGGCAGCCGACACCTGCAATTTATCAACATGAGCAAAAGAGAATAAAATCGCATTTTCACCATGAGGTAGTGCCCATATGCAGTTTAGTCGCTCCAAACTACATAATTCATGGCAATATGTGACATCTGAGTAGTATTGATTAAGATCGCTGGAACTAAAAAACTGCAATGACAACCCTAGTGACGACTATAATAAACCATGTATATGGTATGGATAATTTTGGCGAGTTTTGTGTACATCTCTTTTAAATTAAAAATATAATTTTTCTCGCCCAGACAAAAGTTTTTAAATTAATATAGAAATTTTGTCGTTCTTGCTGAGCTAACGTCTAACGACTCCAAGAACTCCAAGTTGCTCGCTCGAAAAGCCACGACAATTCGCCGCGTATCAATCCCGAGGACAACATTATAAATGCCACAAGCCGCCAGACATAAACCAAAAGGAGAAAGAAGAAGCAAATAAAATACTAAGTTATTAAATTGAAAATATTTTAAATAAGAAAGAAAGACATTTTAAGTCTATGTGTTTCGTCTTGAGACCGTCCGCCAGAACTCATCAGTGGGGCGCAGACAGTCCCTGCCCCAGACATACAAGACAATATTATGGAATCAAAATAATGATAAACTTAAATTTCGGTATCGTAAGAACGCATGAACAGACCCTATATAAATACACATAAGGTGGAAAATCTGATTGTGGATGGAATAATTCGTTCTTTATATATCTAAATAATATCTAAATAAATTTCATATACATTTCATAAGCAACATTTCATAGAACCAAAAAATGCCAATTCCTGAAGAGCAAAGGAAGCGTATTAGGACACATCGTGGGCAGCGGTACTATACGAACAGATGCCAAGAAACTAACAGCCGTTCGCAATAATCCGGCGCTTCTTAACCCAAAGAAGGTGAAACAGTTCCTAGGATTCGTAGGATATTACAGACGGTTCGTGAAAAATTTCGCAAAAATAGCACAGCCGCTATCGAAATTAGTACGAAAGGACGAGCCCATCTCCGATGGGAAAAGGAGCAAAAAACGGCTTTCGATACTCTAAAGGAAGCGCTCTGTAATGACCCAATTTTAACCACTCCCGTCATCACTCAACCGTACATAGTAACCACGGACGCCTCGGCTTACGCAATCGAAGCGATACTGAGTCAAGAAGAAATAGGAAAAGACCGACCTTGCGCATATGCTTCCAGATGCTTACACGGCAGCGAATTACGTTACTCCACGTACGATAAAGAATTGTTAGCTGCAGTATTCACCAAAGAGCAATTCTCGCATTCCCTATTTAATAAAACATTCACGTCAATAGCAGATCATGAACCACTCAAACACTACCACACAACAAAGAAACCAGATTTAAGATTTAATCAACTCAAGGCAGCATTGGAAGGATACATGTTTGAGGTAATATACAGACCAGGAGAACAAAACAACACTGCATATGTACACTCACGCAACCCAGTCATAAAGGAAGGAGATATAAACCCAGAACTACCTCGAGCTCAATTATACAAACTCGCGGAGAAACAAGAGAATATGAAGATCACTCACACCGACCAACACCAGCAAGCGAAAATCTTAAAAGTAGAACTACGCAAATATATGAAACAAATGTATGACGATTCAATCGTGTACCGAAAAGAAGAAATCCTAGCAGTAAGGAATTCGGACGAAGGATTCCATCGTGAACCACCTATTGATCGTGATATTTGTATTTATCCAAAAAGTGATAAACCACAAAAAATAAATATACTTAATAAAACAATTTACAACTAAGACACAATATAATGAAGATAGCTCTCCTATATATCGACGTAGACATAATGGCGTTCAAATAAAAAATTCAAAAACTAAAATTGCTTTACAATAAAAGGTATTGAATATTTATTTAAATATATTCACAAAGGACCAGATGCTGCTTTTGTCAAATTTACAACAAAATTTAATACAAATGAAGAAAATAATATGAACGAAGATGATAAAACATACAATTATGATGAAATAACACAACATATTTCTACAAGATATGTATGTGCACCAGCAGCAATGTATCGTATTTTAGAGTATAAATTGTACAAACAATCATATAACATTTACAGATTAGCTGTTCACAATGAATATAAACAGAATGTATATTATAAATACTATTATCTCCTTTAAATTCAGATATATTACAAATTAATAATAATATAGTTGAAAAAATAAACGAAGAAATGTGTGTATACTACAGTGATGATAGAATTCAAAGTGATAACAATGATAAATTGGCTAAATCAATACCTACCGAACATTTAAATTCGATAACGCCAAATGGATTACCTCCTCACAAACTAATATTAAAAAAAGGTACAATTATTTGTTGTTTAAGAAATATGAATATTTCTCATGGTCTTTGTAATGGAACAAGATTAATAATAAAAGAAATAAAACAATATGTAATAACTGCAAAAACCATCACCGGGACAAATTCTGGAAAAATAATTTTTTTGTCACGTATTGACTTAAAACCATCGTTAGAAGAAGTACCTTTTGAAATGGTAAGAAGACAATTTCCAATACGGATAGGTTTCGCTATGATTATAAATAAAGCTCAAGGGCAATCATTTAATAAAGTTGGACTGTATTTAAATACACCTGTTTTCAGTCATGGGCAATTATATGTTGCTTTATCAAGAACAACTACATAAAACTGTTTAAAAATATCAATGAAAAATAAATCAATTTAATACTAAAAGGAGAAAAATAAATAATGGACCAAAAATCTTTACAAAAAATATAGTATATGGGTGATTCTTATCTAAAGTTCAAACTTAGGTAAGCAACGTATATCTCTTTTAATAATAACAGTTAAGGTAATATAAAAATGGTAATTTATTTGTTTTTTACAGCCAAGTAACTTACCTGCATAACATTTTTCAATATCGCATTATTATTTATTTTTTAAACAAATAATTGTCAAAATGTAACGTCCCCTGGCTGTAAATTTTTTTCCATGATTTTAAAGGTGCTATATATACGATTGTATCAACTTTTAATCAATGTACAAATGGCATACGTTTGTAGTTGCCATATGCGCATTTCATAAAAAATTTTGTAGACGGTTCATTTTTATTTTGAGCTTATTGCACGGATTTATGTACTTCTGACATTTTTTCGTAAAACTAAAGACTTTTTAAAATTAGATTAAAGTTAATCTTATTCTGCTTCAAATTAATTGCGTTTTCTTAGAAGTTGTTTATTTTGGTTGTTATTATAAAGTAGAATCAAAATATTAACGATAACATTATTAAATATAATAGTTACATCATATGAAATATAAAGTATGGCCGCGTATACTTTTTATTGTAATTCCCATGGCATGCATTTTCTTTTAATGTAATAGTAGCTTCTTATTAAATTATATGCGGCAATTTTATACTTATGTAGAAGTTTATTACGTGATTATTCCGAATTGTCTATTTTGTAGTAAAAGTCTGGAAAAATAAAAATATTGTCATGTACTTCCCCTGGCATGTGAAATTCCCCTGTCACTTTCATTATAAATAATCTTTATTATTCTTTCCCTAAAAAATAACATAAAATTAATTACTTTGTAACTACTTAGATATAATTAAATCAGTTTTACATATATATGGGTGGTTCTCTGTGACATCGAAGATGAAAAAAATAAATATTGCTATAACTGTGGGAATATGTTTTAGAGGTATCCAGTAGTTCTCCTGAATTTTTTCAGATTTTTTCTGGGCCATTATTTTAAGTTACAGAGAGTCAAAGTTGACATTTTAGCACTTTTTTGCATTATATGCCCATTTTCATGAATTTTTAGCTCCCAGGGGATGCATTATTCACTAAAAACATATATGACCTTTTTTGTAAAATTTTCTGAACTTTTCATTAAAAATACTTTTAAAGACATAAATGTAAGCTGACACACTCTTGTAAGCCATTTAAACCTTAAATAGTGAAAATCAGCAATTCTGCTCCGGACTTTGGTAACCTAATACTGTCTAAAAGATGTCTTTTTATAGTCAGAAACTGCCTAAAAATTTCCAGAGTGGGTCTAAATCATTAAGATCACTTATGGTCAAAATATCCGGGAAAAGTGCCAGAAATGTTAATAGAAATGTGTATTTGTTGCCTTATAACGATGAATCTAGTAGCATGATCATTGCAAAAAAATTTATGCACTTACCTTGGAGTGGTAGAAAAGTATCTCCACTTGTTTCAGTATCCATCTAATCCCCTGTAAGCTGCTAAAAATACAAATATTATTATAAAATTATAAAAAATTATTTTTTATACATTTATAATGCTGGATTTTTAGTTTTACATCCCTTACAAGAATTATAATACTAATCTGAAGCATTACTATAAAAGTATCAACATTATTATTATTATTATTCAGCAATACATTGTTTAGATTTCACAAACTTGTCACTGGCACGTTATCATATTATTCATTATAATTATATATCCGATTTATTTATATATCTTTTGTATTAAATACGTATATTCAGTTATTGTAATAATGATGTTTATATATTTATAGTAATCCTTCAGATTAGTATTATAATTCTTGTAAGGGATGTAAAACTAAAAATTCAGCATTATAAATGTTTAAAAATTAATTTTTTACATTTGTATAATAATATTTGTATTTTTGGCAGCTTACAGGGGATTAGATGGATACTGAAACAAGTGAAGATACTTTTCTACTACTCCAAGGTAAGTGCACAAATTTTTTTGCAATGATCATGCTAATAGATTCATCGTTATAAGGCAACAAATATACATTTCTATTAATATTTCGGGCACTTTTCCCGGATATTTTGACCATAAGTGATCTTAATGATTTAGACCCACTCTGGAAATTTTTAGGCAGTTTCTGACTATAAAAAGACATCTTTTAGACAGTATTAGGTTACCAGAGTCCGGAGCAGAATTGCTGATTTTCACTATTTAAGGTTTAAATGGCTTACAAGAGTGTGACAGCATACATTTATGTCTTTAAAAGTATTTTTAATGAAAAGTTCGGAAAATTTTACAAAAAAAGTCATACTTATGTTTTTAGTGAAAAATGCATCTCCTGGGAGCTAAAGATTCATGAAAATGGGCATATAATGCAAAAAAGTGCTAAAATGTCAACTTTGACTCTCTGTAACTTAAAATAATGGCCCAGAAAAAATCTGAAAAAATTAAGGAGAACTACTGGATACCTCTAAAACATATTCCCACAGTTATAGCAATATTTATTTTTTTCATCTTCGATGTCACAGAGAACCACCCATATATACATAGAATGTTACTTTTTTGTTTTTTATTAAAATATATTTTCAAACAATATTTACTTGTTATTTATTAATATTTTCTTATTTTAACACTTAAATGATTTTTCATGTACTTTTCTATGAATCCTGCATGCCCACGCTATATATACCTTCTATAACTTAGTACAAACATATTACATGTGATGGAAATGAAAAATTAAACAATTTTTTAAAATCTTAATCGACTGTCGAAATTTGAACTTTAGATGAGAATCACCCATATACAGAAATAATTGATTAATAATTAACTACAAATAATGAAAAATTTGTTTTATATTCATTAATACATTTAATTTATGGTTGAGTTATCACCATTTTATTCTTTTTATGGACAACAAAGAATATGGTTGAGTTATCGCCATTATTAACGTATAAATTTAAAATACAAATAAATATTTAACCACAATTAATAAAAAATTTGTTTTATATTCATTAAAACATTTAATTTATGGTTGAGTTATCACTATTTTATTCTTTTTATGGACAGCAAAGAATATGGTTGAGTTATCGCCAATATTAACGTATAAATTTAAAATACAAATAAATATTTAACCACAAATAATAAAAAATTTGTTTCATATTCATTAAAACATTTAATTTATGGTTGAGTTGTAGCATTATTGACATATAAATTTTTAAATACAAATGAATAATTTATTATAAATAATGAGGTATTTACTTATAAATATATATATACACATATTAATTTAATAAATATTTAAATTATTGCTATTTTGTCCTTACAAGAAAATCTAAAAAAAGGAAAAAACTTATGAAAAATTTTAATGCAGGCGTTTTATTAGACAATCATTTGACTAATAATTACGACCGTTTCAACCCTGATAAACGCAGAGAAAAATTATTTATATATTTTTTTACATTTTAAATGGTAAAATACTATTTACACACGTAAGTACCTACAAATACATACATCATGTTACATTTATTCCTGTAGACATGAATTACTAATAAGAACATGCATACTAACAATATTGAAACTAAACAAATTGTTAAAATGTACAATACACAGAGTTGGGTATGTCAAAATCACTCCGTTAACTCGATATTTAAAATATAGAAAGAAATCCGTAATCAAATAACAAGAAAATACATTTTAATAAAGGACTAGCAACAAATACCTCGGTCACTAACGCTCCCTCGCTCGATTTAAACTTTTGATTTATTTTGTTGTATCAATATTAATTATTAGGAAAACATTTAAACTATATGAAGTTATAAAGTTATTAGATTTAATTTTTCATTTTCAAAGTTTAGATAAATATAATATATTAATACTAAGTAATAATAATCTTACTTATTTGTTAACATTTATTATTGTCTATTTTTTAATGCACATAATTACAATAATAATTGGATTTTATTATTCTTCAATTAAAACACTCTTTGATTTTATATTATTATTATTATTCTTATGGCGTTGTCCAACCTTATTTCCTTTGTAATTATTATATGTGAAAAAATAAATAAAATTACAATTGTATGAATACATTAAAATAAGATAATTAGGTAACAATTAATTTATGCACATTCAGATTTTACATGTATATATGGGCAATTTCTCGTAAATTGATCATGTCAAAAAATAAAAATCATGAAAAATAGAAAATTTTATTAAATAAACATTTAAAATAAAATATTATTTATAATTATTAATGATTGATTATCACCTATCGATTGCTCAACATTTGGAGGATACAAGTTCTATATATAAAAAAAAAAAATTGAGTTAATTTATTATTTTTTAAATTATTTATTTATTTATTTATTATTTATTATTTTTTTAAAAATAAATTAAATATAAAAAATATAAAATAGAAAAAATTAAAGTTAAAGTTAAAGTTAAATAAAAACTAAATTCCATCAAAAACCTTTCTCCCTTTCTGTGACGTCAATCTATATGTGTGACGTAATTGTCGATTAACGATATTTTTTGATAAATAGATGTACATGTCTTTTGACGCACTATTGGGGGTTAATGTTTTTAGTTGTTTTTTTAAAAGGGGTAAAATTTGAAGGGGGAAGGTGTGGTGGTATGGGGTGTACCCTGACCACCTGAACATCGTCTTCAGGAAGTGACAATTTTTTTGCATATTCAAGCAGGGTGGTACACTACTCACCAGTAGACGATGTCCAGATGACCCGGAGGTCACCCTGACTACCTGGACATCGTCTTCAGGAAGTGACAATTTTTTTTGCATATTAGAGCAGGGTGGCACACTACTTACCAGTAGACGATGTCCAGATGACCCGGAGGTCACCCTGACCACCTGGACATCGTCTTCAGGAAGTAACAATTTTTTTGCATATTCAAGCAGGGTGGCACACTACTTACCAGTAGACGATGTCCAGATGACCCGTAGGTCACCCTGACCACCTGGACATCGTCTTCAGGAAGTGACAATTTTTTTGCATATTCAAGCAGGGTGGCACACTACTTACCAGTAGACGATGTCCAGATGACCCGGAGGTCACCCTGACCACCTGGACATCGTCTTCAGGAAGTGACAATTTTCTTTGCATGTCCAAGCAGGGTGGCACACTACTTACCAGTAGACGATGTCCAGATGACCCGGAGGTCACCCTGACCACCTGGACATCGTCTTCAGGAAGTGACAATTTTTTTGCATATTCAACCAGGGTGGAAAACTACTTACCAGTAGACGATGTCCAGATGACCCGGAGGTCACCCTGACCACCTGGACATCGTCTTCAGGAAGTGACAATTTTCTTTGCATATCCAAGCAGGGTGGCACACTACTTACCAGTAGACAATGTCCAGATGACCCGGAGGTCACCCTGACCACCTGGACATCGTCTTCAGGAAGAGACAATTTTTTTGCATATTCAAGCAGGGTGGTACACTACTTACCAGTAGACGATGTCCAGATGACCCGTAGGTCACCCTGACCACCTGGACATCGTCTTCAGGAAGTGACAATTTTTTTGCATATTCAAGCAGGTTGGCAATTCAGAAACTTTTAAAGGACGATTTCATTTCTAAAATCTCGGTAGTCTAAAGGTGAAAATGTAAAGTTTCCAAACCGAAAATATAAAAATGTGATTTGTGTTAATAGTACTTTGAGTAATAAATACCAAATACACTATAATTTTTTCCCTTGAATGAGAATAGAGTACAATCTTGTTTCCAAAACTTTCTTTTCTAACAAAATGCAAGGTTGAGAAAATACTTATTAGGTATAAAGGAATAGATACATTCCTACACAGACAGCACTTCATATTGCAGCGATATTGTTGGAATAATGTCATATTGCTACAACATTGACAACATACATTGTCTGATTTTAGTATTTTATTAATTAATGAACGCATTAGTGAGGATAATAATTTAAGCTAAAGAATTGTTGTATTGTCTTATGTTTTGACGAAACTTCGTACTATATTTCGAATTACCTATAACCAAATTTTTGATTTTATTGCCTAGTTTAAGTTGCTTAAAGTTTGAAATGTAACGTCCCCTGGCTGTAACAAGGCCATAATCGCATATTAACTGGTGCGATTATAGGCGTATTTCATTATTTCAAAAACGGGTTCAAAACTTAATTGTTCATTTTGATAACCACAATTAAAATCAAGTTGAAAATCTGAACATTTACTGATTTTTGAAGTGCACTGAACTTGCTGAACTTTGTAACAAACTTGTTATTAATAATAGCTGTGTTATGAATTATGTCTTTAAAATTAATTGTAAACATGAAACATTTTTCTGACCAGGTGAAATTGTTAACTTTTGGTTTCCTTTAGAAGTAAAAATTTTATTTTTAATATTTCATGATGTTAAGCAAAAAATACGGGCATGTTTTTGTGGTAATTCAGTGGTTACCTTTTTTAATGTAATTCCTCTGGTAGAGTATAATTGGAAAACTAATAAATTTTTTAAAACCAATTCATAGAGTAAAATTCAGATAAAGTAACTACATAAAAACAGTATTATTCCGATGTGGAAATTTTGAATGTTAACGTAATAAAATTTAAAAAACAATCTATGTACTCTCCCCTGGCATGTAACATCCCCTGTCCAAATTTCTTTTATAACAAATAATCGATGCTGATCATTACATGCTTTACTGTTTTGACTAAAAATAAACATTATTTCTTAACAATTGTTTTCTCCATTCAAAGGAACTATGCGAGTCCATCAATGGAAATGGAGTATATGTGAGCCACAAAAAATTAATTTTAATGAAGTAAATTGTTACGAATGTAATTTGAATAGACAATGTGAATATTATCAATTAGGGTCGATCTCGTACGAAAATAAAACTCAGAAAAAGAGTAAAATTGTTATTTAAGATAAAAGAAGTCACTACTAAAAGAAATAATAAAAATATATAATTTATATTACAAATATAAAAATTATGTTAAATTGATTATATGAAAACATTGCATATATTTTATAAATGGAAGAATTTGTTAATTAATTTTTTTTATTGTTATTATCAATTAGGTATAGTTATATTCAATGTATACTCCATAAAATGTTTATTAAAACTTTCTATCCCTATTATTATTTAGCAAATTTAAACACCTCTCCAATTGAAATATCACATGAGATTTTGGCATGAAATCTCACTTGAGATCTCACGTGAGATTTTGTATTAGGGATGTATTCAAGATGTTTATGTTTTATATATCAAAATATATGTAATTCCCCTGGAATGTAAAAATTAAAAATCTTCAATACGTTCACATTCACATGAAAAATGTTTTGCATGGCAATATCTACAAATTTCAGACATTGTACCAAAATAATTTTCAATTATTAAAGATCCATTAAAATAATTATTTCCTATTTTACCATCATACATATTATTTTTATTTTTTTTTTGTTTACCCTTAAGTTCTGCAATAACATCTAATTTTTTTTTTTAAATGAGGAGTAGCATTTTCATTTATTGACTCATTATCATGAACTTGAGTTTTTTAAAAAGGGTTAAAATAGGGTAAGGTGAGGGAATTAAAGGAGATTGGGTAGTTGACCTGGAGGTCATCCTGACCACCTGGACATCGCCCTCGGGAAGTGCCATTATTTTTTTGTTTTATAATTTTTTTGTTTAATTTCATTTTCCCTCTGCGATTACGGGCTTGGGACTGACATATTTTAAAAACTGTTTAGTTTCATAATATGGCTGCATTAAAAATGAAATTATATTTATTGTTATTTATATATTATATTATATTATTCGATGTTATATTTGAATTAAGTGTACACTTTAAAGGTGCTGCTTATATGTATATTTGTAAATATTTGAATTAAGAGTGCACATTAGATATGATTTTTTTTTATTAATTAATTTATTTTTAACGCTTTGTTAAAAACTTAGCAATATTAGCGCTACGCTTTAAAGGTGCTGCTTCAATTTTTGAATTGTTCTATTGATGATTTATTTTAAAATTTTGAGCGCTACTCTTTAAAGGTGCTGCTTATATGTATATTTGTAAATATTTGAATTAAGTGTGCACTTTAGATATGATTTTTTTTATTAATTAATTTATTTTTAACGCTTTTTTAAAAACTTAGCAATATTAGTGCTACACTTTAAAGGTGCTGCTTCAATTTTTGAATTGTTCTATTGATGATTTATTTTAAAATTTTGAGCGCTACTCTTTAAAGGTGCTGCTTATATGTATATTTGTAAATATTTGAATTAAGTGTGCATTTTAGATATGATTTTTTTTATTAATTAATTTATTTTTAACGCTTTGTTAAAAACTTAGCAATATTAGCGCTACGCTTTAAAGGTTCTGCTTCAATTTTTCAATTGTTATGTTGTTGCTTTATTTTTTTTTACCTCCGGGTCATCTGGACATCGTCTACTGGTAAGTAGTGTACCACCCTGCTTGAATATGCAAAAGAAATTGTTACTTCCTGAAGACGATGTCCAGGTGGTCAGGGTGACCTCCGGGTCATCTGGACATCGTCTACTGGTAAGTAGTGTGCCAGCCTGCTTGAATATGCAAAAAAAATTGTCACTTCCTGAAGACGATGTCCAGGTGGTCAGGGTGACCTCCGGGTCATCTGGACATCGTCTACTGGTAAGTAGTGTACCACCCTGCTTGAATATGCAAAAGAAATTGTCACTTCCTGAAGACGATGTCCAGGTGGTCAGGGTGACCTCCGGGTCATCTGGACATCGTCTACTGGTAAGTAGTGTGCCAGCCTGCTTGAATATGCAAAAAAAATTGTCACTTCCTGAAGACGATGTCCAGGTGGTCAGGGTGACCTCCGGGTCATCTGGACATCGTCTACTGGTGAGTAGTGTGCCACCCTGCTTGAATATGCAAAAAAAATTGTCACTTCCTGAAGACGATGTCTAGCTGGTCAGGGTACACCCCATACCACCACCCCTTACCCCTTCAAATTTTAGCCCTTTTAAAAAAGCAACTAAAAACATTAACTCCCAACAGTGCGTCAAAAAACATGTGATACATCTATTTATCAAAAAATATCGTCACTTCGACAATTACGTCATACAAATAGATTGACGTCACAGAAAGGGAGAAAGGTTTTTGATGGAAGCAGCTTAATATAATATATATATATATATATATATATATATATAGATAGATAGATGTCCAAATATTCCCAGATGATCAAAAATCGATAACGTATCCTCGGTATAAAAAGTTAAAAAAAAACATAACACACACACAAAAGTTCAACACGACATACACACACAAGTTCCACACAACACACACATAAAAGATTCACACTATATTCACACAAGTTACACACAAGTTCAACACGACTTACACACACAAAAGTGAAAACACACAAATTCAAATATATTAATGAATCATATCGATATCGTGGAAATGTTCCCTGAACTCATAAAATAAAAAAAATGTTGCTATTATTAATTTAAAAAAATATAATTGTAAATAAATATATTATAAACAAAATTATTCCATATTCTGCAATAAAAATTATTGCAAATCTTCCTCTTGTATATTCAATATTAAAACCAGAAACTAGTTCTGATTCTCCTTAGCCAAATCAAAAAGAGCCCGATTTAATTCCATTATTATTCTTGCTAATAAAATAAATATAAATCAAATATGTTTTTAATAAACATCAAGTTTATATAAATTAAATGACTTAATTAAAAATAATAGATTTATAATAATGAAAATTATTCTAACTTCATAAGAAATAGTTTGAGCTACAGCTCGTCATTAACCAATTAAAGAATATAATGAGTTAGATAGATGATCAACCTGAAATTATAATTACGTAAACTGCTAAACTTATGATGCAAAAAATCAATATTAAATTAAATTTTATATTAATTATTATTCCCTTAATAGGAATTATAGTTCATAATATTTTTTTTTTTTTTTTTTTTTTTTCGTGGGAAACTGGAGAAATCTTACATAAGACGACGACGAGGGTCCGCACTCGTCGCCAGTGCCGGATTCTTACCGGCTAAAACTCCAAACCCAACGCTTTCACCTGCCCAGCCCGGAACTGTTTTTCACATTACTTCAAGCTGGGAGGCGTGTCTTGTGACATGCGTCAATTCGGTCGGTCCTGTTTCTTCTTTCCTCCCTCGATGAGACTGCCACTTATCGTGAAGCGGCCTTTCTGGCGGTATCGAGCGCGCGCCTAAAGGTGGCACAGGCTCCGGACCCCGCCACGTGAGACACTCCCTCAGCATCCTTTGATGGACAAAGAAAGCATTTGGTAGCGCTCTTGCAATTCTTAAGGTTGTGTCCAGGCTCGCCGCACTTGCAGCACGACGAGGACCTGTCCACTCCCTTACAATTCCGTTTCGTGTGGCCGAAGTCTAGGCACCGATAGCACCTCTCGACCAAGACTCGATCCCGAACGCGACAGCTTACGAAGCCGACGCAGAGATGCCGCATCGACTTCAGCTTGTCAGCGCTCTCGTGATCCAGCTTCACGATGGCTGTCTTCTGTTGACTGCGGTTTAGGCCCAAAAGCGTCACCTCTCGGCCCTCAGGCGAAGAAGTAAGCACTTTATTTAGGGCTGCCACCACTTCGTCCCTCGTTGTGAGAGCGTCCAGGTCTCTGATCTCAAGGGTAACCCTTCGATCTCGGACTCGAACTTCTCCCATTCCTTGGGTAGCAGTACGCACTTTCTCCGCGAATACTGCCGCATCGGTTTTTTTGCCTAGCCGAAGCAGGACGTCCCCCCGCCCTGTGGGCCGCACACTTAGAACCTGCGCGCCACTGTCGTCCGGATTCACTTCCTTTCGGAGCTTCCCCAGAACTTCAGCAAACGTTCGGTTCCTCGCGATTGTGACCACCAGGGTGGATACCGGCGCCTTCTGGCGCTTTCTCCTGTCAAGAGGCGCCTGTCCCGACTTAACCGTCGGCTTCTTCTTTTCCACCACAGGCTTGGACTTGGATTGCTCCTTGTCCTTACCAGGTGGTGGCACCTCCTTGCGAGGTTTCTTCTTCTTACGGGTTTTAGAGGCCTCGGGTGGGCTTTGAGGGCCCTCCCTACTCCTCTTTTGAGCCTGTATCTTGGCTGTAGCCGCGATGACGGCTTTAGCAATGATGCCTCTTCTCTTAGGCCGCCGACGATTCTCGTGGCCAACTCGATAATCCTCGACTTGGCACTTGTAATCATCGACTGCTAAAGACATCTTCTTCGTTTTCCCGTAGAGCTCTTGTACAAGAGCGTCTACGGTTTTCAACCCTGTTTTGACGACCATGGAAATGTTCGGCTGCTTTGCACAAGCTGCCAACATTGCCTGAAGTTCTTTTTTCAGATGGTCGTAAGTGGAGTCGATCTCCTCCTGCGCCTTCTCCACCTTCTCGTATTCCTTACGGAACACTTCTTGCAATTCTCACACTCTTGCAATTCTTAAGGTTGTGTCCAGGCTCGCCGCACTTGAAGCATGACGATGACCTGTCCACTCCCTTACAATTCCGTTTCGTGTGGCCGAAGTAAGCGACAGCTTACAAAGCCGACGTAAAGATATCGCATCGACTTTAGCTTGTCAGCGGTCTCGTGATCTAGCTTCACGATGGCTGTCTTTTATTGATTGCGGTTGGGACCCAAAAGCTTCACCTCTCGGCTCTCAGGCGGAGACGCAAAAACTTTGTTTAGGGCCGCCACCACTTCGTCCCTCATTGTGAGAGCGTCCAGGTCTCTGATCTCCAGGGTCACCCTTCGATCTCGGATCCTAACTTCTCCCATACCTTCAGTAACCGTGCGGACTTTCTCCGCGAATGCTGCTGTGCCCGTCTTCTTGCCCAGCCGGAGCAGGACATCTCCCCGCACTGTCGGCCGTAGGCTCAGAACCTGGGCGCCGCTGTCGTCCGGGTTGACTTCCTTTCGGAGCTTCATCAAGACTTGAGCAAACGTACGGTCCCTCGCGACAGTGACCACCAGGGTGGATACCGGCGCCATCTGGCGCTTTCTCCTATCAAGAGGCGCCTGTCCCGACTTGACTGTCGGCTTTTTCCCCGCCACTGACGCGGACTTGGAATGCTCCTTGTATGTGCCACGTGGTGGTACCTCCTTTCGAGGCTTCTTCTTGCGGCTCTTAGAGACCTCGGGGGGACTTTGGGGGCCCTCTCTACTTCTCTTTTGAGCCTGCATTCTAGCTGTAGCCGCAATGATGGCTTTAATAATGATGCCTCTTCTCTTAGGCCGCCGACGATTCTCGTGGCCAACTCGATAATCCTCGACTTGGCACTTGTAATCATCGACTGCTAAAGACATCTTCTTGGTTTTCCCGTAGAACTCTTGTACAAGAGTGTTTACGGTCTTCAGCCCTGTCTTCACGACCATGGATATGTTAGGCTGCTTTGCACAAGCAGCCAACATAGCCTGCAGTTCCCTATTTAGGTGGTCGTAGGTAAAGTCGATCTCCTCTTGCGCCTTCTCTACCTTCTCATATTCCTTACGGAATATTTCTATCTCCTCTTGAGATTCTCTGCTATAGGCAGAGATGCCGCTGATGGCGCTACCAATGCTGGTAACGCTGCCGCTTCGTAACCTGCTTGCAGAAGGAAGACTCAGCATCTGGGATAGCGGCTGCTGTTGGGGGTTTTCTTTCGAGGACCCCGCCTCTGACGTGATGTTAGAACTAAGCGGTTTGTGGCCTCCCCCAAAATCCATGAGGCCAGCGCCGGCCACCGGGGCTTTCACCCGATCGGAACCGACGACGGGATTCACTCCTAGTTTGGAGTTGCCCGCTTGGGGTAGTATGTTTTCATCTCGCTTGCTCATACTTCTGGTTGTACTGTTTGGTCCACGGAGATTATTTTATTTCACCTCTACCCTTCACGCTAGAGTGACGAGCATTCCCCCATCCGCCACCCGGGGGACGCGCCGCATACGGGGACAGGACACCCCGCGCGGATAGTTCATAATATTAATATAATTAATATCCTAATTATTGAACAATAAAAATTTTTTTATTTCCATAAAAATAATAAATAATAAATAATTTTAAGATAATTTAAAGCTTATCCCAGAAATTTTTTTTTCTCAATTTTTATTAATATATAAAAAAAATTAATATATTAATAAAGAATTAAATAAATTAAATTTATTCATAAATAAACTAGATAGAATAAATTATGAAAATATTTTACTACTAATTAATTATTATAAGTAATAATTTTATATTAACTTAATTAATTAAATAAATTTATTTCGAAAAAAATAATTATATATTATATTATATACTACACAACCAACTATAGCGATTTCAATCAACTCAAGGAACAGATAATCAAAAAGAAAGAAACAAATAGACTATCAAGGCTAAAGGATAGTGGTAGTAATAAAATCAACAAAAATATAAAGGCAGAAAAAGTAAAAATAATTTATTAAAAAATAAACAATCATCGCATCACACACAGAAAAGCACTAAATAACAAGGCCGCCTCGATCAATAAATCAATCAGCATCGCTAATCATACTAGGCGCGTCTTCAAGACATACACCAGGAAGCATCCGATATAAAATCGGTACACGCCTTCAAAACACACTACGCGTACTCGAACATCTTGCACCTCAATGACCTCGTCACAATGAAAGAGGAGCCGATGGATACCCCAACAATCATCGGTACCCTCTGGCACACCCCAGGGCGAACCTGCCCACATAGCGTCATTACTTCTCCGTCATATGAGCCGTTCAGACTGCGTGCACTGCCAAAACTCAAACTGCACAGAAAGGGAAGCATACAGAATAATGAAGCAAACGCGTCAAACTCGACGACCATCTACAAAACAGACACTACTTAGGCAAACCCGGACCATCCAAGGGAAACGACGTAGATCACGCCTTCGTCAAACCATATTTGAATAAAACAAACCCCACAGAAGAAAGGTCACAACAAAGAACTACGAGAACGTTATTCGGCAAAAGCAGAACAAATACTCAAATCCAACACCGTTGAAACTCAGAAAACTGACTGAAAACGAGAAACTATTTGCCGAATTAACCGAAATCAGGAACCAACTTACGGAAACAATGCCCAGTAGAACCGCGAATTGCACACGACAGTCGCAAGGTAAAACCCGACACAGCAAAGCCACCACGAAAACGCGAACGCAGCAGATAGCGGCAAAAGAAATCAATGTCCCCAATATACGAAAATACGTTTACCACAAATTATTATATATGTTACAGATTAACAAATACTGTATCGGCGTCCACACAAAACATAATACGGACCATAACGGATAACCCAGGACTAATACTCGAAATTGTATTCCCATTAGCCATATCCGATTCAAAATGGATAATTATACAGAAAACAAACCTATAGGGATTCTTCCATCAAAACGTCAAATTACGCGACGCGTGGAAGTCTCTTAACAACATATGCAACCTCACAGAAAACTTGTGCAATCGGACAGCCGAAATAAAAAGACAAATCGAGGAGAACATATACTATACCTCATACAAGGGCACGAAACGTCACGTAGACGAAGATCCGTCCTACCATTTGTCGGACAAATCAGCCGCATTTTATTCGGTACTCTAGACGAAATTCAATCAATGATAGATTCTTCCCCCAATGACACCAGGAACAATGCATCGCTATTAGCAACGCAGACCGTAATTGTAGAAGCGCAATTCAACATTACAAAACACGAATTATCCAAGTTACACGCCGCTATATCGGCGGTCAACGTAGAAAATACTAAATCATGAAAGGACCCACTAGCACATCTAGCTCTGACAATCCTAACCGAACATACAGACAAGCACGCTACAAACGTCGAAATAATGACGAACGTGATACTATTTGCAGCTAGAAGCGCGATACACCCCAGATTGGTACCCCCAGAAATAATAAAAAAATCACTCGAGAACGCGCGCGATACGTTACCGCGCGTCATCAGCCCCATAGAGGTATCGACTTCAGTAACGGAATTACTCAATATTGTGGAACGAGTATATAGTATAGATCTTATATAGTATAGAAAATTAATGATTCCAAAGATTTGCAAATGTAAAAGACAGGGCGAAAGAGATCAGGAAATTATAAATGCTATACACCTAAGAGAATTAAAAATGAAGCCCAGCCAGTTAAGCTGAATAATTACAACACAATATGTATATATATTTTATCCATCAACTGCTGTATAATAATTTACCATTTCAGACACCGGAAACAAAGTACAATAGACCATGTAAAATGCATGCAAACGTATATTATATATATATATATGGAAAGAACGCCAGAGCACTTGTAAAATGGTAATCGACCATACACCCATACATATGCACATTAAAAAAACAAATTTTTTTCGAAAACTAAAACATGTTTGCACGCAATATAAATCGACGTCGAAGACGCCGACGGTGCGGCTTTGGACGTGTTACGTACGATTCGGGCCTAACTCGAATCGACGTACATCCACGCGTTCCATAATCGGTGCCAACGACCGCGCCCGGACCCAACCGGTCATCGACACCCGCATCGATCCCGTCAGCAAAACTCGCTCAGCAACAGCACGAGCCACCTCACGATTCGCGACTGTTGCCAAGCGATTCGCGCAAGCTTGCAATTAACACATCGACAAAAGAACGAATTAGGAAGGACCCCGCGATTTACAAATCTTTGCAAATCTCAACATCACACTACCTCACGGCGGTTCTCTCCAGTTTGGGACAATAATTAATTAGTATCAAAGTATATCCCCGGTTTACTCAATAGTGCTTGCCCGTCAAACCGCAGCAAACGATATTCCCGCACCCACATCCGTTCCACGGTAAACCATCGTTACGTTCCTCATTTTGTCATCGTATTGAGGGGTCATATGTAACAAAATATAATGAATTAATTACCCGACAAGTAATTAATAATATTTAATTCGATGTTTATCACACATTTGACGGAGATGTTAAATTATTCCACCTTCAAAATAATTCGTGGAAATAACGTAATAATTTCAGTGACTGTCGGATATTTATCTAATATTCGATTTCGTTTATTGCAATGTTTTTTTTATTCGTTGAATTCCCAACCTTATACTTCATCCAAGATATCTATATAATTAAAACAAATTAGTATGTGTGTCATTTTACTACCCTGTAATTTATGTAACTTATATAGTTTACCTTTTTTTCATAATCTTCGGAAAATAACATCGATTCATCAGATTTATTCCTACTATTAACGACTGCTTTATTTGCTGTTTTATTGTACTTGTTGTTAGCAATCGGAAGTTTAATGCGCAAAGTGTGCGCAAAGTGTGCGCAAAGTTATTTACTCCGTGGATCAGAAAAGTATTCCTATAAATGTTATAAGAATATAAAAATATAGGTGTTTTGTTAATGATTGCCGTTGATGCATTCGTCTAAATAATACAATTATAATTTGTAAACATATAATTAATGTAAATATCATATACATTTAACACTGAGTTATTAACAGTTACTTTACTATCGACGTGCAAATTGTAGACAACACAACTGTACTAAACTTATTCCATATTTGCAAACTGATACATATCAATTAAATATCGTTACAATATTAATTGCGGAAGACAATATGATGTATAGTCTATCTGATGTAGCTTTGTTCCAACAGCAAAATGTTTTATTAACTGGAATAGTGGATACTTGAATAAACTTGTAAGTATTATTGTGGCCGCCCAGTTGTATGTAAAAAGCATGTACCATTCTATCAAATAATATGCTACTTCAAATTTATTAATTGATAGTTTCCACACATTCCAATTTACGCTTTGTATATATTGGCATACTCGTATAAGTGTTTTTGGAGGATTCTTAAAATTATGTACATTATGAGCTCGCAATTTAATATACATTCTCTATAGTGTGTCATGTGGTGGAACCTGTTAATTAAATTGACATCAGGAAACAGTCGAATAAAGAGTATAATGAAATCTGTTAGAGAGTCAAGGTAATCTAAAATTGATGTTATTAATTTTGTAGCAAATACTATTTCCATTATCCTCAACAAATGTAAAATAAGTTCCATGTGTTTATCAGTGTTGGGAACTTTACCATACAACATAAATGGCAAACTTCTCATTAGATACCATACCTGTATTGCCTTTTGGCTCAAGGTGTGTTCTTTTTTAAGAAGCATTGATTTAGTAAGGTAAGATAATGGTTCATTAACTTGTTCTAAATTACCAAAATTAAATAAAGCAATTGGTAAAATTTAATTTAATAAAGAAAAATCTAAAATTTAAACTGTACGCATTTAAATACACGTCTAAAATATTCTTCCGTCATGACAGTTAAACTCTCAATATACATTATTCTCACACTTATTAGTTTAAATAGATATTGCGCCTTCGTATAACTGTAATTACGTAATACTCACTTTTGCAAGAATTTTATTTTTCCTCAAAGTTTGCAACTACAATCACAGTGTCACGAGGTCTCGATAATATCGTTGTATATTTTAAGGTTACTCAAATCCAAGGTCACTCTATGATTCTTTACGAGTTGTAAATAAAAGTATCGAAATTATAATGATTCAAAACGTATGATTTCACTCTTCAACAAAAAATATCTCCAGAAATCGAAGGGACGCGATACGGCTGTCGGTTAAGACTAACGAATATTGCGAATAGGGGTTGGTGAGTAATTTTGAAAATGGGACTTTTACCATTAGATTGGCATCACTGGTAAATGTTTAGCCAATCGGATGTTATGGAAGCAAAATCTGAAAAGTAAAATATATTTCATTGCAATAAGAAAATTTATTTCAAAATACTGAAACGAATAATCAAATTTTAGTAATTTTTTTCTGATGTAATTTTAAATAAAAAAAGTAAATAATTAAAAAAGGTTTTTGAATTTATTAAAACAACACAAAATTTTGGTATAAGGTCTGGCGATCTTTGCAAGTACAACAAACTCTTTTTACAACAAAAAACTCTTTTTGAAAAGTCAACGTCAAAATAAAAAACATTTAAAACAACCATATGATTTTACTAAATTATATTACTACAATAGTTATTTAGCTTGTAGTTTCTGAATGAATTAGTAAGAGAATTATAAATTTGAAAATTAAAGCTAATTCAATTGTTTAATTAAATTACGCTACCATCATTCAAAAAGTAATTAATTAAAATGGTATTAAAAAAAGGTGGAATTAAAAGTTTTATATGTAGCATAAAAATAAATCTAATTTTTACTTGAGATGTAAGTAATAGAATTGTGTACGGCAACAAAATAAACACAGCAGTATGAGTTAAGTATAAGTCCAGTGTCGAAGAAAATACTATAATATTTTTAACTACAATGATGATAGTTGTTTTCATATCCTGAATATAAATCAACGAGTTCTCATGTTCAAGGGAGTATATAGACGTCTCAGCGTGTCCAACAAGGATAGAGAATTCAACACTGCTGTACGACAACAATAAGAAAACGATCGAAATATGCCCCACTCCAACCTGCAATTAGCTGTTTGTAACTATGAGATAATTCGGAAGAAAAATTAGTTTTAATTGATGTCTTTTAAACTTAACCACAAGCAAGATTAATAATCAGCTTTAAATTAAATAAATATTTGGAGCAATAATTATAAAGTAACATTAAATATTATTGAGAATGAAGGTTAGGATAATTGAAATTATATTGACACGTGTGTATGTAGCTATATACTAGTTAATTATATGTAAATAAAAATAATTGAAGGGCTATTATAATTAATACTTACTTAAGAATACTTGAAACTTCTTTGTTTTATCCTTTGCACAGCGTCGATGTGGCAAAGAGCAAACGGTAGTACACGTAGAAAGAAGAATAAATATAAAGGCAAACGTATGTTGCGAGCATTGCGGTCTCAACACGCGTCACGTACAGTCCGCTCGAGTAGCGAGTAGCGATGCCATGGTCGTGTACAGGAGATGTCGCTGCGCACATGCGCCGATGTACTTACAGCTCATGCGTGTTGTAGATACAAACTCCGGATATGCGCATATTACAAGTTATACAACTTGTTTTACTATGAGACCGATTACCTATTATAGATGTAAACAAACGAACCTTTATTTTCCATCATCTAATGCAATTAAACTACTGTAACGTAAACCGAAATCCGAAGTTATTAGAACACTAATAGCACTCTACACTACTAAATTATTAGTCAAAAGAAATAATTCACTAATTAATTAGTGAAAAATCGTCTAATTATTTAGTGAAATATTAAATCGATAGGGATTGAATAATCACTAATTGATTAGCTAAAGAAACATAATTCACTAATTAATTAGTGAAAAAACGACTAATTATTTTGTTAAATATTTTTCACTAAGCAAATTAGTGGAATTTTCACTAATTCATTTTTAGAGAGTACGTTTGTATTTTAATAAGTTCTTACCAGTATTTGCACCGAGAAATACCGATAAAAACAAATTAATCTTTTCCTATATCCTAGTAGAAATCGTATTCCATCAAATAGGTAATAAATAGATATTGTAAATAGAATGGTCGAAAAATGGGTGAAGAATAGGCGAAAAAAGTGCCTATTTTATCCTCCCGGTGAAACGCTTTTCCTCCCAATTTTTAACCATTACATAGACTTAAATATAAATTATATTCTGTTTTGAGCTAATTTTTAGCGTATAAACATAGATCAAATTTGAGTCTAGTTATGTGCTATTAAATGTCTAATAAAAATGGACAAGTAAAAATATAATATTGCATTTATCTTCGTAAATACTGGAAATATAACAAAAATTATTTGCTAATCAAAGGAAAACGTTAAAAACCTATCGGAAACTATTGGAATTTTGAAGTTTACTAATCCCGGAGAGATAAAAACATTATTCGAATGTTTTGAGGTTATTCTATGAAGTGTTAAAAAATGAGTGAAAAAGGTCAAAAGGTATTTACTACCAATTTTTAATTCTCAGTTCTTAGATTCAAATCTATGTGAGGAAAGTATAAAAAGATAATAAATAATAATAAAAACATTATTTTAAAATATTTGTAAAATGCTAGTTTACCAATGACTAAATAGTACGAAAAAATACTTATTAGTTCCGTAATTGTTTCGTTAGAAAGAGCCATTGCATTCTAATAAAAAGACATGGTAATTTGCATGCAAAATCAATTCAAAATTTTATACTTTTTATTGTTTTACACCAATAAGAACCAATGAAATGTAATACCATGTTTGCCGTAAAAGAGCATAAATACTAATAAAAAACCTTATTCTATAATGTATACCCTGGTGAAAATTCAAAAATAGTTTATAGTCACGAAGGTAGTTTATGGGTATAAATTATAGAAATCATAATATTTTGTAAAAATATTCCATTTCCCGGTGAAAACGCCGATAAAATCTTTTTTCACAAAAAGAAACACCTGCACGGTCGACTCTCAGAGGGAATCCCGTTGAATTAAAAGTAGACCGGGTTCTACTAATTCTCACAAAAAATTTATTTTATGGATTAATTAATAACTCTATATTTTTATAACGGATTCCTATGTGGTATCCACTGTCACCAGTAACTCGCGAGAGACACTTAAAAAAAACACAAAAATTATGAAGTCGCGAAAACCCAACATATCGCTACTAACATAAATAAAAACTCCCGTGCACCTCACGAATAAACCCGTAATACACTCATGTTTGACCAACGCTCGGTCTCCACTTACAAACAGCACAAAAATTAGCGTAATGGCTTACCAATCTCAAGAGAAAACGACTTAATAGAAAATACTGATAATACCAATCTTTTCTAGAATGCGCACTATCCACTTCTATATTCGACACTTTATCAAAAACGGGAAAACTGATAATCAATTCTCTGGCCAATACTCTATTCTTTATACAAGATACTCTGTCCTTGAGATCTGATACTAGACTCTCGGGATCTGATACTATACTAACCCTTTCCCGAAAAACACCCTCCGTAATCAATGTTGACTATTGATACCATTAAAATTATTATAGAAAGCTTCGGCCGTTTTGACAGCAATTATGGGAATATTGACCAAAATTAACTGTCTCAGTACCGTAAGCAATCTATTGTCCTAACTATAAAGTCATTATTATACATATATCATATAAACATGGTAATATACCGTGTGATATAATGGGAATCCACCCGTCCCGATGCGCGTTCCCATCTATATCGTGTATGCTCCGCGACTACGCGTGCCCTACCACCGCATGTGTTATGTATCCGTGCGCGCACCTGTTGCTAATATGGCCGATCGGACTCGCGTGTTGTAAACAC
The DNA here is from genome assembly GCA_026168455.1 of Theocolax elegans. Classification (NCBI taxonomy): domain Eukaryota; kingdom Metazoa; phylum Arthropoda; class Insecta; order Hymenoptera; family Cerocephalidae; genus Theocolax; species Theocolax elegans. The sequence goes on from CM047425.1 coordinate 49,175,927, forward strand.
GTTTCACGCGGGTGAGTGTGTGTTAAGTGCGCGTTCATTTATCACCGGCTGTACAAGATGCGCCAACTCGCCGACGGTTACCCCCACCAACGCTACCACAAGGAACCCACCGTACGCGAATACAGGTAATATAATTTGTCAATTAACTCCCTATTAATATATTTCTCTTTTTAGAGATGCAGCGGTCGCAGAGTAGCTGACCACCTAGAGATCCACGTTCATCACATCGGAGGAACACGGAGCAGACAACAACCCACCACCGAAAAAATCGTAAAAAACTCTCAAATCAGGTAAACAATAGCTTTGATTACATTTATTACATATAAATTACTACCCTAACACAAAATCTCATCCGACTTTTCACTCGGACCGCTGCTTAAACTTCTCAAATAATAGGGAATCAATTTATGAATATGGTGAGTCACTTACTAAGAGATAATACCCCCAAGATAAGTCCAAAAATCGAGGTTTGAAAGCGTTTCAGACATATTTTCGATTTTTAGAAATTTCTTACATGAGATCTCACGTGAGAACTCACGTGAGAAATTTTCAACGATCGAAAATATTTTTAAAAATCGAAAATATGCTTAAAACGCTTTGAAACTTTAATTTTTGAACTCATCTGGGGGGTGTTATCACTTAATAAGTGACTCACCATATACATAAATTGATTTCCTATTATTTGAGAAGTTTAAGCAGCGGTCCGGGTGAAAAGTGGGATGAGATTTTGGCATGAGATCTCACGTGAGTTCTCACGTGAGATTTTGTAATAGGGTATTAATATTTTATTCTTATTGTTTCAGATGAGAACAATAACGGCAATATCACAATTGGTATGAAATATTTATACTATAATAAATAGTGAAAAAATAGACACAAAAATGTAATCAAAATAAAACTAGTGATATCTAGAAACTATCTATATTATATTTAAATAAATAGTTTAAATTCAACAATTAGTCTTATTTATATATGGGTGGTTCTCTGTGACATCGAAGATGAAAAAAATAAATATTGCTATAACTGTGGGAATATGTTTTAGAGGTATCCAGTAGTTCTCCTGAATTTTTTCAGATTTTTTCTGGGCCATTATTTTAAGTTACAGAGAGTCAAAGTTGACATTTTAGCACTTTTTTGCATTATATGCCCATTTTCATGAATTTTTAGCTCCCAGGGGATGCATTTTTCACTAAAAACATAAGTATGACTTTTTTTGTAAAATTTTCCGAACTTTTCATTAAAAATACTTTTAAAGACATAAATGTATGCTGTCACACTCTTGTAAGCCATTTAAACCTCAAATAGTGAAAATCAGCCATTCTGCTCCGGACTCTGGTAACCTAATACTGTCTAAAAGATGTCTTTTTATAGTCAGAAACTGCCTAAAAATTTCCAGAGTGGGTCTAAATCATTAAGATCACTTATGGTCAAAATATCCGGGAAAAGTGCCCGAAATATTAATAGAAATGTATATTTGTTGCCTTATAACGATGAATCTATTAGCATGATCATTGCAAAAAAATTTGTGCACTTACCTTGGAGTGGTAGAAAAGTATCTTCACTTGTTTCAGTATCCATCTAATCCCCTGTAAGCTAATAAAAATACATATATTATTATATAAATGTAAAAAATTAATTTTTAAACATTTATAATGCTGAATTTTTAGTTTTACATCCCTTACAAGAATTATGATACTAATCTGAAGGATTACTATAAATATATAAACATCATTATTACAATAACTGAATATACGTATTTAATACAAAAGATATATAAATAAATCGGATATATAATTATAATGAATAATATGATAACGTGACAGTGACAAGTTTGTGAAATCTAAACAATGTATTGCTGAATAATAATAATAATAATGTTGATACTTTTATAGTAATCCTTCAGATTAGTATTATAATTCTTGTAAGGGATGTAAAACTAAAAATTCAGCATTATAAATGTTTAAAAATTAATTTTTTACATTTATATAATAATATTTGTATTTTTAGCAGCTTACAGGGGATTAGATGGATACTGAAACAAGTGGAGATACTTTTCTACCACTCCAAGGTAAGTGCACAAATTTTTTTGCAATGATCATGCTACTAGATTCATCGTTATAAGGCAACAAATATACATTTCTATTAATATTTCGGGCACTTTTCCCGGATATTTTGACCATAAGTGATCTTAATGATTTAGACCCACTCTGGAAATTTTTAGGCAGTTTCTGACTATAAAAAGACATCTTTTAGACAGTATTAGGTTACCAGAGTCCGGAGCAGAATTGCTGATTTTCACTATTTAAGGTTTAAATGGCTTACAAGAGTGTGACAGCATACATTTATGTCTTTAAAAGTATTTTTAATGAAAAGTTCGGAAAATTTTACAAAAAAAGTCATACTTATGTTTTTAGTGAAAAATGCATCTCCTGGGAGCTAAAGATTCATGAAAATGGGCATATAATGCAAAAAAGTGCTAAAATGTCAACTTTGACTCTCTGTAACTTAAAATAATGGCCCAGAAAAAATCTGAAAAAATTAAGGAGAACTACTGGATACCTCTAAAACATATTCCCACAGTTATAGCAATATTTATTTTTTTCATCTTCGATGTCACAGAGAACCACCCATATTTATTCTTTAATTTATATTAGTAGAGTACTCCTTTACAAAATAATAATATATTTATATTTTAAGGTATAAAAAAAGTATTCTAAAATTATTTATATGCTTATAAGAAATTAAAAGTATAAAAAAAGATTAAGATTTTTTCTGGTAAACATTATTAAAACATAAAAACCAATAAGTTTGAAGTTAATTATTTTCTAACATGAATCTTTTGTATAGATTAAAGAATAAATAACAATTATGAAGATAATAATACATGGATGAACGGATGATTCCCGGTTAGTATACTTATATGTACAACAAATTTACTACTCTATATACAAATAAATATAAATTAATTAAAAATAATTATAATTAGGTATCAAAACTTTTTATTTTTCATTGTTTTATGCCAATAAAAACCAATTCAATGAAATACCATGTTTGCGGAAAAAGAACATGAATACTGATGAAAAATTCATTTTAAAATATCTGTAAATGCTAGCTTATTCCAGTCAAAAAAATATAATAAAAATACTTATTAATTCCATAATTAATTCGGTAGAAAATACCCATTATTTTCTACTATTAAGAAATATTTTTCATTCGTATAAACGTATATTAACTGATAAAGTTTGTAACTGGGAGTATTAAAATAGCTTTTTCTGATTGCAAATGCATGTAAGTTCAAAGAAATATTGTTAAATTTCATTTGCATTTTTCTTAAAATTCCAGTAGAATATAGAAATTTAATTACTTACTTGAAAATGCTAGTTAGTGCTGTTATAAAACGTAATTAATTTTATGCTTTAATAACACCACTAACATTTTTTTATAAATTAGGATAAAATATTATTATTAAAAATAATTCGTGAATTTTTAATTAATTTTCTCGAGAAAATGCTAATGAATACTAGTACAAAATTCACTAGATATTTCTTAAATAAACCAACAAAATCATACATTTTACTGCTTTTTATAAGAATTTTCTGGAGTAAAAACTTATAAGATTTGATTAAAATTTTTTATAGGATTTCATTGGTTCTTTTCAAGGGGGCGACGTTGCCAAATATTTTGATTATGTCGATTTATTCAATATAGGTCAATCTGAAGTTAGCTACGTGGTTCGATTATTGCTCGGTATGCTTTGAAGTTTGCTGCAAGGTGCAATTTTCGCTCGGTACGATGTGAAGTTAGCTAAGTGGTGCGGTGAAAAAGAATTGTTTGGCCAACACTGCATCTGGGTGCAGTTTATAGTTTGTGGGTTAATAGTGCTTATTTTCAACGCTAGGTGGCGACGACGTCATTTTTGAAAATCCAGAAACAAACAATAGTCTTTAATGTATATATAGAGTCCCCAAATGAATAACTGTCTTTATACATTTGATATTTAATATCATGAAAAACGTTTGTAAACATAATATAACTGTGCAACGTCGTGCTACAAGATCGGCTAGCGTTGGGAACACTCTTTTAAAGGATGTGCCACTTTTAGCTCAGCACGCTCTCAAAAGATTCACCGCTGTACCCGTTTTTAACGCAATGTTGCGCAGGTTCAATGCAATATATTTTAATAACGAAATCTCTGGATTCACGGTTCGCTGAATAAATGGACAATCACGGTCTTCGGGTCTCTGCAACAGCAACATGCGGGAATTACATGCGGGAGTTAATGCTTAGTAGGCCGATAATCTCGCAGTTACCGCTCAGAGACACGAGGGAAACCTGGATGCACGAAATGGTCCATGCTTGGTTGCACATTAATGTCAAGCACTGCGTCGACTATGGCGGTCATGACGGAGCGTTTGCTGCCAAAATTGATGATAACTCTGGTTAAAGGATAGGAAGTTACAATTGACCACGATGCGGCTCTAGCAGTTATAAAAAATATCGCTGGAAATGCTTGGGGTATCTCACTCGTACCTTCGCCCGAAATATCCAACCAAGCATGGACCATCCGTCAGGGTACCATTATTTCATTAATATTTTTGCTTTAATTAACGATACATTAGTAACTCGTTAATTGAAGTAAGTCATTTTTCCATTATTTAATTAATGGATAATTTAAAGAAAAAATTACCCATTAACCAATTAATCGTTAATGGAAAAAAATTAACCATTAACCGAGTAATAATTAATGGAAAAAAAAATTAACAATTAACCGAGTGATGGTTAATGGAGAAAAAAAATTACCCAGTAACCGACTAATGGTTAATGAAATGAAAAGATTACCCATTAATCTTGTGCCTATAGATTTTGACTAAATTATCGTCGAAAATGATGCTATCGCTCATTCGAAAGGTCTGGAAACGGGCTTTTGATTACTATAAACACACACACACATTCACAGTCATGCACGCATGCACGCACTCACCCACCCACCCACACACACTCACACACACACACAGATATTTTTTGAAAATTGCATATTCTTACTCCCTGAGTGTAAAAATTTTACTGATACAAATCTTCCTCTACAAGCAATAAAGTGTACGTTTCGGGCCATAATTTTTTATTTTTTAAATCCAAAATTTAAAAAAAAATAAATTTCAGCATAATCTTACATGAAAATTTTCATTTTATATATAAGTTGGCTTACTCTGTTATAAGAAAACAAACTTAAGCACTATACGAGGAGGCTACGGGCTACTAACAATTAGCAGCGGTTTTTACATTACACTAAAAACGTTACTTTTTATATTTTTATCGTTGATCTTTTCCTTCAAAGTATACCACTTTTTATTAAATAATTTAATAAAATTTTATTGAAACTATGAAAGCGGTGTTTGCACTTAGAAGAAGAATTACTTGTAGTAAATGAATGTCAACTGTTAGTAAATGGTAAATTCAATTTTGAGTCAACTTTTTATGTCAAATGAATAGGTTACTAATAGTTAACAACCGATTCATTTATAAAAAACTAAATAGTATATTACTTGATAAGGTCAGAATATAATTGTTTCCAATTGACACGATATTTCATCTTTTTTCTTACATTTTTCAATTATTGAAGCATCAATTTGAAACAAAGGAGTTCGACAAAGTATCTATTGAGCTTTAACCGTATAGATGGAGTATAGAACTATAAATTGAAACTGGTACAAAGAGGTTAAACACATTTTAAAGCTGCTAAATCAGTGAGTGATACACAAAAAAGTTAGGGAGATTTGCCCATATATAAATTCGTAATATTGTAGGATTTTTATTTAACAACGCGTTTTTTATATTTAATGGTGTATATTATCATCAAATTTTTGGAACACCGATGGGATCAAATATCTCACCTATTCTAGCAGACATTGTAATGGAGGACCTTGAAAAAGCTTGCTTGCTGAAATTAAAAAACTGTGGACGATGCTATCCTATGTGTTAAAAAAGACGAAATTGATTTAGTTATTAGTATTTTAACAATCATAACGAACATTTAAAATTCACACATGAATTGGAATCAAATAATAAGATTAACTTCTTAGACATAAGCTTAATGAGAAAAAACAACAAAATTGTAACTAACTGGTACCGTAAAGAATCGAATTCAGACCGCGTTTTAAACTTCAACTCTCATCATACAGATCGTCAAAAAAAGAACATTATATATAATTTAATAGACCGAGCAATACGACTATTAGATTCAACTTTTCAACGTGATAATTTAAACACTGTCAAAAAAATCTTACAGAACAACAAGTATCCAAAATGTTTTATTAATAATGTTATTAACACCAGGTTACAAAAAATAAAATTGACCAACGTTGTTAAACAAAATAAGAAACGAGTAATTTCAGTCTTACCCTTACCATACCATACAGAATTTCACAAAAAAATTGGTAGATTGTTAAAAAGGTGCAATATAGCAATTATCCCAAAAATCGGGAATAAGTTAGGTTCCGTAATAAAATTAGGTAAAGATTCTAGTAACAAGTCAAATACATGTGGTGTAGTGTATAAGTTTTAATTGTAAAAAATGTCAATCGATATACATAGGCGAAACAAAGCAAATGTTAAAAGATAGAATTTCTGAACATAAAAAATAACACAATACTGAATCAGTAGTATCTATAAACATGAAGGAAAAAACCATCAATTTGATTTTGAAAATGTCCAAATATTAGACAAAGAAAATGTACGTAAAAAGCGGTTAATTTCTGAAATGATTTTTATAAATAGCCATAAAAACACACTAAATAAAAAAGAAGATACAATGGGTTTAAATTACTTGTATAAGAACATACTATAACGACCGTTAAAATTATTCGCCTTCAGTATATATAGGTATATTCGTATATATACACTAATCATCTGTTAATGTCTTGGAAATTTGAACAGTCTTAGATACTCTATATGTCTATTTTCCTTATTATCTCATTATAATTAACGGTTAGTCCGATTTGACATGGCTCGATGTTGAGCTTAACTTAATTTCAATATCGGTAATTATTGCGTTTTTGTGTATTCATATAAAAAAATGATTTCTTGTTGTTCATGTTCAATTTTGAAAAATTGTTAATATTTGTGTCTTTGTTAATAAATTAGTGCCAGAAGAGGTCTGAAAATATAATCAGAGGAAACGTCACAATTTATAGTAAAGAAAAGGTGTTAATTTTATTCAACATCCTGTGAATTGCCCTACAAGATCGCTTAAAAAACCAAAATATTATAAATATTATTATTTTTATAAATTCATATAATTATTTTTATTTTTCTTATAAGTAATATAAAAAGTCGTGTGTTAGGGGCATTTTGCGACGATATTTTTTTCTACCGTTTCATTTTTTCTTTCGAATGAACAATGACTAATAATGCAATAAAATTTTCCATAAAGGACATGACAAATTGAGAACAAAATTCAGAGCCAAGTTCATTTGCAACCGTTGTTGACGTAGGGGTCATTGAACCAATTAATTTGAGTGATGAGTGTAAGAGACGTTCTCATTTAGATGGTACATGGTTTAGACCTGATTTGTCTAAATCAACGGTAAAACCAATTTATGCACTTTGTCAGCTGTGTCTTAAGCAGCATAATAAGACTACTGGTATTAAGGGAACCGTCGCAACACTTTCCAATTTCAAAACTGATTTAAAGGTAAGATATCCACATTCATAACAATTAGTTAAAATTCAAGGCTTCGAACATCCGATCATAATGTGGAACGTATTATGAACATAAAGAAAGTCATTTTCAATTCTTAATTACCTTCAGAGGGTACACCCGAAAGAAGTTGATGGTTTTGAGCAATACTGTTTCGCCAAGAAACAAAAACTCAATGACAGCGATAAAATTTCTCGCAGGATATATTGTAATATTTCGTAAGAACACTTCGATCAAAATATCTTAAATTTTATAGCTGATTCATTCTCACTGTATGATTTAGTCCAGAGATCATCATTTCCTAAAATATTTGACGGTAACTAATTTTTTTATTTTCAAAGTATTTTGTACCTTCGGAATACCATGCAAATTGTCGAAATTAATTATTTTAACTCATTAATATTGCGTTAGATTAAATAATTTTAAATTCGGTTTTTCGTAAATGGATGTATTGGTTTCATTATTATAGATTTGGAAGTGAAACAAGGTGACAAGTTTCTTCGTCATATGTCAACGAAAACGTGTCGAAAAAATGGAAGAGTTTCACACTAGGAAAATGTCGCAAAAAACAGAAGAAATTTTTCGTGTTAAATATGTATGTACTACTGCAGATGTGTGGACAAACCGCTATCGTCGTTTTATGGGAGCAACAGCGCATTGGATGGATGAAGTATTTTTAAAAAGAGTTTCTTATGCCATTGCATGTCAACGTTTTCCAGGAAGTTGTACACACGACAGAATTTCGAAAATTTTAAACAAAATACACTTAAAATACGGTCTTATGGGAGAAAAGCTAGTAGCGACAGTGACAGACGATGGCTCCAATTTTGTTAAGGCTTTTCAGGAATTCGGAGTTAGATCTGATCTATTAGAGTCAATAGGTTAAAATATACACATTAAAAGTTCCACGTTTTGATATTCCACGTTGTTTTAAACTAATAAATGTAATATTCAAATGTACTATTTTCAGATGAAATGGAAACGGAAGATGTATCAGAAAATCCCAATGAAAACGATTCCGTTACCGTGTTGCTTATGAATGCTATCGTTTCAACATTGCTTCCTGCCCATAGAAGATGTGCCTCTCATACTTTAAATGTAATTGCTACTACGGATACTTTAAAGGGCATTGAATCGAATAAAAGCTTAAAGTTAATGTTCAATGATGTTATAAATAAATGTAACACATTGTGGTCTCAGTTAAGATCTCCAAAAAAATCGGAAATAATACTTGAAGTATTAGGAGAAGCCTTGAAGCGGCCTGTAATTACACGCTGGAACTCATTTTTCGATTCTTTTGTGCAACTTCTTAAATCAAAAGAAAAGTTGGAGGATCTGAATGCGGAATTAGATCTGAATGACTCTCTTATGACTGAAGATTTGATGTTATATAATTAAATTCACATAGGAATACACATGTTAGGCAATTTTGCAATCCAATTTTTGCTTCCATGCAATTTTGAAAAACTGTCTGTATGGATGTGTGTGTGTGTGTGTGTGTGTGTGTGTAACAATCAAATATAATTGGTTCTATAAAGTCGATTGAACTCTATTGCGGCTCATTTGACGCGGTTTGAAAGCTGTCATAAGATGTACGTACGCTAATTTAAGCCGTTTCAAATGCTTGTAAGTTACAGCGCAGTTTCGGCTTTTTAAAATCGGCTTTTTAAATTTTTTTATTATTATTGTTAGAATAACTGGGTCTGAGAAATAAAGATTTGTAGAGCATAAATTTGTTTATTTTCTGGTTCGAGGTTTGCTCAGTTATCTTTGTTTGTTTTCGAGTTATTGCAAAAATAGAAAATTTTTTACATAAATTCGTAGCTCAAAAACTTACTAATATTTTTTGTTTAAAAAAATTGTAAACGCAGGTAAAATCAAGTAGTTTTTACTATAGAAATTTTAAGTCTTAATTACATTTTGTTTTCGAGTAAAAAAATAGAAAATCAAAAAATGAGTTTTCTTTCGTTCACGTTTTAGATCGTAATTTTTTATTTTTTGAATCCAAAATTTGGGAAAGGTTAGATTTTAACATGGTCGAGATCTCTTTAATAAAATAGTTTAAAATAGATATCTTTAAAATAGTTTCCAAGATATTTGAGTTTGCAAATTTTTGCATTGTTTTTCCAACTTCACACATCTCAGGTTTGGAACTTCTGATTTCAAGCTGTGGCATCTCATTTTGTTAATTTTTGCGAATAGTTTTTGGAGAAATATTAAGATTATGGATTTGTATAAATTTACTTCAGTAATTAGCGAGTTTTTTGGTTGAAAATAATTGCGAATACTCATAGTATCAAATAATTTATGTTGCAAAAATTTCTAGTCTGAATTAATCTTTGATCTCGAGTAAAAAAATAAAGTGTAAAAAAATTGATTTAATTTTTTTATTTTTATTCCGAAAAAAGTCAAATTTTAACATACTTTTATATGAAAATTTTCATTTTATATATTAGTTGCACTACTTAGTACTAAGCAGCGGTTTTTTCTTATTTTGCAGATTTTTGGAAAAGTACGTTAAGTGCAATGAGCCAATTGCGCAAGCTCTTGATCTCATGCAGGGCAAAAATGATTCGTCATTTGGGCACTTATTACCAACCATTATTTCTACTCGTAATAAGTTGTAAAAGTTGAAGAATGAACATTTTCATTATTGCAAAGAATTGATCACAACATTAATCGACAGCTTAGAAAAAAGATAAATATATTTTGCATTATTAAATAAAATATTAAGTTTTACTGAGTTCATCTCAATCTTATATCATATTCAGATTTACAAATTATTTTAATACGTGGATTATCCCGAACCGTATTTCCGTGCGAGCATACACGATAACCGTTAGTTGCGTCCGTTTAGGAAACTAGTTATAAGATAGCATTGTAAAGTTCGTAGGTCGCGTAATAATTAAGTATTTTGTCTTGATTTGATTACAGACTAGTTAACTACTTCACCCGACCAAGACCAGGCGGGCTGGCAACATTTGCATTATATCTTTAGTTCTTTTGTATATTTGTACATAGTCTTAATATAATTAACCTTTATTATAAATAGTGGTACTTCATTTCAAATTCCTTAAAACCTGAATCCTGGAATCTGAACAAGGTCCGGCAAAGATTCACTCCATTACAATCTTCATAATGATACTTATAAATGAATTCTAGACACGTATTTTTAAGTTTGCAAATTATCTTAAGCTTTATGTTATTCATTAAATATTGAAATAATATGGTATATGAATCATTTATGTTATTATCACAGTAAATAATAGTACATTACGATACAAGTGCGCAAAATAGGTGATTCCCACACGAGTCGGATTTGCCGCTCGAGCGAAGCGAAGGTGGCAAAAAGACGAGTGTGGGAGTCACCTATGCGCACGTGTATCGTATACTATTTTTCCTAACGAATTGCGCAAAGATTTCATTTTGTGCTGACATTTGAGCGAGCGAGATAGTACACTGCTGCAATAGTGGTTAAAATAAAATTTTCCTGCAACAGTACTCACAATTATTAGAGAAAAAATTATTTCACCCCGAACCGATGGTTGCGTCCGAGCAAAGCGAGGGTGAAAAGGTGGTACGGGGTTGAAATCACTTTGTCTCTGATAATTTTGAGCACTATTGCAGGAAAAGTTTATTTTGCGCACTAGTGCGGGAATGTACTATTTTGCGCACGGAGTTAAGAAAATAATTTATTATGGTTACTGTAAAATTTGGAGCATTGCTTGAAAATGGTTGAAACTTTAAACAAGTATTCTATTTTAATAGTGCATCAAAAATGTCTTCTATATTTGGATGTGCTCCCTTCCAATAAAAAGTTTCAATGGTTTGAAATTGTGTCACTGGAATTTCACTAAATTATAAAATTATCATATTTTTCTTTCTATTGACTGGAGCATTTTCGAAAGCAGCAAATAACCAAATTTTACATTTAGTAGATGTAAAAAGAAATAGATTGAGGCATAGTGCAAGTATGTGCTTGCAAAAATAAAGTAGAAAATAAAATTTAAGTAAAAGAATTCATGTGAAAATCGTCGAAAAATTTATAGCAATGTGACTTTGGAAGACTGTCATATTTTTTCTGTATACAGCACATCAAAATAGTAAAAATCTCTTAAAGAACATATTAAATCCAACAATCTGTCTAATTTACAGAGTTTTTTATTAATGCTCCAAAAGTTACAGCAATGTAAACAATTTTTTTAATAAGTGCTGGTTTAAAAAGAATTAACTAAAATTAATTAAAACATGACTAAATGACAAATTGGATTTTCTGTGACAAGTAGAATACATTTTCATTGAAATTTCAATAAAATTTAGTATTATTTTCACAAACTATTGGCCGAAATCGTACGCGTTTACTAGAATTTACGGAACCGACCGATGTTTACTAACAGATAGACTTAACTTGATAGCACGATTTGCATGAAAATTTTCGTATGAGAAAAGGGAGGGGAGGGAAATTTAGAGTTATATTGTGTGGAAGTTTCAATTATATCGACTATAAGTTGTTATTATGTGACAGTTACTGATGTTTATTATATTTCGTTATATTTTTATTATTCTATGCTTTATAAATAAAATCTTAATAAACATATCACTATTTTTTCTAATCCTATTATAAAAAAAATGAAATATCGCGCACAACTTTTGGAGCATTTCTTGGTCATGAAAGCACATTATACCAATCAAATCCAATAATATTCCTATCCTTTCATACCCAATTTCCAAGGTGTGCTCCTAAAATTGCCTGATCTCACAATTTTTCGCCAAAAATTAAAAGTTAGGGAGATTTGCCCATATATATACAGGGTGTCCCATTTTAAATAACGGATGAGAATATCTCAAAAAATATTGGAGATAGAAAAAAACTTTCTATACAAAAGTTGTAGGGTTTTAAGGGTCCAACTGACGGTGATATTAACCATAACCTGAGGTGAAGGGTTAAGGTCATTTGAAGGACAAAATGTTTTTTTCAAATAAGAATCACTACTTTTGACCTCGGAAATGGAAAGGGCGGGAAATTTTACGTTCAGTATGACCTGGCCAAGGTTATGTTCAAGGTCATGGTCAGGATCAAAACAGTAAACGCGTACAGACCTTACGAAAAAAGCCAACCCTATAAAAATATTGAGATGCAGGAGCTGTAGGGTTGCAAGAAAGCCAACTGACGGTATCCTTAACCATCACCTCAAGGACAAAGGTCAAGGTCATGTTAGGAATTTTAAGATCTCGACCATCACTCGCTCTCAGCCTTACCCAGGATTAACGACGTGGACGTGGCGAGTTTCTATTCCCTCTGAGTGTGTGTATGTGTGAGCAAAATCGTAAAATTTTTTTGCGAAATTATACAAAAATTATTTAGTAGCTACTTTGCTTTAAGTGTAAAAAACTAAAAAAGTCAGAACATACTGTCAGTGCATAATTCACAACCTCGCTTTAGTTGACCTGATTGAATCAGACCATTCATCCGTCAGCCCCTTAGTACACAATGCCTGATTATACCTCCAATGAAATAGTAGATATTATTCTTGCGCTTGGATAATGCCATGGTAATTATGCTCAAGCAGCAAGAATATACCGTAATCGTTTTTCTAATAGAAGACACCCAAACGATCGTACCATTGCGAGACTTGTAGAGCGTCTACGACAACGACCATTTGGTCCGCGAGAAAGACGGAGAAATAATGTACCAGAAAGGGATCATTCACACGTGCTTGCAGTATTAGGTTTGGTAGCAATTGATTCCCACATTAGTACTTGAGCAATTGCAAGACAATTAGGTATTCCAAAATCCACGGTGCACCGAAGTCTGAGAGTTCACAGATTCCATCCTTACCACGTAACATTGACACAACAGTTACTTGTTGGGGACTTTGAACGAAGGCGCCAGTTTTGTGCGTGGGCACAAATGATAATACAAGGAGATCCAGAATTTTTTAATTACGTCCTTTTTAGTGATGAAGCTACTTTTCATAATACTGGTCAAATTAACAGGCACAATTGCCATTACTGGTCTGTCGAAAATCCACATTGGCTTCAACAAGTAAATCATCAGCAACGTTGGAGTTTGACCGTGTGGTGCGGTATTATAAATGGAAACTTAATTGGTCCGTATTTCTTCGTAAGATATGTAAATCGCCACAACTATTTACGGTTTTTGAGAAATGATTTACCGGTCTTACTTGAAAATGTTGATCTGCACACAAGACAACGCATGTGGTTTCAGCACGATGGTGCACCTGCTCATTTTACCAGAATAGTTCGTGACTATCTGAACTTCAGATTCACTAATCGATGGATAGGACGTGGTGGATTTGAAGAATGGTGTCCGAGATCTCCAGATATGACCAGCTTGAATTTATTTTGTGGGGTTATCTGAAAAATATTGTCTACGCTGAAGTACCCACTACAAGAGACAATATGATGGACCGGATAACAATTGCATGTCGCAACATTCTAAGAATCGCTCTTCTAGCCACCATTAGAAGTTTTCAAAATCGAATTCAGTTATGCCTCTTTAAAATCAGATTAGATAACTTACCCTTAGAAGAACTATCGCCTTGCGTTGAGTGTCTGGAATAACCACACCTTGCCTTAAGTGGCTGGAACAACTACCGCCTTGCCTTGACTGGCTGAGACAACTATACGCCGATACACACACACACACACACTCAGAGGGATTAGAAACTCGCCACGTCCACGTCGTTAATCCTGGGTAAGGCTGAGAGCGAGTGATGGTCGAGATCTTAAAATTCCTAACATGACCTTGACCTTTGTCCTTGAGGTTACGGTTAAGGATACCGTCAGTTGGCTTTCTTGCAACCCTACAGCTCTTGTATCTCAATATTTTTATAGGGTTGGCTTTTTTCGTAAGGTCTGAACGCGTTTACTGTATTGACCCTGACCATGACCTTGACAATAACCTTGGCCAAGATTATAATGAACGTAAAATTTCCCGCCCTTTCCATTTCCGAGGTCAAAAGTAGTGATTCCTATTTGAAAAAAACATTTTGTCCTTCAAATGACCTTAACCCTTGACCTCAGATTATGGTTAATATCACCGTCAGTTGGCCCCTTAAAAACCCTACAACTTTTGTATAGAAAGTTTTTTTCTATCTCCAATATTTTTTGAGATATTCTCATCCGTTATTTAAAATGGGACACCCTGTATATATATAATTTTATAATAGAAAATGCCTTAAGATCTTTTTTATGGGATTTTCAATTACAATTTTCAACATGAATCCAACTTTAAAAAATTTCTAATATTTTGATGAATTAATAAAGTTATATTTATTTATTTATTTAACTAAAAGCTCCAAATTTTGAAAGACAAGATTTTTTCTTGTAAAGTCTTACCTCGAGATATTTTCATATTCAAGATGGCAGCATCCAAGATGGTAATATATATAGGAGATAATTTTTTGATATTTCGATATTATTCTATAAACAATGTTTTATGATGAATGTTTATCAATATTGGACATACGGCGTAGTTTTTACCATTTCAAGATGGCGGACCCAATATAGCGGCAAGAAATTTGGCAAATTCTTCGATTTTTATAAAATTCGATTTACAGGGATTTCTTGGATCGCTGATTACGAAATCGTTATCAGCTTTTATAAATTCAAGGTGGCGGACCCAATATAGCGGCAAAAAATTTTGCAAATTGTTAAAATTTGATTTACAGGGTTTCTTGGGACGCTGATTACAAATACGTTATCACTTTCAACAAATTCAAGATGGCGGACCCAATATAGCGGCAAGAAATTTTACAAATTGTTGGATTCCTATGAAATTTGATTTACAGGGGTTTTCTGGATCGCTGGTTACAAATTCGTTGTTAGTTTTTATTTACATATTCAAGATAGCATAGAAACCAATATGGTGACCACAAGTTCTATTTATGTTAAATTTAGTTTAAAAGGTTTTTTGGGCCATGGATTACGGATTGGTAATGATGACTCATGTGCAGCATGCTTTTCCTCATGAAATAAATAGTCGTAAATATTCCTCAACGAAAATATTAAAAGTAAACAAAACAAAGAAATTTAAAAAAAAACTTACTGAATTACGTGTCTTTTCATGCGGTGAGAGCTGGGAAACGTGACTCCTTGGCTAAACGACGTAAAATCAGCGACCTATAAACTTAATTTAAAGAAAACTATAAGACAAAAACACAACTAGCATATGTTATATATTTTTAAAATTTTTGTGTTCTTTTGTTCAGAAGCAAATAATGTAAAGTAAGAAAAAAGAATATATATATATATATATAATTACTTTTTATATTTAAATATAATGTTATGATGATATTTAAGGAAATAGGCATATTTTTATATAAAATACGTTTTATTAAGGCCGTATTTAAAATATTATAATTAAATACAAATGTTTTCGATGGAAGCCAGCCATTAAATTATAATCATAGATCTTAATTAAAAATAAATCAGTTTACAATTTTAATAAATAGTAAATTCAATGTAGATAATTAAATAGTGCAATTTGTTAGGTACTGGTATAATGAATTTTTGTTCATCGATGTCAATTAATACGCATATTCTCCATATCCGATCTGTTTTAATACAAATTTCGTTGCTGATGAATTCTGCAACGTCTCGAATTATACTTGAGTAATGATTCAAAGTTGTTTTTATAACCTGACAAATAATTATTTCTTTATCATTAACATCCACAACGAAGTCTATTAACGAATAATAATAACTAACGAATTATTATAACGAATTCGTAATCAGCGATCCAAGAAATCCCTGTAAATCGAATTTCATAAAAATCGAAGAATTTGCCAAATTTCTTGTCGCTATATTGGGTCCGCCATCTTGAGATGGTAAAAACTACGCCGTATGTCCAATGTTGATAAACATTCATCATAAAACATTGTTTATAGAATAATATCGAAATATCAAAAAAATTTCTCCTATATATATTACCATCTTGGATGCTGCCATCTTGAATTTGGAAAAACCTCGAGGTAAGAGTTTAAAACAAAAAATCTTGTCTTTCAAAATTTGGAGCTTTTAGTTAAATAAATAAATAAATATGACTTTATTAATATGCATTTTTTTATTTGATTGCATTCATCAAAATATTAGAAATTTTTTAAAATTGGATTCATGTTGAAAATTGCAATTGAAAATCACATAAAAAAGATTTTAAGGCATTTCCTATTATAAATTAATATATATATATATGGGGTATTCCACGTGAAGTGGTCCGATCAAAATTTTAAAATGCACCAAATTTTGGGTACACTTTGCAAATGTTTTTCAGAATACAGAAAAAAATTTTTAGGTACTGGAATCTATTTGCTCAAAAGTTATTCTAACCTCAAAAAGTGAATTTTTCCATATTTTTTTCAACACCAGCTGGGTTTACCGCTATATAACTCAAAATCTATCAACTTTTACTATAGAACATTATATGTAACATTCGTTGCTAATTATATCTAGAATTTATTCTTCTGGGTTAGAATTTCTAATCTCAAGGTCAATGTTACATAAACTACATGTCAATATTCAACTTGAAAAAAGTGCAAGTGCGCCACCTTTGATTTTTTCATCCAAAAGTCTAAAACAAAGCTTGGAGCAATACCTTTCAAATGGTCTGTAGCATTTTTATGGCCTTCAATTCTGTAAAAAGTTATGACAATTTAAAGAAACACGAAATTTTTTTTAAAATTTAAATGGGAATTACCATGTTAATTTTTGTGAATTTTTTGTCTTTCTTGCACTTTTTTCAAGTTGAATATTGACATGTAGTTTATGTAACATTGACCTTGAGATTAGAAATTCTAACCTAGAAGAATAAATTCTAGATATAATTAGCAACGAGTGTTACCTATAATGTTCTATAGTAAAAGTTGATAGATTTTGAGTTATATAGCGGTAAACCCAGCTGGTGTTGAAAAAAATATGGAAAAATTCACTTTTTGAGGTTAGAATAACTTTTGAGCAAATAGATTCCAGCACCTAAAAATTTTTTTCTGTATTCTGAAAAACATTTGCAAAGTGTACCCAAAATTTGGTGCATTTTAAAATTTTGATCAGACCACTTCACGTGGAATACCCCATATATATATATATATATATTGCGACGAGACGTCGTTGCAATGAAATAAATAATACTTAATGTATTATATTATTTCGTAGTATGTATTAAATATTAAATCTTAAAATCTCGCACGTTGTTATTGTTTCGTGCGTTGCCTCTTCAAGGCCACGAAACACGCGTGTTTATGACGACGACCGAGGATGTGTGCGAGCATCCGTATATACAATTGTTATTGTGTGTGTGTGTTAGGTACTTTTCGGGAATGCGACAATTCCCGAAAAGCTCAGTACGCTGCCGGTCTTGACCGCGACAGCACCCTTTGACACATCGTCACGTTTAGTTTTGCGCGCCACGGGAAGTACCGGACCGGTTCGTCCGTGCTCCGGGAAGCTGTACGCGAGTGCTCGTGAGTTCGTGTGAGTGCAGTGCGAAGGACCAAATACCTCGGGTTAAGTGTTCCCCGAGGTAGGCGAATCGCCGCGGCATCAGGCCGCACCTGCAGACTACCGTCGAGGACGACGGAAAACCGGGCCGACTCCAACGGCCAGTAGACGTCGGGGCGCCGACGCACACCAGGGCCTATGGACAACCCAGCCCGGTAAGTACCCGACATTGGTCGGTATACCTTATAGTGTGTTGTGTGTGTGTGTGTATGAATGTTTGTTCGGTAGCACACCGGTGCTACCGAAACCGATTGGGTATTGCGCGGGGCGAGCACGGGGGCAGCCCCTGCTTGCCGCGTATATACCACGCGACCGGGAGAACGCCCCGTTATTCATTGTCGGGCAACTCCGTGTAATATTTCGGAATAAATACTCATTTATTTATTTTTATGTAACGGTCGCGTTATCATTTTAATTATAAATTAACCCGCAAACAACCTTCCGATTCCCGATTTTCCCGCCACGTGTGTCGGTACGTAGGAGATCGTCCTATCTCCGCTACCGTGTCCCGACGGGTTAACTTATTAATCCACGGCGACGACAAAGACGCGTTCTTCGGGGCCGTCGTCCCTGTATTAATAAATAAATAACTTGTAACTGGTATTAGGACGAAATACCACGTTACAATATATATATATATTTTCAAATTTTCAATATAGTAGCGCAATTTATGGCGCAACTTTTGGCTCGATAAAGACACGTAAAAAGTAGCGCAAAAAGTTGCGTCAAAAGTTGCGCTATTAATTGCGCATACATTTTCAGTAGGGTTTTTTCAAACACTCATCCTGTGAGGTTTTTAAAGTGGCTGGTATTAATACAGTCCGCCTTACTGAGTTATGAGGAATAGTCTTTGGCTTGTGGAGATCAATAAATTCATTTATCATATAACTTATAATGTAAACAAGCAATAGGTTCTCAAATATTCTAATAATTGGATAAATTCAAATTTTAAAATTTCTATAATTTGTATTAGTTCCTTTTCTTATATATTTTTTTTACTATAAGTTTCATTGTTAGATACGAATATATTTTATATTATATTATATTATAACATTTAAGATTCAATTAATTGTATTTATTGTAGATTAGGTATTGTATCGATAATTGATGAACACACTGTATTGTTTACATTACATTGCAACGTTTCGATGGAAATTCTCCATCCTCTTCAGGCATTACCTTTATTACACATATTTTACATTAGATTATAATAACAAGATTGAATATACATATATTATAATTATTACATTGGTAACTTACTACACGTCAATATTTATTAAAAATTATAAAAATTCTTTTGTAGTATCTCTGAATCGTTGCACTATGAATTAAAGACAAAGTATAATAAATACATATTCTCGAAGTAAAGTATTGCACAGAAGTTAAGGTTATATAGCCAACATTTACCTCTCCTTTATGTGATTTACACATTATTATAAAAATAGAAATCAATAAAATAAAATAAATAAATAAATAAACAATAAATAAATAAATAAATAAATAATTGGAACAAAACACAACGTAGTTAACACAAAGAAAAAGAAAAAGCAGTCAAGTAAAAACGAATGAAAACATGACAGACGCTTATTATATGAGTCATTTAAATCTTATTGACATGCGCAATTATGTACAATTATTAGATAAGCGCGCGAAATATTATAATACGGCGCGAAAATTCAAAACTTGTAATTGTATATTATCAGTGTAAATTCATGATAGGGAAATTAATACATGATAATACTTTTAATATTTAATTAATACATTATTTTTACTTAAAAATTATTTTTACCAAAACTCAAATCACTCATAATACAATTAATCCGCGGCTATTGTAACCTGACTAGAAATTAGTCAAGAACTAAAGGAGAAATAAATATTAGCTATCTATAATTTACTTTCATTTTATTAACAATATCATTATAGTGATGACTAAGATACTACAAAAGAATTTTTATAATTTTTAATAAATATTGACGTGTAGTAAGTTACCAATGTAATAATTATAATATATGTATATTCAATCTTGTTATTATAATCTAATGTAAAATATGTGTAATAAAGGTAATGCCTGAAGAGGATGGAGAATTTCCATCGAAACGTTGCAATGTAATGTAAACAATACAGTGTGTTCATCAATTATCGATACAATACCTAATCTACAATTTCAACTGCGTGGACGACATTAATATAACTAAAGAATTGTATTTATTGGTTGTTACTTTGTATAAATAATTTAGGTTTTCATTATTTATTACTTATTGTTATTATTATTATTTCAGCAGCTAGTTTACCAATATATTACTAGCATGGCTTTAGCTGTCGTAAAAGTTTCTGTTGACACGTTTCTACCTCTTGCGAATACTATGTGAATACTATGCCATCTACTATGATTATATCTTTGTATGGTAGTTGGCTTTTTAGTGAATACATAGAATTAGTAAAAGTCTGAGTTCCTCTTATGCCTTATTATATTGAAAACATAGGTCAAAATGTTTGCAATGTTTATCACGATAGTCTTAAGAGTTTTTGCATTAATCCCATTAACTCCCCCGTTTTTAAGCTTTAGTTCATATATAATCTTTAAGATCTCCAATTTGTTTGTAGGTTTAATGAAGATAGTTTTTGGATTATTATTAGACAAATCTAGCAATCTCTAATTAGGTGTTTTTATTTTTTTACTTAGAGTCTCCTCTAATTTGCAGTAAAAATAATTTTAACTGTTAGCAATTTCTTTCTCGTTTTTTATTATTAATTTATCATCCATTTTAATTTGCTTTATGGAAGTATTATTTTTGTTTTTGTTATATCAATTTTATTATTTATACATGATCACTTTTTTACGATTATTTTAATTTGTTTCAAGCATTTTTTGTTGAATTTAAATTTTGCATCTTTGATTATCTTATTAAGTGTTTTAACATATGTTTTATATAGTGTTATGAGTTCTTCATTATTTGGATTCAATTTTGGTCTATATTATTATAAAGATTTTCTTTCTTATTACAAGAAGATATAATGGTTATAGTCATCCAGTCTTTTCTGGGAATTATATTAATTTTTTTCGCATTATTTTTTATATACTTAGCTTTCTCAGTACATAATTGCATATCCTTTACTGTGGTTTTGATGATTTCATTAGGATATGTCATATTAAAATATTTGGGCCAATCCACCTTATACGCTTCATATAATAACGTGTCATAGTTGCATAAGTAAGATTTTTCTTGTTTTTCATTACTTTTTGTTATTTTCCCATTTTTTTATTTTACGAATATCAGATAGTGGTCTGTTGTATGTATTTTTAATGTTAAAGCTTTAGTAGTCATGAAGTCTGTTTTAAAAAAGATATTACCTATAAAGTTCCTGTTTCCGACATTAACCTTTTTGGACCAGAGATATTAGTGTAACTTGGTAGAAAACCTTTTTGAGCTATGTTATTTAAAAAGTCTAAACTTATGTTATATAACGGTAAGCGAGTTATCGATCAGGTGAGTAACCGAAAAGAGTATAGAGAAGGATGCGCGCGAGTATCGTGCGCGAAGGGAAGAATGGTATCGAATTCGCGTGCGCACGGCAACAACAACGTGTTTAGAAGCCGGTGTGATATCTTTTACACGATAAAAGAACTGAAGTATCGGTGCATCTGGTATGTGGGTCTGAGGTATTTCTCCCCACCAACCTCCACGTCGGCGTGCGGAGCAGCACGTCCCACAGTAAGGGAAAGAAGGAAGCCAGGAGTCGGCAGCCTTCCCGACCGATGAAGTGAGAGAGAGAGAGAGAGAGAGAGAGAGAGAGAGAGAGAGAGAGAGAGAGAGAGAGAGAGAGAGAGAGAGAGAGAGAGATAATCCCTAGGCCCAGAGTAACCAGTTGGCGATTTTCTTTCCTTTTCTCTCTAACGTATTTTGATGTTTATTATACAAGAGCAACGAAGAGAAAAAATCGCCATATGGCAACCCTGTCTAGGCCAAGCTCTCTCTCCGTTGCCCAGCCTTTTCCCGCCGATACGAAATATTCAGATTCGCGGTAAGTGGTGCACCACGTTTAGACCCGCGTGTCTGTCTAATATTTCATATCCCGGTTTACCTGGTACGGTCCAGGAGAGGAAGCGTTCCTCTTTTTCCCCTTCTCGTGACAAATCCCGTCCGAGTAGACAGGTCGGTGGTTCGCGGGAGCCATTTCACGAAAGAAGGCGCGCGTGACGTAGGCAGCTTCTACATCAGAGATACATACGTCGCTCGGTGTGACGTACAGCCATCAGGTTAAGCAGCCGATCATTCCCGGATCGATTGCTCATAACGCGACCGTTAATAACCGTTCGGGGCTGAGCTACGCTCTCTTCTCGTCCACGGGTCTCATCCTCTTCGGCCTCTTGCTGGCCAGATATCGTTGGAGGAGGCGGAGTAGGAGGAAGAGCCAGGGAGTCCTGATATTCCCTACGGCGTCGATCGACCAGCCTTTGAGCATGCTCGCCCCAGGCGCGCCGCACCTCCTCAATCGGTCCGGTATGGTGCAGACCGAACTCTGCCGCCTGTCGGCGGTCTGCCTCCTCGATTCGTCGAGCAATAACTCCGGACGCAAAGGATGGTTGGTTTTCCTGAGGCTGTGCGTCCACAATACCCACCGAAGTTGCTCGGACCGATGCGACGGTGGTTTCTTCCACCCGCCGCTTCTTCGCTTTACTGCGGCTTCCTCTCTGTCTGGCCCTCTTGGACACGGACTTCTCCTGTGTCCCAGACGTTGAAGGACGTTGGGATGCCGCTGTTATATACTTGCTCTAATTTTTCCGTGGCGAGCCGATCATTGCTGGCCTAGGATTTTCTCCTTGGCGGAACGTATCTCTTTAAATCGGATACGTGTACTTCAGACCTTTTCCGTCCAGACTCCTCAAGTCTTAAGACTACTGGTGATAGTATCTCCTTGACTTCGAAGGGTCCGTCGTACTTAGGCGCCAATTTGGCCGAAATACCTTTGGCCCCGTGCGATAACGTTCTACACTTCCTCATGACTAAATCGCCTACTTGGAAGGAAGCCACGCGTCTATTTTTGTTATAGACTTTCTCCTGACGTCTCTGCTCTTCATCTATGTGTTTCCGCACTAGATCTCTAAGGGCATCAAGACGTTTGAGTCGATCCATCCACATCTCGGGATCGATAGGAATTTTAAATTCCCTCTTCTCAACCTCTCTACGCAGACTCTTTACAGGTTGAGGATGACGTCCAAAATTGAGGAAAGCTGGGGAAACCTTCGTACTTGATTGCGTTGCTGTATTAATAGCATGACGGAATTCATGTAGATGTTCATCCCAGCTGCGATGATCGGAATCCACTAAGGCCGCGATCATCGTCTTTAATGTCCTGATTGTTCGCTCGACGGGGTTGGCTTGTGGTCGGTAAGGAGGAGTCGTGATCTGTTTTATCCCGTAATCCTCAAGCATCTGTGTCAACTTATTAATGACGAACTCTGTACCATTATCTGTAAGGAAGTAATCAGGAGTCTCCCAACGAAACAGTCTGAGTTCCTTGAATGCTTTCACGACCGACTTACCGGTAGCAGCTCGTAACGGTTTTAATTCAACCCACCTCGTTAACAAATCTTGTAAGACCAGTATATATTTGTATTGGTTCTTACTACGAAGCAGTTCCGTTATATCTGCCGCAACCACAGCCCACGGTCTCTCAATATTACGTTTGCCCATCAAACCTTGAGGGCCCGCCTGTGAGACTTTATATCGTTGGCAGTCTATACACTGCACAACGAATTGCCTGACATCATGATAGATACCCGGCCAATAATAGTCTTTGCCACTCGGTCATAGGTCTTTCCACTCCTAAATGACCACACGATGGAGGGCAATGCGAATCCTCTAGTACGCGCGTCCTATGTTCAATGGGCACAACAATCTCCATCCCTCCTCTTGACCCGTGATTGGGTCCAGCAGCTTATCGGTCGTGAATCGATAGAGCATTTCATCCTCAATTTTCCATTGCGGATAACGCGACCGTTAATAACCGTTCGGGGCTGAGCTACGCTCTCTTCTCGTCCACGGGTCTCATCCTCTTCGGCCTCTTGCTGGCCAGATATCGTTGGAGGAGGCGGAGTAGGAGGAAGAGCCAGGGAGTCCTGATATTCCCTACGGCGTCGATCGACCAGCCTTTGAGCATGCTCGCCCCAGGCGCGCCGCACCTCCTCAATCGGTCCGGTATGGTGCAGACCGAACTCTGCCGCCTGTCGGCGGTCTGCCTCCTCGATTCGTCGAGCAATAACTCCGGACGCAAAGGATGGTTGGTTTTCCTGAGGCTGTGCGTCCACAATACCCACCGAAGTTGCTCGGACCGATGCGACGGTGGTTTCTTCCACCCGCCGCTTCTTCGCTTTACTGCGGCTTCCTCTCTGTCTGGCCCTCTTGGACACGGACTTCTCCTGTGTCCCAGACGTTGAAGGACGTTTGGGATGCCGCTGTTATATACTTGCTCTAATTTTTCCGTGGCGAGCCGATCATTGCTGGCCTAGGATTTTCTCCTTGGCGGAACGTATCTCTTTAAATCGGATACGTGTACTTCAGACCTTTTCCGTCCAGACTCCTCAAGTCTTAAGACTACTGGTGATAGTATCTCCTTGACTTCGAAGGGTCCGTCGTACTTAGGCGCCAATTTGGCCGAAATACCTTTGGCCCCGTGCGATAACGTTCTACACTTCCTCATGACTAAATCGCCTACTTGGAAGGAAGCCACGCGTCTATTTTTGTTATAGACTTTCTCCTGACGTCTCTGCTCTTCATCTATGTGTTTCCGCACTAGATCTCTAAGGGCATCAAGACGTTTGAGTCGATCCATCCACATCTCGGGATCGATAGGAATTTTAAATTCCCTCTTCTCAACCTCTCTACGCAGACTCTTTACAGGTTGAGGATGACGTCCAAAATTGAGGAAAGCTGGGGAAACCTTCGTACTTGATTGCGTTGCTGTATTAATAGCATGACGGAATTCATGTAGATGTTCATCCCAGCTGCGATGATCGGAATCCACTAAGGCCGCGATCATCGTCTTTAATGTCCTGATTGTTCGCTCGACGGGGTTGGCTTGTGGTCGGTAAGGAGGAGTCGTGATCTGTTTTATCCCGTAATCCTCAAGCATCTGTGTCAACTTATTAATGACGAACTCTGTACCATTATCTGTAAGGAAGTAATCAGGAGTCTCCCAACGAAACAGTCTGAGTTCCTTGAATGCTTTCACGACCGACTTACCGGTAGCAGCTCGTAACGGTTTTAATTCAACCCACCTCGTTAACAAATCTTGTAAGACCAGTATATATTTGTATTGGTTCTTACTACGAAGCAGTTCCGTTATATCTGCCGCAACCACAGCCCACGGTCTCTCAATATTACGTTTGCCCATCAAACCTTGAGGGCCCGCCTGTGAGACTTTATATCGTTGGCAGTCTATACACTGCACAACGAATTGCCTGACATCATGGTAGATACCTGGCCAATAATAGTCCTTTGCCACTCGGTCATAGGTCTTTTCCACTCCTAAATGACCACACGATGGAGGGCAATGCGAATCCTCTAGTACGCGCGTCCTATGCTCAATGGGCACAACTAATCTCCATTCCTCCTCTTGACCCGTGATTGGGTCCAGCAGCTTATCGGTCGTGAACCGATAGAGCATTTCATCCTCAATTTTTCAATGCGGAAACTTTTGAGGACTGGACCTTACATCATCCAATCTGGCGATGTACCAAGGGTCGGTAATCACGTCAAAGGAGGCTATTTCGACTTCGTCCGAGTCCAGGTTAACAGCGCGAGAGAGTGCGTCGGGAACGTAGTGTAGTGCACCTTTCTTGTGCACAATCTCGAAGTCCCACTGTTGCACCTCAAGCACCCAGCGCGCTAGTCTGCCCGTGGGCTCTTTAAGAGTCTTCAGCCATTTGAGCGCGCTGTAGTCCGTCACAGCTTTAAACGATACGCTTTAATATATGGCTGAAGTTTCTTAATTGCCCAGATTAAGGCTAGACACTCTTTCTCCGTCGTCATGTAGTTACGCTCTGCCTTGTTCAACACTCGGCTGACGTAAACGATCGGATGCTCGAAACCATCTTCATCTTCTTGGGTCAACACAGCCCCAATAGCATAATCACTCGCGTCACTCTGGACCGAGAAAGGCTTAGAGAAGTCTGGTCGAGCGAGCACTGGCGCGCCGGCTAGAGCTAACCTGAGTTCACGGAACGCCGCGTCCTGCTCTGGTCCCCATTCCCATGGCTGGTCCTTACGCAGTAATCTCACGAGAGGGATCTTAATATCCGACTCTCGATTTATAAAACGAGAATACCAACCGACCATGCCAAGGAAGGAACGAAGTTGTTTAACATTTCTTGGTGTCGGATAATTTAGGACAGGAGCCACTCGATCCACATCGGGACGAAGTCCATCACCATCCAGGCGGTACCCAAGAAACGGAACGCTCGAGCAACAGAACTGACACTTCTCTCTGTTCAATTCTAGCCCTGCGTTCACTAGTGTCCTTAGAACCATTTCCAACCATTTCAAATGTTCCTCGAAAGTTTCGGTTATAACGATTAAATCGTCCAGGTAACCAAAAACATGAGGTTCAACTTCGGGACCAAATAGAGCATCGATCAACCGTGCAAATGTCATGGGTGCATTCATCAGTCCGAACGGCATCCGTGTGAACTGCCACAACCCAGACCCAGGCACAGCGAAGGCGGTATAATGTCGACTAATTTCTGACATTAACACTTGAAAATATGCCTTCTTAAGATCGATCTTAGAGATGAATTTGGCATTATGTAACTTATCCAGAATCGAATCCATATTGGGTATTGGATATGAGTCACGTTTTGTTACCGCATTCAAATCTCGGAAGTCTATGCAAAAACGATAGCTACCTTCGTCTTTGCGGGCTATCACTGGAGCGGCAGACCATTCACTTGCACTCGGTTCAATTATTCCTCTCTCAAACATTTTTCTGACTTCTTGCTGGGCGAATTCGAGGACTTTAGGCGACATACGTCTTGGTTTGTGACGTACTGGTCGTGCACCTGGCTCTACTTCCACGTGATGTTCGATCAACGTAGTAAAGCCATGCACATCGCCTGGTGGTGGTAATAAGCTCTCTACTAACTTTCTTACCTTCTCTCGCTAGTCATCGTTAATCTCGATGATACCTGCACACTCTGCGAGAATCCTCGTGTCTTCGTCTCGGATTCCATCCTTGACAAAAGACTGCCATTTTCCGGCGCCAACAACGCCAGAGGGCATCTCCAATTTTAACCTCGATGTTCCAATGTTGAAGGAAGTCCATACCGAGGATCATCGAGTGTTCCATACTCTCGACTATTCTCAGTTGGATGTTGCTATCTAATCCCTCAATTCCAAATAGAACATGTAACAAACCTAGGACTTTCAGTGCCGGTCCTGCGACACCTCGCACGACTACCTTGGCCGGTTTCCACTTATCCCTGTAGCCTTTCGCTACGTCAACGCGTATAAGTGAAACCATTGCTCCTGGGTCGAACAATGCTTTAAAGTCCTTGCCACCAAGTCTTACCGAGAAGAACAAACGGTTTTCGGATTGCACTCCCGCAACCATGTCTTCGGCTTGACTGTCAAGAAGAACTGGAGTCGAACTTGTCTCTCTGGACGTCTTCGGGACGGCTCCTGCCCCCCCTGAACTGTTCTAATCGGCAACGATTTTGAACTGTTCATCACCTGATCAAGAGAGACAGTCATTTTACTCTCATTAGACTGTTTTAAACTCTTTTCTTTGATCGTAGGTTGGGGTGACAATGAGTAACGAATATCATCGTTCTCATTGGTGGGGTTACACAGGTTTAGAGTTTTTCTCTCGTTCTCTATTTCCTTGAGTAACCGTTTGTGTTGGTTAACGGCCTGCCTACGGAGTACTTCAGACCAGAAAGACTCTTTGTTTTTCTTGATCTCTAGAAGTTCTAAATCTGCTTTGTTCGGTGCTTCGAACGTTGGAGTTAGCTTGGAAGGAGACTCAGCCTTAATCATAGGTAACTCAGCAGATTTCGGCAAATTCAGATGTTCAGAGGTATTCTCTCTTACCTTTTGAACGTTTGTTTGCTCTCCGTTAAGCAGTTCAGCGAAGTCAGTGAGGTGTTTGTCCTTCTTAACAAACAACCTCGCGGGTTCACCAACCCGTATTTCTTGCCCCCTAGAGCTCTTACGCTCTTTTAATTGCGTGCAGGGCCCGGGGGACGATTCTGGTACCCTGCCGCTAGGTTTCCCAGATATTGCCGTACATGTTCACACTTTGGACAATTATTAAGGGTTACCCCAGTAGTGTGGCACACCTGACACTCAATGGGCGCTGCCACGTTCGGGCACTGGTCCGCTTATGTCCCATACTTGCGCAATGTAGACAAGTCTGATTGGGACAATCGGAATATCGATGTCCTACTTTGTGGCATGTAAAACATATGCCAAAGTAGGGACTATTCGAATTCCTTTGCAAACCAGCGTCTTGGGTCTGCCTCTGCGTAGTACGATCATACATCGTGCTTTGTCTACGTTGAGGCGTGTAGACGGGTGTCGTCTGAGCTTGAGCAACGTATTGTTTCGGCCTAGCACCGGTATATTGTTGCTGCTTTGACCCTGTCTGTCTATTTCCCGAAGATTGTCTCGCGTTATTAATATTTTGTGCACCCACAAAATTTTTACTTTATTGCAAGTACTGACGTTGACTAGTGTTGCGAGTACCATACACATTGGCTACTTCACAATCACTTGAAGATGGGCTAGAAGAATGTATCTTATTTTTCTTGCTCCTTTTCTTTTTCAACGTCTTCTTCTTCGGTGGTGGAGATGGCTGAGGAACCGGTTGGCTCTTCTTATTTTCAACTAATGAGGCCACTTTCCCCGAAACTTTGGACGAACTCCGTTTTGGGAAAGCTTGTGGGATATGAACTTGTTCTCTTGGTGTGGGTTCCGCAAATCTCTTGTCCCATACCAAGTGTTGTTCATATTCTTTGCCGTATTTCATTATGTCTTCGAAATTATTTATGGATCTTGAGGACATAAATTTACGGCACTCCGGTCTCAATTGAGAATATGCCATCTCTACTTGTTGGCGCAACGGAGGAGGTCGGCGGAATTTCCGCACAATAGCCTTAAAGCAATTTAGGTATTTTACGACCTTCTCTCCTTTGCCTTGCGTGCGGCGTTGTAGATCCTCGAACAAATCTTGATCTCGCAACTTCTGACCGTATTCATTCAAAAATTCATTTTCGAATTCATACCAGTTACGTAAAGAAGATTGGACGGGCCTATACCAAAATAGGGCTGTCTTCTTAAACACGCAAGGCAGTGCGCTCAAAATACGCCGGTCAGAGAACTGGTCGTCATTCCTGAAGTCTTGTAAACTATCTAGGAATTCTTCGGCATCGTCGTTGGTCTCCCCATCGAACGATAGACCCCAGTCTCTGAGGGCTCTTGCACAACCAGGCCGATCCTTTCTATCTCTCATTGGTGGCTGGTTGTATTCCAAAGAGACTAATGCACCCATGTCCTCACTTTGGTTATACCTATCACGCCGGTGGACATCTCGACTCGGCGATGGTACTCTGCTACGTCTGTCAGGGAGGCGCTCCTTGCGATATCTTCTCGCATAGTAAGCGGTTGCATCTTCCCTATTTGTAGCGCAATATTCGTCCGAATCTAAGTTGCTAAGATTAGAGTCGGTTTGAGTACCTTGATCGCGTCTAGCGACGGCTCGCTCGTGCTCGACGGGATCATTATTGATTTCGCGGGATCTGTTGTAACCATTATCACACTGTGTAGAGGCCTCCCTCCTAGTGTAAGTACTTTGGTTACGATCGGACGTTCGAGACTTACTATTCCCTTCATTCGGTAACCGTCTAGAAGTGGACGTTGCACTCCTGTGATAGCGCTCACCTTCCGAGAACGATTCATCATCTGCTTCTTCTGGTGCTGACCCATATCTGTGTGAGGAGGTCCTGTTGTTATGCTTGTCATAACTAACCTTCCTCTGACAGGTACCGTATTGATCACGACTATGTGAACGATAAAAGGAAGACGCACATATGAGGTTTTACCTAGCATAGAAGAAAGGCTAGCAAAGTTTTGGTTCAGACCGAGTAAATGGCTGATCCAAATACTCAGTGGACATGGAAATTTCCAATCATTCAGGAAAAGATTTAACTTTGTAGAGTCCGACCTATGCAGCTGTGGAGAGGCATAAATATGTACAGGATATGGAAGAAGCAGCTAGAAATACGAAAAGGATGATGACGACCAAAGAAGGCGTAGACAAATTAACCATGATGGTTAAAGACATTATGCTTGTAAAGATTGCTACCGAAGACCTAGAAAAAGACTTGGCTTTAACCGCGACAATAGCAGAAGTAGTAGGAACAGAGGAAGACGAAGTGTGAGAGATAGAAGTAGGTACAGTTAATCTTCCAGAAATAGAAATAGGGTAGAGAGAAAGGAAATGCATAAGTGAGCAGAGGAAGAAAGTGAAATGAGTGAAAGACGGAAGATAGTAGATAGGTAAAAATCGAAAGTCGCACTAATACATGTCGCACTAACAGAGGTAGTAGAACAGAGGTAATCAAGGTAGATAGAGATTTTGTACTAATTAACATAATGACTAACATTCCGTATAGGGAAAAAGGGTTTTCGTAGAATGAAAGTTGAGCGAAAGGAAAGGATGAATGTAAAAGCTCAGAATGAAAGAAAGGGTGAGTGAGAGAATAGATAGGTGAATAGGAACTCCTTCTTGTAGGTTAGGCAAAAGCCAAAGAAGAGAGAAGAAAGAAGAGAGAAGAGAAGAAAGAAGTGAGAAGGGAAGAAAGAAGAGAAAGGAAAGACAAGAGGAAAACCTCATAAACAGTTGGTCTTGCTCCCCTGAACAACCGCAAAAGTAAGAAACAAAGAAACAAAGAAACAAAAATAAAAATAAAAAATAAAACCGAAGCAATAAATAAGAGCAAACGAGTAAAGCATAATCGCAAGAGCAGAGAAAGGCTAAAGCGAACTCCTTATGTTCTGTAGTCCAAATAACCGTCACAGTCGAGGATAAGAAATACAAGAAAGATAGCAACAAACGATGTGACATGGACGACCGCCGGTATGCCAGAGGCGAGGTACGGCGGCAATGATCAATGCGTTAGGCATCGATCTAGCTCGGTTTTTTTTTTTTTTTTTTTTTTTTTTTTTTTTTTTTTTTTTTTTTATGTGAACGATAATCTGGAGCTTCCCTCCGATTATCAGTCGGCTGCCTGCGATCGTTGGAAGGGAGTTCATAATCCCTGCTCGTCTGTTGCCGCGACTTATCTGAATGAATCTCCGAAACGCGCTTTTTAATAGCTCCAGAACTACTAAAATGGCTGGGAGTAGACCGACCCTGTGTATCGGCGTTCAGTCCAAAATCGTTTCGACGAATGGCGCCCCTTTCCACTGGATTGTGGTTGCCAACCAACGAGTTACGCTAATCCCGGTGTGATGTATGTGGTGAATTGATAGCATGCGTCTCACCTAGACCAGTATGTGTGGCGGTCGACACCGTCAATTGTCTCGAAGGTGGTGCATTAGTCGTCGGAATTGCCGCTTCTGTGTCAATGCCTGCTGCATTATCAGAAAGCGGTCTTAATTCACCCGTCGGCGTGGGCACTCTACTGTGTGTAGTCACATTTCCCTCTTCTTCCTCAATGGGGGTTATGTGCTCACTTGTTGGTCTATCGTCTGACAACTCAGACTCTATAGACCTGTCGGTACCAGAATGTATCACACTACCTCTTCTGGAACGCTTTTGGTGCTTCTGCCAGAACTGTAGACAAGCTAAAGGCTTGGTCGCTGGTTGGGCAGAAGTATCCTCGTCGTAATTGGGATACCAAGGCACGTCAATTTGAGGATCATAACACTTAACCCTATGTCTTAGAAGGCGCTCTCTACACTCAAACTCTTCGCTATTTGCATTAAGGTGCAACCGATCAAGCTGGGCGTAGATCTCCTCCAACGGAAGTGATCTGATGTCCTTTTTAATGTGCCTCGCATCCCGCGAGTCACTAAGTATTTTGCACATACGCGTCTCATAGCTGCCCATCGTAATCTTTTTGATAAGGCAGAGACGGCGTTGTGCACCTGGGGATTTCTTCTCAGTTGGCACACCAACTGCGCCCCCGTATGCCCTGTAAAGTTTGAACAACTGAGGAGATAGCTCAGAGTCCAGATACAAATATAGAGTACAAAACTACTATATTTGAAAAAGCATACCTTACATACAGAGAAACGAACACAACAAAATTCCGATCCGAACTTGGCAAACCAATTAAATAATAAAAATCTAAATAAACAACAAGGAAAATTAATGTAAATTAATTTGATCTTTAAAAAAAAAATTTGTTTGCCACCAGATTCGAAAGCTTAATCGAATCTCAATTCGGATCAAAGGAAAAAAATTTTTGTTGTCGATCTTCTCTTTCAACCTAAGTAAAATTGCAAAAGATACTTGGATCAATCCAAGACCGAATTAATTTGACAAACAAATTAATTTGGTAACAATTTAAAAATAAATTGCTATCGATTGCAACTTATGAACAAAAATACAAAAAAAAAAAAAAAAAAAAAATTTTAATTCTCTGACAAGAGAATTTAAATTTTGAAAGAAAAGAAGAAAAAAAAATTCTGGAAGCCACAAATATAATTATTTCGACAAACAAAAAAATTATAATTTTACACAAAATGTAAATCTCATACAAAGAAAAGAAGAAAAAAAAATTCTGGAAGCCACAAATATAATTATTTTGACAAACAAAATAATTATAATTTTACACAAAATGTAAATCTCATATAAAGAAAACACAAAAAAAAAATTGTAAAAAGTAGCTTCTAAAGAAAGGAATTTTTCTCAACCAAAATCACACAAAAGAAAAATTTTAAATGTGATTGAAACAGCAAAAAAAAATTTTAAAGTTGATTTAAAATATACAAAAAAAAATTAATTTTATCGTCAACCTCCAACAAAAAATTTTGATTTATTTTTAAAAGAATTGAATTATTTTATTTATTATTAATTTTATATATCTTCTATTATATTATATAAAAATTAACAATATAAATGTGCAATTAATTTGACAAACAAATTAATTGCAATATTCCTTAATTTAGAGAAAAAAAAACAAAAAAAATTTAAGAAAATAAATCAAAGAAATTTTCCCGTCAGTAGAATTAATGATTAAGTGACAAACACTTAATCAAAATAATATTAATATTAGCAATAAATATAAATGCAACACCGATCTCACGATGTGTCTCAGCACTAATGCGAGCCAAAATCGCGACGGTAATACAAAAAGATTAATCAACTTTGACTTATCTGACTAACAGACAATGTCAAATTTGAATATAATAATATTAATAATTATTAGCACACAACAAAAAAAAATTATTGTATAATTTCAAAATTATCAGCTGACTAACAGCGTGATAATATCTATGAAAAATTACTTCAAAAGTATATATATATTACAACAAAGCAAATTATTAATAATAATAATAATGATAATAATAAAATTAATAATTATAAGTAATAAAAAATATTATTGGTCGTCTCGAACTGATACAAAATCAGTGAGTCGAACTCAAAAATATTTCACACGCACCCAAATTGTTAAACTCTCTTTTAAAACGAGTTAACAAAATTCATGCAATTAAATTAAAAATGAAATAATAAAATACATGCAATGAATTTAGAAATGAAATTCGGTCGCGCAGAGGGGGAAATTTTCCTTCTTGCGTAGCAACGAAGGATAGCCGCGCGGTATATGCCGTATAATGTATGTTCTCTCTCTCTCTCTCTTGGTAAGTACAAAGCCGCTTATTCTTTCGCTCTATCGTAGTATTACATTTTTGCTCACCAAGTGGCCTCGAGTAATTTTCAGCGAGTGCCGAGGGGATGATAACCGACTGCAGCATCAATTAATATAATTAATAAAATCCTGCTGCAGACGGTTTTCCCGTATTTGGTCGTATTTTTCGCCAGCATTTTTGGAGGTTATCTGCGAGCAGAGAGGAAAAAGGCGGCTCTCCATAGTATACCGCGTCTGCAGGTCCACCAACTTTCGGACAACTCGATTCGCACATTGCGAAATCTCTTGGAGTGGGCTTATTCGCTGTGGAAATGGCAACGTCGCGCGGATGTTTCGTGTGTGGTGGTCGACTCACGCAAAAGGATTATACTGAGGTTTGTGGGCTATGTAACAGTATTACACATGCGCACTGCTTTGAGGCAGCGCTGGGCTCCTCGGAGCGCCGCTGCTGTCTCTTGGCGAAAGCTAGAACGCAAGTCGCGGCTCCCACAGATGTGAGGGCGCCACCGCCTGGGTTGCCGCGACAGACCAGCGCGATCTGCTCTACCGCGCTCGCCGACACGCCCACTCAGCTCCCCACCAGCGCCAAGCGTATTGCCTCGCCTCCGTCGCCATCATTGTCGCAGGTTGCTAAGCAACCTCGCGGCGCCACGCCCACAACGCCCAATAGTGACTCTCCTGCCGCTGTCGCTCTAAACACCGACTCAATGGCGTGTGCCCCGCCGCCGTGGATGGAGACATTCGTACGAAAGCTTCAATCCTCCTTCCATAAGGATATTAATACGGTGGTTGAGAAGGTAGACCGGATAGAGGGAAAGTTGGATGAGATGCGGGCTGACCTACGAGCACTCAATGCGCAAGTAGATCAATTAGAGACGACCACGGAAACTCGTTTAAGCACCCAAGATAAGCGATTCGATACGCTAGAATCTCGCGTCACAATTCTTGAGGTTCGGAAGAATGGTGGGGATCCATCCATACCCCGTGATCTCCCATCCGCAGATGCCCTTAGGGATACCTGCGAGATATTAATAACGGGATTGCCCTTGGAGATGACATCGCCGGATATCGATGCTATCGAAAAATTGTTGTCCGTCTTGAATCTGCCCCTGCTGTCTAAGCAGATCATCGATGTTCGGTCGTGGTCTCCACGGGCCAGGGCCGTCGCCGAGGGAGGTGATCCAGCTGCGCCACGATCAAGAGGTGTCGTCTTTCGACTATCGTCGACTGCGGCCAGGGATGCGGTAGTCGAGAAGGCATTCCTCCTCAAGGGGAAAACAACCCATGATATTTTCGGTTCGGGAGGGAACTCCGGTATATTTATCCGACCTTTATGGCCAAAGCCCGTTTTTGACTTGTGGCAGGCGGCGATCCGCAAAAGTAGAGAGCTAGGCTACGCGAGGCCTATAGTTATTAATCTTAATGTGTATGTGCGTAAGACTAAGGATGGCCCCTTGAATTGCGTAATCTCGGAAGCTGATATTAGCAGCCTCCCCCCTCTCTCATCTCATATCGATTGAGATAGGACTGGTCGGGCCAAGAATTCCTTTTCCAATAATTCCTTTTCCATTACACACGTCAACATAAATCGCCTCAAAACTCATTTTTCATCCATCGAAGCATTAATACATCCTAAGTCCTTTGACGTCATCGCCATCACGGAAACCTTCCTTACTGAAAACGATTCATCTGATATCTTTAAATTGCCGGGCTATACTCTACACAGGTTGGATCGCGTAGGTAAGGAAGGGGGTGGAGTGGCGGCTTACATTCGTGAACATTTCGCAGTCAAGGTCATTGCTCATTCCGATCCCGTTTTCTCGAATGCTCCGGAATACCTTATTTTACGTTTGATGAACAAGACAGAGCTATTCTTATTGGCAATAGTTTATCGTAGGCCTTCAGCAGCATATCCGTTTAAGTTTTTCGAAACTCTGTCTGATCTTCTCCCTGGGCACAATCATGTTATTATCACCGGTGACTTTAACATTGATATGAAGTCCACTGGTGCAGCGGCTGATATGTTGAAGGGGAGTCTGGATGCCCTAGGACTTTTTCTTATACCATCCGAACCAACACACCATGCGGTGACGTCCAGGGGATCTTCTCATACTTGGTTAGATCTTTTCATGGTTCGTGAACCAGTACCGGAGTTTACATACAATAAATCAAGTGCTCCCTTTGCTGCAGGGCACGATGCCATCACTATTAGTCTAAAGCTTTCCAACACCCAGGGTGGGGTAAAACGATTCTGGAGTAGGAACCTTGAGAAGATCGACCTCCATACTCTCGCCACTACCTTCGCTTCATTTAATAACAGTCTTTCACATTCCCTGCACCTTTCTCCCTCATCCCTTTCAAACCTACCCTCACTCCTCCGGCCCGACCAGCCTACTCACGCTTCTTCAACATCACCATCCAACCATAACACCAAAACCAACCTTATCTCGACCACCATAACTAACATATTCAACTTAACAGACTTAATTCTCAACACATACAATGCTGTTGCCCCACTCAAACTATTCACCATCAAAGCTAAGCACAGACCATGGGTCACACACGATATCAGAGCCGATATCAGAGCCAGAAACATGGCATTTAGAACTTTTCGTAATTCTGGCTCTATTTCGGATTATAATACCTACAAAACGTTAAGAAATCGTGTTAAGAATTCACTTACTTCCAGTAAATTTCGATTTTTACAGTCCAAACTTTGTAGTGAAAAAGAACCATGTAAGTCTTGGAAACATCTTAAGAATATGGGTCTCTGCTCCAAGACGAGTCCTTCGCCATTACAGCATTTCACTATTCATCAACTAAACTGTCATTATGCGTCTATTTCTAATCATGTATCACCACTTTCCGTACACTCATTTGCGTCCATCCTATCTAATTTATGTCATCTATCACCTTCTTCACCCTCATTCTCATTTCAAACCGTATCAACAAAAAAGGTTCAATGGGCCATCATTAGAGCCTTCTCGAGGTCCGCAGGCGTCGACGGTATTACTACTAGAATGATCAAATTGCTTGAGCCGCAACTCACGCTACCACTAACAAATCTGTTCAATGACATGTTGTCCGTCGGTTGCTTTCCTGATTGCTGGAAGAGGGTTTTATTGTTTCCATTGGCGAAGTCGGGCAGGATGGAGTCGTGTTCGGACACAAGACCAATAGCCAAGCTCTGCGAGCTCTCGAAGATTTTGGAAAGAATAGTGCATGATCAGCTGTCTGAGTATCTCGAAAGTAACTATTTATTAACAGCTAGGCAAGCGGGGTTCCGAAAGGGACATAGTACTCAGTCGGCTCTTCTTGGTGTACTCGATGATGTGAGAAGGGCTATTGATTCTAGGAAGATCACGATTTTGGTCCTGTTCGACTTTTCCAAGGCTTTTGACACGGTGCCGCATGATCTCCTCATCCAGAAGTTGGGCAGCATCGGATGCTCTGATGTCGTGCTAAATTGGTTTTATAGGTACCTAGTTGGCCGTACTCAGGCTGTAGTGGATGAGATTGGCACGACGTCGGAATGGTTAGGGGTAAACGCAGGTGTACCGCAGGGTAGTGTCCTAGGTCCCGTCCTTTTTTCCATCTTTATCAACGATTTGCCTAAGATCCTAAAACATTGTAATCACATGTTGTTTGCCGATGACGCCCAGGTCTATCATTCGTTTTTTCCAACCGATTTTGATAATGCAGTTCAACGTGTTTCTCTTGATGCGAATGCTATAGCGAACTGGGCGATTAATAATGGCCTTAAGCTGAATGTGGAAAAAACGAAGGTTATGATCCTGGGCAGTCAGGCCTATCTAGCGCGTATCAACTTGGACACTGCTCCAAAGGTCAGACTGTGCAATGAATACTTGAGGTATGAAAACATGGTAAAATCGCTCGGTGTGATGATAACCCCTACCTTAGACTGGTCAAGACAAGTCATGGGTATCTCAAGGCGCGTCCATGGAGTATTGCACTCGCTACGCTATTACAGCAAAACTCTGTCGTTTAAACTCCGTAAGAATCTAGTAGAAACACTTATTTTTCCGCATTTTGACTATGCGTGTGCGGTCTATCACGATGTAGATCAGACTAGGAATCTCAAGCTCCAAAGATTGTTAAATGCGTGTGTGAGATTTGTATGGAATAATATAGCGAGACGTGATCACGTTACTCCATATAGACTAGGCCTAAAATGGCTTTCGGTCGAGTCCAGACGTTCTTTTCTCATAGGTTCACTAGCATACAGTATCATCTCCCATAATACACCTTCCTACATAGCGAATCACTTCATTAAGCTTGACACCCTCGACCATAATCCCCGTTCTTCCTCTCGTCATCCATCTAAACCCCTCACATACCTCCCACCACGCACCGAATCACTAAACAGGTCATTCATCATAACATCCACCCGTATCATCAATCAGCTCCCTTTCATCACCTTTGATCCCATGCTCATAGACAAATTCAAAATCATTCTCTTCAGTCATCTGTTTGGGCTCGATAAGAATGCCTGGTCTACACGGATCGCAACTGAGGGCATCACACCTCAGACCTTACCGAATCTCGAGGAGGCCTTGCAGACTTAGTAGCGTAATGTTTATAGATCTTTCATATTTTTGCGTTTTATTTGTGTCTTTATTTATTTATTTATTTACTTTTATTCTTATCTTTATTTATTATTCTAGTCTGTAGTATTTTTTGCGAGCGACTCGTGCGATCTTTTATCTTTTATTGTATCTAATCAAATTGCGACTATGTACCTGGTAATAAATTGTGATAAACTGCGATTTTATTTATGTATACTCACACACATGTAATCCGTTAAAAGCTTGTTTTTATGTTATTTTATTTTATTTTAATTAATTTGTTATGTAGTTTTAAGACTTCATTTATTTATTTATTTATTACTTATCATTTATTTGTATCAATCCAAGCTTTTGTACAAACTGTTAGTGCCTATGGGGTTTCTACCCTAACTGGCCAAATAAAAGATCATATCATATCATATCATATCTCTCTCTCTCTCTCTCTCTCTCTCTCGATACTCGTTACACTTACGCCGCGCGAGTCTAACGCCGGCTAGTTGGGATTTTCTCTCTCTCTCCCACTAGCGGACTCGTACTCACTCAGCACTATCGATCTCCGCGACGCAATGTTTCTCTCTCTCACGCACTGGTTCACTCTTGCTCTCCCTCTCTCTCAACCACAATATACGGCTAGGGATACCCGCGCGTCCCTACTCTAACGCGAACTCGAAATTTCAAATTTTCATTCTCGCTCTCTCTCTCACTCACACACACGATTCAATCATAATGGCATGCACCCATGCCATTATAAACCTATATGCTCTTTCTCACTCTCTCTTTCTCTCTCTCTCTCTCTCACGCGACTTGCAAAGCGAAAATTTTAATAATAAATAACCCGCCGTTCCCTATATAAGTACAGGTAAACATGTACATATAAGAAACACTTATTCTCTTTAAAAAAAAAATAAGACAGAATTCACCGACCCGAAATCTCCTCGACACGCAGGCGGTACAACTACCGTCCTGTCACGGTCGCCATTTGTAACGTGGTATTTCGCCCTAATACCAGTTACAAGTAATTTGTTTATTTAATACAGGGACGACGGCCCCAAAGAACGCGTCTTTGTCGTCGCCGTGGGTTAATAAATTAACCCGTCGGGACACGGTAGCGGAGATAGGACGATTTCCTACGTACCGACACACGTGGCGGGAAAATCGGGAATCGGAAGGTTGTTTGCGGGTTAATTTATAATTAAAATTATTACGCGACCGTTATGTTAAAATAAAATAAATGATTATTTATTTAATTAATTACACGGAGGTGCCCGACAATACTTAACGGGGCGTTCTCCCGGTCGCGTGGTATATACGCGGCTATCAGGGGCTGCCCCCGTGCTCGCCCCGCGCAATACCCAATCGATTTCGGTAGCACCGGTGTGCTACCGAACAAACATTCAAGCACACGCACTCAACACACTCTAAGGTATACCGACCAATGTTGGGTACTTACCGGGCTGGGTTGTCCATAGGCCCTGGTGTCCGTCGGCGCCCCGACGTCTGCTGGCCGGTGGAGTCGGCCCGGTTTCCCGTCGACCTCGACGGTGATCTGCAGGTGCGGCCTGATGCCGCGGCGATTCGCCTACCTCGGGGAACACTCAACCCGAGGTATTTGGTCCTTCGCACTGCACTCACACGAACTCACGAGCACTCGCGTACGGCTTCCCGGAGCACGGACGAACCGGTCCGGTACTTCCCGTGGCGCGCGAAACTAAACGTGACGATGGGTTATTACGATGCTGTCGCGGTCAAGACCGGCAGCGTACTAAGCTTTTCGGGAATTGTCGCATTCCCGAAAAGTACCTAACACACACAGACAATAACAATTGTACATACGGATGCTCGCACACATCCTCGGTCGTCGACATAAACACGCGTGTTTCGTGGCCTTGAAGAGGCAACGCACGAAACAATAACAACGTGCGAGATTTTAAGATACAATATTCTATATACATACGAAATAATATAATACATTAAGTATTATTTATTTCATTGCAACGACGTCTCGTCGCATCATTTATTGTATAAAACTGATAATACTTAAATTCCCATACCGCTGTACAAATAATTAAATACGGTTTAATGTTGAGGCCCTTATTAAAAATTTGGAGTTTTTTAAATGTTGCTTTTAGGCTTCTAATGTTCATTGATAAAATTAAATTACTATTATTTTTCCTTTCTTTATTAAAGGTATCAAGATTAATATATTCGCACTCACAATTTTGTATGTTCCTTTGTATTTCTTCAAGTAAATTTAATTGCGTATCCACTGTTAAGTAGCTGTTTTTTTCGTTGTTTTTGTAGAGATTATTTCACTATTTGTTCTTCGTGTTGTTAGAGTTGGTTTCGTCTTCCTTTGGTATACAAGCGTATTTGTTAGCATTTTGCATATGTCTCTTAAGGCACTTGTTTCATCCCAGGTTGGTAATGTAGGTGCGATTGGATAGTCTATTGATTCCATATACTTCTTTACTATTTTCTTTAAAATGTTACATTTAATTCTATGTGTTTGTAAGTGATCAGTTGGTAGATTAGTTGTATATTTTTCATTGTTATATATACAGCTAGCACATTCTATTTTAATATTTATACAATCATTTACCTTATGGTTTTCAGAGCACTTAATGCAGACTGTATTATTTCAGCACTTAGTTGTACTATGACCATATCTTGCACAATTTAAACAAGGCGATATATTAATAAGGTGATATGCTCTACAGCAAAAACCTTATTTCCATTCTCTCGTAAATACTTGTAAATTTCCGGCGTTACTTTCATTAATACTGTATCTATTTTATTTCTTTTGTTGGTATACATATTTAGTATTTTTCCACTAGCGTTAAAGTTCCTTATGTTAATGTCATTTTCGATTTCACTTTCTTTCATCTGAGTTGTATTGTTAATACCAACTATTTTTATTTTTGGATTAAACTATTTTTCTAATACTATATCATACTGTTTCAGATTATTTTTTAGTGCCAGCTGAGCAGCTTCTACACTTTGACCGTTCATGCAGCTTATTTCGATTTCGGTATTTGTGTTTTTGTCTAATGTATCTGGTTTGTATGCTTTTTTGAGAAACTATGCAGCTCGGAAGAAGCTCTATGGTATTTTTTCTTCGGTATATTCGTGATTTTAGGATTTTTTTGGTTTTGGTTTGAGATCACTTATTATTTCAGAATAAGATTTTTTAACTGGTTGTGGTTCTGTGCATTTTTGTCTTTATAGTTCAATTAATTCTTTTTGCACTTTGTTCTTATCTCGTCATTCAGAAATAAGTTCTTTTAGTAACATGTTTTTTGTTATTATCTTGTCCATGTCATTGTTCTCGGATCTTATAGATTTATTTAGTTTTCTAGTAGTTTTATTTTATAGATCTTGTAACAATTCTTCTCTTATTTCTTGTGCTTGTTTCACTTTAATCATTGCGATCACTTTTTTCGCCACATCACTAAACATATGTTTTCCAGTTATTGCTGTTATATCTCTTATTGTATGTTCTCGGCAGATTATTAAGTTGTCACTCACATACTTCGGGTTTTTTAATTTATCATAATCACTTCTATGATATCCATTGTCATATACCACACATATCACAATTGTTACAAGTTGTTTAGGGTGACATTTATAATATTGGTGGTGGCTTATCAGTCGACGCCATACTGGTTATGTACTGTTATT
Organism: Theocolax elegans; assembly: GCA_026168455.1. Lineage (NCBI taxonomy): Eukaryota > Metazoa > Arthropoda > Insecta > Hymenoptera > Cerocephalidae > Theocolax > Theocolax elegans. The sequence goes on from CM047425.1 coordinate 49,218,279, forward strand.
TCATTTTCTATTATTAAAAGAGTTTACATTCAATATTTTTATATGTTACTTGAATTAAAATTGCATGTAAAATCTGCAGGCACGTCCGCACATTTCAAATGCTGCCGACTAAATCACTATCTTTAATTATTTTACACTAGTGTGGAAACAGCTTTTCCTGCCCACTAACAATACTTCATGTCTTAAAATCAGATACACTTAGCTTCTTAAATATTGACTAGGTTCGAGTCCTGGCTAAGGGATAGGCATCTTTATTTGCGTTCACCTATGAGTATATGAAACATAACAAATGGTTTTGATACAAACACACTACTATTGAAAAAAGTTTTTTTGTAAGAAGGATTCTAACAATAATATTATTCCGGTAACACATTATTCCGTTATAAACGCACTATTATTGAAATATATTTTCTGAACAAATTGTAAATTCCGGTAACAAAAAGCTCCGGTACAAAATCACTACTAACAAGGGAGAAATCCTTGCCCTCCGCTTCCGACTGCTATGAACTTGGGGGGAGTTTTCAAAAATATTTGACACGTATTTTTTTCATCTGCGGGAATTCATATTTACGGGGTGAAAACCACCCTTAAAGTTCATCCCCTAAACCCGTTTTCTTAATGTCTCAATGATGAATCAAAATTTTTTACACAATCCAACGCCAACTCATGTCTTCTAAAAAGACAAGTATTTGGGTTAAGTTTAGGAGCCCAAACGCTCATGTGTAAGCATGTCTAGGGGGGAAAGCCACCTTTAAAACTCACCCCCGAAACAAATATTTTTCATACCTCGAGCTTTGATCGGATTATTTAAGATAAAATCCATGCTTATTTTTTTCTTATAAAATAGTAAGTATTCAAACAGACATTAGTGACCCACATGTGTTCAGGGAGTGAAAAGCATCCTTAACACCCCCAAAAATCAATTTCTTTAATATTTCGATATTGGATCGGAATTTCTTGATAAAATCAACGACTTTTATAAAATAGTAAGTTCAGGCACAGTTTAGGGATCCAAATATATCAAAGGGGTGATAACCACCCTGAAATATATTGTTTTTACATTCGCTAATGTAAAAATTAGTTATTTTCCTGTAAAAAACTTGGAATATATTTTAGAACATAATTATTCCATGTTCAATGATATCGCGCAACAAAAAATTGTTTGTGCTTAATGATATCCGTGTAGATAATCACAAGTGAAATACACAGGTCTGCAAAAAGAGATGTTTGAATTGTTCTAAGAAAGTGAAGAGACATTTTCGAAGTAATTTTTCATGTAGAATGCGAATCCAGGGTTTGAATTGCTCTATCACGTTAGGATTTTAAGATATCCTAACCTAAAAGTGCAAAAATCGCGATTTTTGGCTATTTTTGAGGTTATGTAGCATCATCATATTCTTTTCTCTCAAAAAAAAAACAACCAATGGTACCTTAACGTGTAAGTCTTGTTCTATCAAATGTCGTTGAGTTTGCTCAAATAGATTATTTCTGCATTGAGATATTTTATTTTGAATTTTTCGAGTTTCGTCAATTTCGTCATTCTCAAAATTCACATGATTCTGTAGTCTTTGACATCCAAATTCAACACTTATGTTCAATTCTTACTTTTGACATTTGTATATCGTTCTTTTGCGACAATAGGTTCTTTAAAACTAAAATTTAATGTGCATCAAGTTTTACGACCCAAAACTAAGTCCTGAGTACTTTGAAGGGGCAAAAAGGGGGCGAAAATTGTCGTGTTAGATCGTCTTTTATGTTTCCAAAGTTATGGCTGAACATACAAGAAAAAAAAATACAACCGAATTGATAAACTTCTCCTTTTTTGAAGTCGGTTAAAAATTATAACTGGAATGAAATATTACCAATGAAGTATCTATGATCTCTTAATAAAATGATATGATATCTTAATAAATAATATAATAGTACAGTACGATACAAGTGTGCGAAACACGCTTCGCTCGGTCGGCAAATACGACTCGTGCATGAATCGCCCGAACATACGAGTATCGTATACTATTTTTTGAAACTAAGTGTGAGAAATGTCGTTATTGTTTAGAGTGATAAATAGGTTTATTTATATGATGGAAATTTATATAAGTTTTGGAATTCGTTATATTAATCACGTGCAATGTAGAAGCTTGGCGGTCAGTAGGAACGAGGTGTAGGGTGGCAGGGTGGGACGTTGGGGCGCAGGGGGGTTGGGGGGCGGAGCCCCCCCCTTATAAAAATACATATGAAAATTCATAAAATGATTAAAGATATAAGAATTGTATATCGAAAGCATTAAATTTTGAAAATAAATTTGTTTTTATATTTCCTAAAATTTTATATGTATTGATTTTAATTATTTTCCAGTTATTTTGTTTTTATTTTTAGTTTCTTTTAATTGATTAATATTAAATACAAAATATTTAAGAAATCTGCGCATGCGCGAATCTCACAAACTAGTGCGTGAAAGTAGTATTTCGCACACGCTGCACAGGCATTCAAGATGGCATTTCGCACACAGTGTTTCAAAAAAGTTTGTATAAAAGACTCTACCATGATTAACAATACAAATAAGAAATTAGATAAATCAGAACCAAGAAATATATGGATAACCAAGGCAATTATAAATTCATGCAATAAGAAAGAAATGTTATATAGGATTTGGAAATTAGATACAAACAATCAGCAAAACAAAACTAATTACAAAAACTATGAAAAAATTTGAAATAGAGTAATTAAAGAGGCGTAACTTAAATTTGAAAAAGTACAAGTAGAGAAAGTCATCAAAAAGCCTAAAAACTCGTGGTCCATAATCAATCAAAAATTAGGTAAAAAAGAAAAGAAACAAGAACAAATTTCTGTAATTTATGATGAGTTCAAAAATAAAATTTGACAGTAAAGAAATGGCTAACACTATGAACAATTATTTTACTAAAATAGGTAAACTATGCTTTTTTTATTTTTATTCTTGATTTTGTGCCCTCTTTTTCCTGGCACTTCCTACCGTGTCCACCTACCACTTATGTATGGGTGCTTTATCCCTCCCTTAAAAACCCCACCATCTCGCGTTCGCCCGGGGTTATGCCCGTGGATGAGGGAAACCTGTGAAGCAGGGAAAACCTCACCCGAGATGGCCGGTGTATTCGAAACATTCTTTTTGGGTGTCAAAGTTACATTGCGTAGGCCTTGACACCGAAACCAAATGTTTCACACCTCCCGCTCACGTTGTGAAGTGTAAAAAAACACCTAACCCGCCACGAAAGCCAAGCGACCGAGAACGTCACCCATCCACTTGGGTACCGCGCTCAACAGTGCTTAACTTCCGTGACCGGCCGAGGTGCGTCTCCGCCACTCCGCCACCGCGTCGGTGATTATTTTATTTAAAGAGCATAAAAAAGAGAGAAATTACTTTTTATTAGTTATGCAGAAATTAATTTTGCACAAATGAATTATTATTATTTTATAAAATTGTTTATCTACTGATGTAAAGCACGGGAAGGAGAGACATTGTTTATTTAAAAAGAATAAAAAAAAAGAAGTTTCCTTTTTATCAATTTTGTGGAAATTAATAAAAACTTTTTATAGAGCTTAAGCAAAATATATAAAAGTTTAATTAAAGAAAATACAATGTATGGTATGGTAAAAAATACTAGTCGATTATTCCGCTTTGATTTCAGTACTTTCTATTGCAGAAACTTTTTGGAGTTTAAACAAAATATAAGTACAAATAGGATGGGAGTAATAATTAAAGATTTTTTGTTCAGATAACATTTTTGAATGTGTGATTGGAAACCATACTTGCGAATGTTAACACCTTCGTAGAAGGTGTTTTATATAAAGTACTGTCTAGAGGCACAAATTCAACGGGGAATATTTAATAATGAATAATAAAATTACTGAAAGTGAAACTCTAATAAATAAAAAATTTCTGTTGATATCTATAAAATACTTGCCGTTGCTATTTTGATTGGTATATATATATATATTTTTTTTATTATTTAAACGTCGCTCTTTTTATGCTCCCAAATCGGTGCTAATCAGCGAAGGAAGTAATACGATGTCTTGGTGAAGAAAGCACTTGTTAAAAATACATTCGCCAGTGGTGCTTGTATCTATCGGCCGGGGTCGGGAATCGAACCTGAGACCTCCAGATTACGAGCCCGACGCCCTACCGACCGAGCCATCACAGGCCTCAAGTACATAGGTTATAAGGTAGTTTTTAGGTTATTGTAATGGGTGAATGGTATAATGGGGACGGTGTGGTGAGTAATCTGGAAGTCCGATACTCATTTGTACTATCCCCATGTGTGAATGGTTTTATGAGTGGATAGAAAATGGTATAATGTATATCTGAAAGTCTGTTATACATATGTACTATCCTAATGAGTGAATGAGATTTAGGATAAGTCTATTATTATCCGGACCTGCGAACAGGAAACAGCCTTTTCCTCTGCATGATTTGCGGCGTTATAGTTAGTTATTATGTATATAATATCTATTCTGTAATTGAATTGCGAATGTTATTATGTAACTCTGGAATAAATAAATATTTATATTTTATATTACATAATTTAATTTTATACTATATATTATATAACTTATATTTTATGTATTTATATAAAATTATATAATTTATATTGTATAAACTTCTTTCTCCTACTGAAAATCGTGAAGATTGTATAAATCCTGACTATCGTATGTAAAACCCTTCGTAAATCTCGTAACCCCGTAAAGGGGTGAAAAAAATTGAAAACATCGTTCAATCGGTACATTCAACAACACATAGTTATACCATACATCCAACTATATCAGCAGAGGGAAAACTCATGTTTCCTTTATAAATAGTTTTGAAAGAGACTAAAGGAGAATTTGGACCTAGAGTAGGACAAACTTTATTTAAATCACGAAATATATACCTACAAGCATCTGCCTTTGAAAAATTATCGAAGAAGCTACTTCAAACTTGGATTGAAAATGTATTTTTAGTTCACAGAAACAATGCACCCATATCGCTATTAGATTCATGGAGCGGACAATGTGGAAAACTGTTAACGAAGCTATATCAAATGACACAAGTGTCGTATCGAAAACAATACCAGAAGGCACAACTGGTCAGATACAGTCTCTTGATGTATATGGATTTAGATTATGGAAGAACTTTATAAGAAAAGTATCTGACATAACACTTCTTATGGATTACGATGTCAACTTACACGAAAGAAATAATATAGTCAAGATTCAATCGTTAACACATAACCAATTTTTTCTTCACCAAGATTCCAAAATGTTTTTAAATATGCATGGTACAATAGTGGGTACTTAACCGAAAAACCAGCAACATTTGAAACTTCAGTAGATTTTAGATTCCATTTTAAAGAGTAACCGATTTGCAGTGTATGTGGAGAGATTGCAATCGTGAAGTGTGGATGGTGTAAAAAGCTGTTATGTTTTTATAATTTTTTCATAGACTACCATTATTGTGAGACATATATTCAATAAAATTTGCAAAAAAACTTTTAAATTACTAATATTAATTTTGATAAAGATATCAATCGCAATTAAATATACTGCAATTAGAAAACTTTGTTATTTACTTCACTTATAATACAACTATAGACTCAAATAAGCAATTCGACATTATATTTTACAAAGACTGTTGTATTAACCTTTAGAGCGCCGGAAAACCATTATAGCGGCTCGACCCATGATGGGCACTTTGTCAATGACCAATCCATGATATAAGATACCTTTTTTACCACTTTTCTATGGAGGATATGCCATCCCAAATCCCGGCCCTCTAAAGGTTAAATTTTTTAAATTACTGATTTTTATGAATCTCTAAACAGGTGAATAATAATTTGTTATGATGTATCTAACATGCCAATTACCCAATAAATTTGGCCCATAAAAATATTTTTACGTCAAAATTAGAAGTTAAAAAATTAAGTTCTGGAACCCCTTACCTCCAGAATTAAAAATGTGGCTAAATACTCATCTTTTCATAAAAAATAAACAGGCGTTGATTTTTTAAAAAACTTCGACCCAATTTCAGGATACTAAAAAAATTCGTTTTCGGGGGTGAATTTTAAGGGTTGTGATTCTCACTCTCTCTATGTAAGTGGAGCCCTAAATTCTTCTTGTAAACTCATTTTTCTATAAGAAATAAACAGGCTACGATTTTATCAAAAAATTTCGATCCAATCTCGAAATATTAAAAAAATTGGTTTTTGGGGGTGTTAAGGGTGGTTTTCACCCATAAACATATTTGGATCACTAATTTCTGCTTGAATACTTACTATTTTATAAGAAACAAACAGGAATGGATTTTATCCTAAAGAATCCGATCAAATCTCAAGATATAAAAAAAAATCTGTTTCGGGGGTGAGTTTTAAGAGTGGTTTTCCCCCCTAGACATGCTTACACATGACAGCGTTCGGGCTCCTAAACTTTACCCAAATAATTGTTTTTTTAGAAGAAATAAGTAGGTGTTGGATTTTGTAAAAAATGTTGATTCAACCTTCAGACATTAAAAAAAAAGAGTTTAGGGGGTGAACTTTGATAATTAAAATAGAAAAATGAATTACGACAACGAAGTCTGTCATAGTGGATTTGTGTGTGTCGAACGATTTAATAAGTAATGCATGATATGATTAATTGATTATTATAAATTACAAAAAAACATTATTTAAAAAGTTGTTTTTCATTCTTTCAGTTAATTATCCAAGTTAGGAGTCTAGTGCAAATTTTTCTCTCAACGAAAGATTAGAGAGACAACAATTAACAAATATTCCGAAACAAGATTGACATGAGAATTATATTTATCAAATTCTAAAAAGTTATCCAGAAGGAGAGTTGCAGCTTCATTTTTTTGATTTTGAGTCGGATAAGGAGAATCGAAAAAATCTTCTTGAAGTGAAAGGGAGAACGTATTTCTCGGTTTCAGTGGTATCCAAACTAGTTTTTTTACACGAAGTATATAAGACTAAAAGTTGGACGTACGTATATACTTATCTATATAAAATATAACCTATAACAAAAAATTATAATGCTTGCACGTTGTAAAAATATTAATATTAAATCGTAAATTAAAGCGTGCAAGTGCAGCGAAAATTCTATGAAAAAGGTCAATAATTTGTCACACATTCAGTAGTAAAAATTAAGTTGTAGAAATTATTACTAAATATGATTCAGTTTAAACGTTCATTTTATAAGGTTATATTATTAAATTTTCTTTTACTTATCAATGTTTTCTTTAAGTTTACCTATTGAAGTTTGTAAAAAAAATCTTTGGAAACTTTGTAAATGAATAGTAAATTTGTATGATTTTTAACTTTAATAAAAACATTCTTGTCAATCGAAAGTAAATTTTTATCTTTCTGTACTAATCTATTATCTGTAAATAGTGTAAAACCAGATAGACTAGAATTTTTTGCTACAAGTCTTGCAGAATTGTTTGTTGGCTATTTAAAAGAGGGGTTTTATACGAGGTCTTCAGAAAAATTCTACAAGGTCAGTACGAATACCTTCGTGAGAAAGCGAGAAATACCAATTTGACATAGTCTACAGAACGCCCCAATAAAAGAAAGTCACCCGACAGTACTAAAACTATTGATAATCCATAAATTATCTTTAAGATATGAATTAAATTTGACTAAAAAAGAAGCATCGATTATTTATATATTTCAGAAATTCATTAATCCGATCAATTTTTGTAAATTCAAAAACAGGTTTCAATTTTTGATGATAACTACAAGAAACTATGAAGTGACACAGCAATTGAGAGGCAGCAGTTTTTCCAAGAAAATAATTGGATAACTATTTTAGAAAAGTTTCATAATTTGCAAAATCCGGCAGGATGTATCCTTGTGAGCTTTTGTATTTTTTAAACATTTTATTCAGATTTTATGAATGTTATATTTAATACAAGATTTTTTAATAGTTCAAATGATCTGATCAAATAAATTGGCCTACGGTTGCTCGAAAAATCATACAATTAGCGCAAACGAAAAAGCAGGACAAACTTATAAAAGATATTATTAAAAGTAATAGCGATTGTTTAGTTAATGACGGTAATAAGTAATTTTAATAAAACTATTATATTGTATTACAAAAAAAATAATCTACCTGATTCACTTTTTAGGCAAAATTTCGATATTAGCTTTTAAATTACTGCCATACCTGTTTAAAAAAATTGTAAAGAAGACAGTAAGATCGACGGGTGCAAAAAACTGGTAACCCGAAAAAACTGAAGTAGAATCCAGCTTTTTTTATACATATAAAGGTATAATTTTTGCGCATGTAAATATTTATTGCAATTTTCTCTTATTCTGCCTTTACATTTTAGGAAACGGAAAACTTTTCACTTTTATTAGAAGGTGCTCAAATGAGATTGAAACAGCTTCATATTGACCATAAACTCATAGTAAAACCATACGTTATTTTTAATGGCGAAACGTTAAGCAAAATTACATCGTCTTACATTATTGTACACAATTTTATGTACCAAGTCGTATCTCCAGTTCACGCTTTTGATATATGTTTAATGGTCGTTAAAGTTCTGCATACAGATTTTTCCCATATATCCAAACATATTTGGCACTTTCTGGTCAAATTTGTATTAAATATTGATGTACCTGAAATTAATAGGGGTGTTCTTGAGTTACTTGAAAACTTACGCAAACTAGATTAATTAATTAATTAAACCTAGTCATGAATTATTTAAAATTTTTATTCAAAAGATTGTTCACCTAATTGTAACTTTATATTTCGTTTCTAAATGTAAATAAATATGTCGTTTAATATGTTTGGTTCACAAAACTTTATGAGTAGAGATATGCTCCATAAGGAAATGATTAAATTAACCTTAGCGTTTTACAATAGTCCATTGCTTTCACGCAAATTTGTAGATTTTCTTATTAGTCAGTTTCCAAATTATTTAAACAGTGTATTTATACCATTCTTACAATCTGAAGTGAAAAAAAAACTTGGCAGTACGGAGAGTTCTGAATCATGCAGTAAAATGCTATTTATTTTAGAAGAAAAGAAAAACTTTTTTTTCAAATTCTCTAATGAGTATTTACGTTTTCAAACTTATGCAAATGATAGTCAATATGTAGCACTACAGTTGTTTAGGATAGGGGAAGATAATGCTTTTATTCATTTAAATAATACTGTGGATGTTATAGAAGAAGAATTATATGCAGCTCATATTCCATTAAAAAAGACATTAAAAGCTTATTTGTCGAAACCGGGCATTCTGAATAAAATACTTAAATATGTTAATCAAAATCGTGCAAATGAATCGAATCTGTGCAATATTATGCAAGGCCGAATGTGGAAACAGAAATATAATGATCCAAACAAATTAGTTTTGCCCTTATATTTATACTTCGATGAATTCGAATGTGGCAATCCTTTAGCAAGTCATATTGGGGAGCAAAAGCTTGGCGGTGTATACGTTAGTCTAGGGTGTTTGCCTCCTCATATGACACGTAAATCTGAAAACATTTTGCTTTCTACAATAGTTCATGCAAAACATTTAAAAACTATTGGAAATAAAGCGGTTTTTAAAAAAGCTATCAAAGATTTAAACATTTTATCGCGAGACAGCATCAGTGTAAATATTAATGGATTAAATAATAAAATTTTCTTCACATGTCCGTTAATCTTTGGGGATAACTGGCTTTAATCAGTCTTTCCGATCAAATTATTATTGCAGAATTTGCACTAGTTCCAAACATACCTGTGAAAAATTGTGCAATGAAAATGAATTCAGCTTAGGAACTCGCTATAATTATGAGTCTGATATTCTTCGCAATAAACCGTCCGATAGTGGTGTAAAAGAAAATTGTATTTTTCATCAACTTTATAAGTTTCACATTACTGAAAACGTCTATGTTGATATAATGCATGATTTGTATGGTATTGGAACGTACACAATCGAGAAAGTAGTAACTTGTTTGATTGATGATAAGGTGATATCGATAGAAGTTTTAAATAACAGAATAGAAATTTTTCCTTATAATGACGTTGAGAGAAAAAATAAGCTTCGCCCATTATTTATGACTACTGAAAATGGTAAAAACAAAATTAAGATTTAATAATCAGCAGCAGAACTTTTATGTTTAAGTAGATATTTAGGTTTGATTGTTGGAGACCTAATTATAGGTGACCATAAAAGCTGGAAGGTTTATCAATTCTACCGCAAAATAATCGGTATCATACTAAACCCTGTAATAAGCAAGGGTCAACTTACAGTATTAAAAGAGTTTATCTCTAAATATTGCGAATTACATACTGAATCATTTGGTAAGTTAAAACCTGAGATGCACTTTATGGTACATTACAATCGAATAATTGAATTATTTGGCCCCGTCGTTCATTTTTCATGCATCAAGTTTGAGAGGGAGCATGAAAGTAAAAAAGAAGTTGTGTTAGGAACTACGTTGAATATTAATTTACCGTTAACTATCGCAATACGAAATCAGTTACAATTCTGCTATTATCTTGAAACTTATTACCAAGAATCTCGTGATATTACGCTCTAGGGTCAATAGAAAAAAAGAAAATTTCATTAGATTTTAAGCGTTACAATCCTCTTGCATCAGACAATGTATATATATATTGAAAAGTATACATATTCTTGGCAAAATATTTTCAAAAAATACTGTTTTAGTTTGGAAATTTGATGAGAATGGAATGCAATTTGGTAAAGTAAAGGAAGTATTTTATTACGAAGATGAAGCCTTTCTGGAAATTCAAATCTTTGAAAAATTAGGTTTTAATTATTTTTATCATGCTTATGCAATTAATCGTGAAGCTGATATGTGCATTTTAATAAATGCTAAGAGTATTCTGAAAGTACCATCATGTCTCTATATAAAAAAAATAATGTAGAATTTGTTTTGGTAAGACATGATATGTAATTTATGTATTACATAAATGTATTATACAAATGTAGAAATGTAATAAATCGATTTTAAATAAAAAAATATTTCTTTGTTTTATAAGAACTAACATGTTTTTCGCCATAATCAACTATAAAGACCACTTTATTGACCTTTATAAAGGGACTAAAACTGTATTTTATTCCCTTAGTTATCTAGTTATCCCCTAGTTATCTTACTATTTTTTTCCTTTAAACACTTGTTTAAGTCTTACTATGAAATATACAAAAATCTTGCAATAATGAAAAAACTTATAAATTTATAAATATATTGTTGTCGAATAAAGTGGCCTTGCAAATGATCAGGCTGAAAAATGTTATATGCACTTCGGGAGTAAAAGGCAATTATTCCCTTGACCTCGCTAAAGCTTGGGCAGCAGCTTTTATTTCGGAGATAAACGCTTTACTCCCTAAGTGCATAAATAACTACTACTATTATTATATATAATATCATAAACAATTATTACTATTATTTATTTTTCTTGTACTATTAATTATAGGTTATATGCAATTCTGAATAATTTTCAAGTATGCGGTTCCATGCGGCTGCCGGTAAAATTTCTGACGGCTCTTGGAAATATTGTTTAACCTACACGCTAGCAATATTTCGGTAGCGCCACTAAAAAAGCTCCCTATAGCGCTCGGAATTATTACACCTTAGCAACAACGGATTAATTATGAGATCATTACGCCAGAATCATTCTGGCATTTTTCTCTCCGTGTAATAATGTTTAAAGCCCCCAGAACCATTACTAATTCTATAAATTTTCTTCTAATATTTGTAGTAAAATTTACTTGACGAACAAGAGATAAAATTATTTAAGCCTTTATTGCTTATGCATTAGAATGCGAGGTGATATTAGTTTATATTCATGTACGATACACGACAAATCTTCCCATCTCTTATAGAAAATTAATACTACCATTTCCAAAATATGACAGACTTTCATTTTGTGTAAATATAAAAACTGCATTTTAATAAGGTTTTAATTAGAGTGCAAACCTTAAGGGTAATTCCAAGTTTTAAAAAAAATTAAATACTTTATTTCAATAAAACGTGCAACGTTTCGTCTGCGAGAGTTTGCAGATCTCTTCAGGCAATAATGCAAATTTAAAGTGAACACTCTAATAAAGTTGAGTCATATTGCATATGCATCATATGCATTCTAATAAGTTATTAGAAAGTACATGTTTCTAGTAAGGAATACCCATGCAATACCAACTTTTTATTGTCAAAATATCTTTTCTTTTATGTAAACTACCTCTCTAGATCTTCTAGTAGTGAGCGTTGTATATATAAACATATAGTTGTTAGATATATAGTCCTATTTCAATCATATTTTAACATTATAGACGGTTAAATTTTTTTATGAATATATCATTCGCAACACGAGCATTAGAAAGTTACAACCTCGTGTGACAAAGAACTACTCGTCTGTTTTTCACCACAATCGTATGTAACTTTTTACGCACTTGTTACGAAATATACAAATTTAGCACAGAGGCTTATGCTTATGATGTAACAGGATTTTTACAGGTACTTTGGGAATAAAAGAGGTATCTTCAAGAATTTTTCGGTCTGTATCCAGAAGATTAAACTCTCTCAAATCCTCATTTCAAGGTTTAAATGACTTATACCTCATAAACCTCATAAAATCACTAACTTTCATGTATTTTATGGCATAACTTTCACCAGTGGTCTTGGCGAACAATCTAACCACCACCACTTGAAAGCTCTTGAAAAATGTGATCTTTTGAGCGGTGTTAGATCAAAATCAATTGTGGCGTGGTCGCCTTTTTTGAGATTTTAAAATTAAGAATTGTAACCTGGGTAGATAAGTTCTAAAGATTATTTTGAACAAAAGTTGCATGTAATGTTTTTTCAAAAAAATCAATAGATTTTGAGATAAATGGCTTTCAAAATAGCATTTTTTTTTTAAATTTAAAAATGTTCATGTTTTATGGTGGAATAACTCTTAGTCAAATTATTTTTAACACCAAAAAAATTTTTTTTATTTTCTGGAAGATATTTCCAGCCTGTTCTCAAAATTTGGTGCGATTTAAAATTTTCATCATACCACTTGACGTAAAGAAGGCCATATATATGTTTTTGTGGAAAATACATCCCTGAGAAGATAAATTAATGATTATAGCCAAAAAGTATAAAAATTACTACATTGTTCTTTTATGTGTCCACCACTTTGGCATGGAGTAATATTTTTTTTATTATTATTTTAACGTAGCTCTTTTTATGCTCGCAAATCGGTGCTAATTAGCGACGGAGATCATACGCTATCTTCATTAAGAAAGCTCTTGTTAAAAATACATTCTCCAGTGGTGCTAGCATCAATCGACCGGGGCCATCGCAGGCCTCACGAAGTAATCTAAAAATCTGAAAAAAATCTAGATAAACTGCAAACACTTTAGAAAACATATAAAAAAAGCTTGGGTAAGAAAAATATTTTGGCCGGCTGATTGTACAGAGAATCATTTATATTTCACTATCTAGGATTTTGAATACCTCGATAAATGGATCAATGCACCAAAATCAATCAAAATTGAGGCCTGCGATGGCTCGGTCGGTAGGGCATCGGGCTCGTAATCTGGAGGTTCCAGGTTCGATTCCCGACCCCGGCCGATTGATACAAGCACCACTGGCGAATGTATTTTGAACAAGTGCTTTCTTCACCAAGACATCGTATGACCTCCGTCGCTGATTAGCACCGGTTTGGGAGCATAAAAAGAGCGATGTTAAAATAATAAAAAAAATGGATCAATCATTTTAGTATGCTAGCATTAAACTTGTCATTAACAAAATGTATTTTATGTAAACTTTATTTAGGTGTAAAAATTAATATACAAGACTTAATGGGTGTAATTAGAAAAGTAAAAACGAAGTGTAGAGCACAAAAAATAGCTTTATTTGCTGCGTATCTCGAAATACAACCGTCCCGATATACGAGGAGCGGTTAAGAATTTTTATTAACGCAAACTTGCTTATATGTTCAATTAATTTAATTAATTTAATTCGTTTAATTATTTTATGTGTCATATGTTCAATTACTTTAATTAATTCAATGAGTTTAATTAATTTATACGTTATACATTCAATTAATTTAATTAATTTAATCTAGCAACTACATTAAATGTTATTGCGTAATAAACTTAAAGTTCTTATTAATATAACGACGATGGTTAAGTTTCTTAGTTTTTACCGCAAGCGAAGTTACAGGTTAAATGAAAAGAAATCATCTCGAGACCTAAATAAGCAACATCATTAATTAATATTTTCAGAAAACGTAAAAAATCAGAGCAATTAAGATGAATACGAGGTTTGTCCCAAACGAATCCAGCCTACCTTTACATTTCCGCATTGGTGTTATTCTTTACCATCCGGTAAGTGACATCCTTCGAAATAGTCTCCATTTGATTGAATAACACGTTCCCTACGGTATTTCCACTGAAGCAGTCTTTGAAGTCAGTTTTTGAAATTGCCTTCAGTGCATTCGTCGCATTAGTTTCAACAGTCTCTTTATCATCAAACCGGTGTCCTTTAAGCGGCATTTTTAATCTGGGAAAGAGCCAAAAATCACAGGAGGCTATGTCGGGACTGTACGGAGGCTGGCAAAGCTGTACGACTTGGTGCTTTCTCAAATATTGCTATACAAATATTACAATACAAGGTGCGATGAATGCGCTGGTGCATTGTCGTGGTGAAGCAGCCAATCACCGCTTGCCCAAAGCTGTGGCTGTTTTCTTCTGACTGCGTTTCTCTTTTCAATCTCATTAATCTTTTCAATACTTCAACATAGTATTCTTTAGTGATAGTGTGACATCTCGGTGCATATTCGTGGTGCACAACACCTTTATAATCAAAGAAAACAGTCAACATTATCTTCACCTTGCTCTGACTTTGACGTGCTTTTTTTGGCTTTGGCGATTCAGAATGCTTTCTCTGTGAAGTAAGATGCTTTGTTTCTGCATCACAGCCGTAAACCCATGACTCGTCACCAGTAATAATCTTCTTGAGTACATGTTCATCATTAGAAACCACTTCCAAGTTGTCCTGGGCGATTTCAACGTTAAGATTCTTTTAATCTGTCGTTAGCAATTTTCGTATTAATTTCGCGCACACGCAAGCCATTGCCAAATCCTCGGTTAAAATTCTCCAAACAGTAGTTTTTGACATACCAAGATCACTTTCTAGTTCGCGTACAGTCAATCGACGATCTCTTTCAATTGCAAGTCGCACACGCTCGATATTTTCTGGTGTTATTGCGCTCGATGCTCGGCCAGAGCGAGAATCATTGTCAACTGTCTCACATCAGTCTGGCTGCATTAAAAATAAAATAAATAATATAATATGGCATCTCGTATATTCGTATTTATTTTACATATTATGTAATTTTTTGTTTCATTAATATCTAAACAAAGTTCTAAAATAATATCACTTTTTGCAGACAATGTATTCTAACAAGTATTATCAAAATATTTTAAATGATATTTAATTAATGCTATATTAGACAATTAATTATTTTAAAATTTGTATATTTTATAAATAATTTTGTCAATAAAATGTCGTTTGATGCAGGCAATGAATTTTAAATTTGTTTATTTCTTCAGTATTTTAGTAAAAAAATGTCGCTTGATGCAGACAATGAATTTTAAATTTGTTTATTTCTTCAGTATTTTAGTAAAAAAATGTCGCTTGATGCAGACCATGAATTTTTAATTTGTTTATTTCTTCAGTATATTAGTAAAAAAATGTCGCTTGATGCAGACAATGAATTTTAAATTTGTTTATTTCTTCAGTATTTTAGTAAAAAAATGTCGCTTGATGCAGACAATGAATTTTAAATTTGTTTATTTCTTCAGTATTTTAGTAAAAAAATGTCGCATGATGCAGACAATAAATATTTAATTTGTTTATTTCTTCAGTATTTTAGTAAAAAAATGTCGCTTGATGCAGACAATGAATTTTAAATTTGTTGATTTCTTCTGTATTTTAGTAAAAAAATGTCGCTTGAAGCAGACAATGAATTTTAAATTTGTTTATTTCTTCAGTATTTTAGTAAAAAAATGTCGCTTGATGCAGACAATGAATTTTAAATTTGTTTATTTCTTCAGTATTTTAGTAAAAAAATGTCGCATGATGCAGACAATAAATATTTAATTTGTTTATTTCTTCAATATTTTAGTGAAAAAATGAAGCTTGATGCAGCCAGTTGATTATTTTAAAATTTATATATTTGATAAATAATTATGCCAATAAAATGTCGCTTAATGCAGACAACTAATTTTTCGTCGTGCCTTACGAAGAGTAGCACGCTTACATTTAATAAAACATTCAGACGTGCTAGTCTTCGTGAGGGACGTCGATTTTAATATTTGGTTATTTCTTAAGTAATGATATATTGAAATGTTGCTTGATGTAAATAATGTATACTTGAAAAATATTCTTTATTATAGGTAATTTTATCTACAAATTTTGTCTGATGCTTATATCTTATTATTTTATAATTCGTTTGCCTAATAAGTCGACCTTAAATTGATTTTTAAAAATAAAAAAAACTATTTAAGTATCAAACACTTCAGGAAAAACTATATTTGTTGTATATATTATTAAATTATTATTTAAATTACTCTCATTTATATTAAGTATATCTCCTTCTGTATTAGTGAGTATCATTGACGATTTCGAAAATTTTATTTTTAGATTTTTTTCATCTGTAACTCTTGATAATGCAACATATAATTGACCATGACTAAATACAGGTATTGGTAAATATAGACCTACTTCTTTAAATGATTGACCTTGTGCTTTATTTATGGTCATAGCGAAACTTGGTCTGATAGGTAATTGTCGTCTAACCATATTGAAAGGTATATCATCCTTTGATGGACATAAATCTATTCTTGGAATCATCACAATTTGTCCCGAATTTTTACCTGTTATAATTTCTCCATATATAGTGTACTGTTTTAATTCTGTAATCATGAGCCTGGTACCATTATGGTACATAAACCTCCATCTAAATACAAATTCCTAAGTAACATAACGATCATTCCTTTTTTTAATTCTAATTTATGCGGTGGTAAACCATTTGGTATTAATGAATTTATAAAATCTATTGTTATTGTTTCATCCAACTTATTATTTTCATCATTAGTAATACTATCAATGCTTAAATATATCTTACCGTCACCTTCAATTCTTTCAATTATTTCGTTATTAATCGCTAAAACATCACTATTTATAGGTGAAAGAATTACTTTGTCTTTAAGAGTATGTAAATCATCAATATTTATTTTATTACCAAAAATATCATCTATCAAATTATTAAATGTAATAAATTCTGAAGGAATTTTTATAACGTTATTATCAATTTCAAATTTTGTAATATTTTTATTTTCTCCAATATTTAATAACCACGTTTTAAATATACTGTTTGAATTGACCAATCTTAAATTATTATTTAATGTAAGTTTTTGAAATAATTGCAATAAAGAACTACTTTTTACACATGATTCTAATATTTGAGTTCTATTTCCATATCGAACTATAGGAAGTGTTTGTCGAAAATCGCCAGATGTTACTACTATTTTACCACCAAACGGTTATTATTTCGACATAAATCTCTGAAAAAAAGTATCTATAGCTTCTAATGCATGTTTACAAGTCATTGATATTTCATCCCAAATTATTAATTTAATATTTTTTGAAATTTGACCTATTTGTAAATTTGGTAAAATGTTGCATGTTGATCATTCGTTTAAATTAAATGGTATTTTAAATGTTGAATGGATAGTTTTACCACCTATTAATAAATTTGCTGCAATACCAGTCCAAGCAACTGCTAACTCTGGTATTTTGTTTAATTTCACAAATTTTATAATAGCATTTAATAAATAACTTTTTCCACTACCACCAGGACCATCTATAAAATATAAATTTTCTTTTTTATTATCGTAAACTGCTTCTTCTATTGTATCAAATATTGTTTTTTGTTCCAATGTTAAAGATTTGAACAATATTTCTATGTAATTATTTTCATTTGCAATAATATCATTATAAAACATATCATTGTGATTTTCATTATCAATATTATCAATATTAGGTAAATTAAATTGTTTCAATGTTAAATTATGTTTTGATAAAACGTTGTCTATAATTTTTAAAGCCTTTTGTTCACCTCAAATTTCAGGTAATTTAGGATCAAAGAAATGTTCTTTATACTTATTATAAAGTTTCAAGGCATCAAAATTGTGATCAAATGATATAATGTGTAACGGTGTGCTTGCCCGGGGAAAACTTATTGAGTCGTCCGTCTTACGTACCTGTAGTTCGTGGCGAACGAACTTGTATAATTTCGCCGACTAGATATCACGTACTTGATGACTCAATATAATTCATATATATATATATATATATATATATATATGTTGTTTACAAAATCTTTCCCGCGCAGCGGCTGCGGTTACCTGTCCGCACACTTGCCGTTAAAGTTGTATGGAAATCGAATTCCGATTTCCAACAACAACAGGTAAAACAATGCTAATCTTTCCTAAAATGAACCGCGGAAAGAAAATTAAACGTGAGTCCGCGAGAATTCGTATATTAAAATACGACTCAAAGGAAAACAAAGGAACAACTATATACGCCGGTTAGAAAAATATAAATCAACACGATTTGAAAATAGGTTAACGATTATCAGATTTATTGAGATAAAAACAAATGATTAAATTCAATAACATTTATTATTATGTTCGAGGTCTTTATACGCACGAAGGTTGAGTCGAACACATCGACTCAACACGAGAGGGGAAAGGGGTACGCGAACTAACTAACTTAAAAATATTCGAACGATCGCGTTGAATAAAACATACAATAATTATCCGCGCGAAAGTGGTACCACTTACTTTTATTTCTTGTCTTCGGACCTCGAATACCAAAAAGATAGAAAAATTCCTCCCTCTCGCTGTCTCTTTATCGTTCAAATGTAAAATGTCGGTGGGAGAATACCTCGACCACCGATCACTTTATTTTGTGTCCGTGTACAGAACCACTACACTAGAACACACCGTAAAAATAACTCACGGTATAACTAACCAATAAAGATAACTCGGATAGAGATACTTCGTATATAAAAAGTATAATTTAACGGAGGTATCTTGTCACATGTGTCGTCGTGATCTATCGTGTCGTGCGCGCGCGACTCTCTCCCGAATTCTAACTATCATTGCGCGGGTATCAGTCGTTCGCGTCGTTGGCTATGCCTATATCTATATATAGCGCTCGTGTTTATCTACCTAATTCGTATAATGGTGAGTGAATATCACTTACCATTACATCCCCCTGCCAGATTCCGCATACCGGGTATGTGGTATCTGTACCAGAAATACGAATGAAGGATAGGATATAACGACTCGGGTATGACAAAGAATGAACTCACTCAAAAGAACTACATTGGGAGTAGAAAAATTTTATGGAGCTGGTTGGGAAATCGGACCGCCGGCTCCCTAGGCTGCTGTTCAGCCCCGACCCTGGACGGCGGTGGACCTGCCGGAATCATGCCTCGATGATCACCGCATCTAGGTCCTCCTATCACCGACGTCTCTCCTCCAAGTCACCCTCCAGGCCTGGTCCGCGGCCGTGGTGATACCGTTGAGGAGCTCGAGTGTCTGGGGCTCGTTGCAAACTCCGAGTGTATTCCATTAGCTTGACTTAACTACCTAACGCTTTGTCATACCTCGTGGTCGACCTCTACCACGTTTAACTTGTTCACGGTGACTTACATTAGAGACAACATTCGCTCGGTTTCGCGGTATCGCAACGACTCTAGCATGTTTGCGCGGCCTACCTCTACTTCGTTTAATAGGGGACGCGTTCTCGGTTGGATTACCGTCATGTTCCTCGCATGGAACTTCGCTTGCTTGCGTCTCGCCGTTCGAAACGACTTCGCTCGCAGGAACTGTCTTACTAGGTTCCTCTTCCAGCGTAGGTTGACCGATCTCGCCGTCGTCTACTTCTCCGTACTCATCCCCGTGATCTTCGGATAAGTACGGTTTGAGATACTGTACGTGACATTTCTCTTCATTACCTCGGGCATCTTGTATCTTGACGGTGTTTGGGTCGTAGCTATAAACTACCAGGTATGGGCCAACGTATTTCGGGGATAACTTGGCCGAAATACCTTGAGCACTGGATGAAAGGACTCGATTCTTCTTCCACACTAGGTTTCCAACTTCAAAAGATGGAGCCCTTCGCCCGGCATTGTAGTAACCGGCTTGCCTTTCATGAGCTTTACTCGCATTGGCCGATGCTTTCTTGTAAAGCTCAGGTAATCTTGACAGCCGATCATTCGACTCAAGCAAACGTTGGTATTCCACACGTTGTTGAACCAGCTCGTCTTGCGCTCTACGAGCTGTACCGGGTGGCTCGGGTTGCCGGCCTAGTTTAACATGGCCGGGCTCCATCCTGTCGAGCTTTGTATCGCTGTATTTAAAACGAATACTAAGTCGGGGAGTTTCTCATCCCATGTGTTGTGCTTTTCTGTGATATAGGACGCGATCATTGTCTTCAACGTCCTATTAGCACGTTCAACAGGATTAGCCTGAGCATGGTAAGGAGGAATCGTCGTATGGAAAATCCCTCGTTCCACTAGGTAGTCATCCACGAGTTTATTTTTAAACTCAGTTCCGTTGTCGGACAGAAACACCTCTGGGGTACCATAACGTGTGATGACTCGCTCATGCAACTCTTTTACGATGGTCCTAGCATTAGCTTTCCGAATCGGGACCGCCTCGATCCAGCGCGTAAACAAATCCTGAAAGACCAAAATGTATTCGTAACCATGTGTCGACCGCGGAAGTGTGCCAGTGACGTCACCTGCTACAACTTGCCATGGTTTCTCTATCACGCGTCTACCCATCAAACCCATGGGTGGACGTTGCTCCACCTTACACTGTTGGCAGACCTGACATTTGCTTACATATTCTCCGACTTCGGCGTAGTACCGCGGCCAATAATACATTTTAGCCACTCTAGTAAATGTCTTCTCCCTACCTAAGTGTCCAGCAGTCGGATCGTCATGACACTCACGGAGTATGGCTTGCCTATGCTCCTCTGGTACAACCAGTTTCCAAGCGTCTTGATCCTCCATCACGTCGTCTAACTCGTTATCGACGCAATACGAATACAGATTGTTACCTATTATCTTCCATTCCGGAAAATCTCTAGGTCGCTCTGTTACGTCTTTCAGTCATGAGAGGTACCAAGGATCTTTTGTAGTTTGGCTCCAAGAAACTGAAGCGATGGCCGGCTCGTCTTCCTCATACATGCGAGAAAGTGCATCGGGGACATAATTTAGAGCTCCTTTCCTGTACTCAATTGTAAAATTATGAGACTGGAGTTCTAATGCCCATCTGGCGAGCCGACTCGTTGGATTGTGTATATTGCACAACCAACAAAGACTACTATGATCAGTTATAACCTTAAACTGGTAACCCTCAATATACTGTCGAAATTTTCTAATTGCTCATACTACGGCCAAGCATTCCCGTTCTGAGACGCTATAGTTGCGTTCTGCTGGCGAGAGTACTCTACTGGCAAACTCCAGGACTCTCTCTACTCCATCAACGACCTGTGTTAATACCGCACCGATACCGGTGTCACTAGCATCTGTTTGAATGGTATAATCGCCATTCTCGTCAGGAGTCTGTAGAACGGGTGCAGTCATCAGCAGCGCTTTGAGTCGCTGAAATGCACCTTCTTGTTCTTGGAGCCATTCATACTTTTGGTCTTTCTTCGTAAGACGTGTTAAAGGCTCCGCTATCGTAGCATAGTCGGGTATAAATTGTCTGTACCAAGATGCCATCCCGAGGAATCGTCTCAGCTGCTTGAGATTTCGGGGAGCCGGATATTCTTGAATCGGCTCCGTCTTAGCTGGATCAGGTCTTATCCCATCGCGATTGACCCGTACACCCAAGTATCTCATTTCGGGTTGACAGAAAACACATTTTTCCCGGTTTACCGATAAACCGGCTTCAGTCAAACGAGTCAACACCTCCTTTAGCAACAATTTGTGCTCTTCGAAGGTCTCCGTCACGACGATGATATCGTCGAGATAAGAGTAAGCATTCGGTTCGAGAGCAGGTCCAATCACCTGCTCTATCATACGTTGAAACGTCGCGCTAGCATTTGCCAACCCAAAGGGCATACGAGTAAACTGGAACAAACCCATTCCAGGTACCGTAAATGCTGTAATTGGGCGCGATTCCATTTGTAGAGGTATTCGGTGTATATATCGGAGGTATATATCGGGCTCTTTTAAGTTTGCGTAAAATATCCTGCATAAACGGCAAAGGATACGCATCAGGTTTGGTCAAAGCGTTGACCTTCCTGAAATCAATGCAAAAACGTGTTGCATTTTCGCCCTTCTTAGCCATCACCACTGGACTGGACCAACCGCTACTAGACGGTTCTATAACGCCTGTCTCAAGCATCTCTCGAACTTGTCGATGCATCTCCTCTCGAATCTTGTCCTAGACGGGATAATACCTTTGTTTGATCGGCCGCGCTGAACCGACGTCGATAACATGTTCAACATCGTATGACTGTCGATCAGGATTCTTACGACTACCCTTCCTCTGTCCCCATTTGAACCGAGGAGGTGGGTCTTCTTGCTTTGAGAGACATCAACCTTGCCTCTCACCCCAGCTGTATGACAACTCGTCTTAACGGATACTAGCGTCTCCTCGAGAATCTTCGTGAACCGTTCCAAAAGATCTGTTTGAGCCGGTTCACTCGTTTCCTTGGCTACGCTTGCTACCTTTGGTTTAGCGTTCGGCCGCTTCTTATTCCGCGACTTATATGCTAACCCAGGTAGCATCAAGTCTTCTTCTGCGGGAGGCGGCCGATATAACTTTTCTCGTTCGAGTGTTTGCTCGGCGTCCAACGCCAATTGCAAAAAACTCTCGATTGATTGAGCTTTAACTCTCTTAAATAAACGTTGGAGTTGAGGTAGCATATTGCGGTACAGGTGATCTAACTGGCTCCACTCATCCGGAATCGGCTTGAGCTTACGCATTATCGCAATCGAGCAGGTAATATAATCCATTACCGGCTCATCTTCGCCTTGCGTGCGAGCGTTAGACTCCTCGATGAGCCGTTGTTGATAACTCTGACCCATCCCGTACCACATCTTGGCGTATCTCACAAAATCTTGCCATGAGTGCCATCTATCCTTCACGTTCCGATACCACGTAGCTGCGTTATCGGTGAGAAGTTCCGACAAGGACGGTAACACCTCGTCCTCGCTGAGGTTGGCGAGTATCCTACAATCTTCTACTCGCGCAAGAAATGCTTCAATACTCTGGCTTTTGTCTCCAGAGAATCGAACTCCCCACTTACGAACAATTGCGCCGACATCGCGCACTGTCCCGGCTGATCTGGTTGTAGATTGGCCGGTTACGTTCGAATCCATCCGACTAGGGTAGGGAGAGCTAGAATATGGAGGCTGACCTTGTCTCCATATCTCACCCCTCCACAAAGCTCCTCTAGCAGGTGCTTGAGGCGCTTGATAACCATCGCGCTCTGCCTGCACTTGTCGTGGTCCTTCGTCCGTCTCGTCCAGTGTGTGACACGTATACGTGTCCTGGAATCGGACATGTTGGTTCGGCTCTCTATTTCTGTTGGTGTTCGTTCTCTGCGTACTATCGCGGGCGTAGAAGTCCATTTTCAGAGCACTCACTTGATCCTCCAAATCTTTTATCCGTGCTGTCATGACGGCCTGTTGCTTCAACTGCAACGTCAACATAGCAGCAAATGTTTCTGGTATCTCAAACTGTGCTCCGCCTGTAGACACTAGCGTGATCCACTCCTCTCTGTTAGCTTTTTGGCTGGAGACCTCGGAATGTTGATCCTCAGTATGCTGATTTACCTCAGCATATACGTCTGTCTCTTGCCTTTCTATGTCTGGAACGTCCAGCGCAAGAGTCTGTTGTAAAACTTCTACAACATTTGGGTCAGAATCCGGATCAGGCAATGCCGGATTCTGGGCGAACATAGCCTCGAACCAATCCGACCTCCGCCTATTTCGCCTTTCGCGATCTGTCAACAGATTTGTTTCTTCAGCGAAATCCTGAGCCGTATAATTTCCCATTAGCCACCGTTGAAGACGCTCGGCTCTCTTATAATTTGGGCCGTCAACCCGCATCTCCAACGACTCGAGGTGAGCCTTGATCTGTTCACCGGATTGAGTATCAATCCAGTCGTCAATCTGGTTAGTCATTGATTGTGCCATAATATCTTAAAACTATCGCCGATTTCTTAACAAAAAAAATAAAGAAAAACCGCTTCCGCAGGTACTTGTGCAAGGGTTGTTTATTCAACACTGGGTGACGTTAAACTACTAAATTATTGGGCCACTGTGTTGAAGACTGTGATATTTTCCCTTTTTAAATAAACACCTTACGCTCACCAACTTGCTTGTAAAAAAAATTTTATAATTTTGACAACTACTCAACAAAATAAATTAAATTTCACCTTCAATTTAAATTTGTTATACGCGTTTCAGTCTAATTTATTTTAAAATATTGTACACGATTCACAACAAAACCAATAAAAAATTTTGTACAATAAATAAATCAAACGAAATAATAAACAATTTAAAAAAATTTTTAATCCGATAAAATGAGGAAGAAAACGGATTATCCTAGGCTCTCGGTCACCAGCGCACGCAAATATACTTAAAATTAAATAAATTCGTCAACAAATTAATAAATAAATTAATAAATGATCAACAAATAAATTAATAAATAAATATATTCCTACCTAACTATATAGAATATCTAACGCAGTGACCTCTTACAATCGCGTGTTACATAAAAAAAATTAAATACAATTTTTATTATGACGCGAGAGCCGATACGTGTAGTCAAAATTATAATTTAAGCCAATTTCAAAAATCACACCCTTGCACAGGTATTAACAATTTTTACTAAGTCGCAAAAATTACTTTCGCTAATTTTCCGACTAACCTATACGGAATCAGGGACACGTGTTATTAAATCGCGGACCTCAAACCATTCTATCTCTTATAAATAAATAAATCTGAAATTATTATAATTTACGTGTGTCAACAATTATCAAAAGAAATTCTATTACTGTCGACTTCGGATTTCTTCCTGATAAAAACAAAAAAAAAACGAAGAAAATCCGATAAAGTTATCTAAATTATTGTCAAATACAATAATTTATTAATTGAAATTAATTGCAATTCAATTAATTCAATTGTCGACAATAATTAATATATTAATCAACGTAACTAACGTATTAATCATTAAACACACGTAAATCAACCGTGCATATGTTCAAACAATTCAATTCCGGTCCGTTCCTATTCCCTTGTTGCGCGCCGTGTACGCGCAATCAACTATCCTAACGTCTAGGGACTTTTTCCTTCACTTAGTTGGGCGCCATGTAACGGTGTAAAGATATTTAAATGAATATTTTATAGATTTTATTGTATTACATGTTTCTACGTTAATGTGGCATTAAAGTTTTAGAAGTAGATATGGATTATGTGGAACAACAAAACTGTTATCCGCGATTTTATTGTTGGAGTATGTTATTTTTATTTCGTTATTTTGTCTACGATAAATTGGATAACCATTAGGAGATGTTTGTGTTTTAGTACTAAAACATTTTGGATAATGTTTTGTACAATATATTTTACTTCCATCCATACATACACTATTTTTATTCTGAATTCCACAAGGACCATGAAACATATTTTGTTTTACTAATTCATATAGTCTCGGAAATTTATTTTTATCAGGAATTTCTGCACATATGATATTATCAAATTGATCTGTATTTCGAATTTTGTTTAGTTCAGTTCACCATAATAACATATGAATGTGGGACAATCCTCGTTTTTGAAATTCTATAACATAAATGTAAGAATTAACTTGACCAAGAATTTCGTGTTTCAATAAATCCTCCATTAATACCTTTACTTTTAGGTCTAATACACCCACTATCAGATCTGGTCTGTCAAGCGTATTTTCATATTCTAATAAATTTTCTGTAATCTCGTTCCATTTAGGATTGCACGTCATTGTCAGAAAAATGTCTGGTTTTCCACTATTTTGCATTATGGTTGTTGCATCTAAAAAGTTCTGTTGCATCGCTCTAGGACTACCTATATAACTAGACGGTAGTATAACTATTTTACCAATAGAAACATGTTTATTATTATTTTTATTGTTAAGTTGATCCAGTAAACCTTTATATCGATCAGTTCGTAATTTATGCTGATCTTTTCTAATAAAATACAGACGAGTATTTTCGACTTTAGACCATGAGTTTAGGATAAACTGGTTTGATAAACTTTTGAGATTTAAACATGGATTAAATTCTTTTCGAATACTAAATCTATATGAATAATATTGCAAGGCAGATATATTATTATATTTTTTTTCATCTGATAAACTTTTCATGCATG
This sequence comes from Theocolax elegans, assembly GCA_026168455.1. Classification (NCBI taxonomy): domain Eukaryota; kingdom Metazoa; phylum Arthropoda; class Insecta; order Hymenoptera; family Cerocephalidae; genus Theocolax; species Theocolax elegans. Next base: position 49,244,721 of record CM047425.1, read on the forward strand.
GTTCCCAACCTGAATCACCGAAAGGAAATATTAATAGATACACCATTGGGTCAATGTCTTTGTTTATAATTGCAATTTATTGAGGTTTTTTTCCTTTTTGAAAAATACATATATCTCTGTTAGAAGGTGGTTCTCCATTTTCTCTAACATAGACGATAGCAACTTCATTACATACTGCTATTTGCGATTTGGTTATTAATGCTTTATCTCTAGTTAAATACATTTTAATTTCTTGAATTGGACGATCTAATCTTATTGAACGTTCATGTTCTTCGTGTTCAATTTCATGCATCATTTTATAAGCACTTGCAAATGGATTTATGTCACGTAATATACTATCTAAATCTTGTATTAATTCCTTGTCTAAATTATTTTGATTTGACTGAGACAATCTGTATTCGTTTGCAATTTGATTATCAAGTATATACAATTGGCCAAATTTTGGACGATCTAATTCATTTGGGTGTAAAGCATATGTATTATGATATATTTGTCCGCATATTTTTAATACTTGTGGTCCAACAGTAGAAAAATGTGCTAATTTAGCACCAAAACTTGCAAATGCTAATAAATTGTTGTAAATTCTGATATTATGTCTAAAATTCTTGTCTTTGTTACTTTGTCCCAATAAATATTTTGTTAGATTTTCAGGATAAATATTATAATTATCAAGTTTTATTTTATTTCTATGACAACAATCAGAATATCTATTGTCTTTTTTAATTTCATTTTTAAAATGTTTTGCTTCACAAAATACACATTCATAAATTAATTTTCCAAGGTAATTGCACTCAATGATAGATTCATCGAAATCCCATTCTTGTGAAAATGAGCTATAAATAGGATTCCCATGTAAAATATCTGTTTTAACGTTTTTTTTATGTTTTACCGAATTTTTTATAAATTTTCCTTTTTGTTCAGTATCATTTAATTTGACTTCAGTACTTATTTGATTTATTAACTCGCCTTTAATTTTTGTTATTTCTATTCTTTCATTCTTCTCTAATTCTTGAGATGCAGCCAAATTTTCAATTTCTTTAACTTCACATTGTTTATTTCTATATTTACGTTTTTGTTCTGCTTCAATTAATTTCTGTTCTTCAGTCATTTTTTTCCCTTTTTGGCTTTTCATTTTTGAAATTTCATTTTTTCTATTAATAGATTGTGATTTTCTAAAATTACGTTAGCGTTCAGCTTCAAGTCTACATGCTGTTCTGCATAAATTTGCAAAAAATATTCTCACTTCCTGAAGACGATGTCCAGGTGGTCAGGGTAACCTCCAGGTAATCCTGACATCCTTCGCAGGAAAGTCTACATGCCTTTCTACTTGAATTTGCAAAAAAAAATTTTCACTTCCTGGAGACGATGTCCAGGTGGTCAGGGTGACCCCATCCCTATCTCTCCACCCTCACCCTCACCCTGACCACTTCACCATAACACACTTACCCTTATACACATGCATATATATAAAACATAATAAAAAGACACCCAATGGTGAATGTCGGACGTTTGCAAAAAAAATTTTCACTTCCTGGAGACGATGTCCAGGTGGTCAGGGTCCCTCCACCCTCACCCTCACCCTGACCTCTTCATCATAACACACTTACCCTTATACATATGCATATATATAAAACATAATAAAAAGACGCCCAATGGTGAATGTCGGACACCGGACGCCGGCCACTTTTAAGGAAAAATTTTAATTATAATAAGATAAGATTTATATATATTGAAGTATCCGCTCTCCTCACTGCTGTAGCTGTCTCGGTCTCGGGTTCGTAGTGTCGTCGTTGCGGGAACGACACTTTTTAAAGAGGATGAGGAGATTAGACGGATTATATTGATCACAATAATAATAGAAAAAAAACCTCAATAATAGATTTATTTTAGTTAATTTATACGTGTATATTTATTCCTCACAACTATAACTCAAGATTTACATTTTTTTGTTATTCCCGACAATTATTCCCGACAATCAAAAGGTCACGAGTATTCTGTAAAATATTTAATTACCGCGTGAGGAACCCGCTTCACTCCGTTAATATTTCGCTATTATTTGTTTTAACAAAGGAAAGAAAAATGGCCACGTGCAGACCACTCACCGCTTTTTGTCTAGGTTTATCCTTAGATTTCGTTCCTTATCTCTCGTCTCTGTGATCACTACGGTTATCTCTCTCTATTTCAATTTCTCCTTGAAATTCTCAATATTCTTTACTTTCCTTATTATATCTCTACTATGTCTCAATTTTTATCGACTGATCTATTCTCTCTATATATACTGTCTCGATGCGTCTCCATATAGGTATCGGCGGTGAGTGTCTCGTCGTTCTTCTTCCTCGATATCCTTTTTCATATTCCCGTTACACGGCGCTACTCATATCCTTCTTTGCCGTTATTCTTCTCCAATCCCGTTTTCTGATCGTCCAATTCGAATTTCCTGCCAACTACTGCACCGCCACCTATTCCTCTCTTCTTCAACCTCTCTCCTAGTGGCGGTACGACTCTTGCGAAAATGATCCGTAGCGGTCGAATTCTCCACCTCCCCCAATGCATCATTATATCTTCTTTCTCTCTCTTACACGTGGGGAGTCTATATATATATCGTTCCCGCTCGTTCCTCCGTTCCCCGGCGGTGCACCACCATCTTGCGTCGAGCAGTTGCGCGAGAGCGAGAAGACTCCCCCCACTCTCACGCTCGACGAGAGGTATAGACACGTTGTTTATCTGCGTGCGCGTATACCCGTGTGCAGTTTCCTTTCCTTTCATTTTCCTCAAACATATATACATAAAACATGATTATTTCCTATCCTATCCTTCGGTGAACGTCGGTGACGAGAATGGCTCGGGCCCATATTCTTAAACCAATGTTTACCTATCCCTAACCTCAAACTTCCCATACAAAATATATATTTCTTTATATCCCATATATCTATTATATTTATCCTAACCTATCCTACATTCATTAATATTACTTTACTTATGATTATTTTATTTACAGGAGGTCCAGGAATCAACTACGAGCTCCAGCGAACACCCAGGATCATCAGCGAGGGCTACCCAATGAGTTCCCCAGAGTACGAGTGGTTAACGTTGGACCACTATTGGACCCAGGATTCCAGTACGTAACAAGGTAATAGTATTATACATATACTCATCCCTTATTATATTTATTCCCATTTATTATATTAATTTATATCCATCCAAGTTATCATTTTCTTATTACTAATATATATGTTTTTGTTTTAGGTGTACCCCGCTCTATCAATCTCCCCCTTGATAATATATATATGTATGTGGGCTAGTGAGGATCGCGTCACAAACTAATAAAAAAAAAATCATCACATTGTGTTACGAAAAATAACAAAATGTGTTACTACTTCATCTACATTTAATATTTAAAGAAAGGTGATAAAATATTTAATGTAGTTTTTGTCACATGGGCTACAACATTTTAGCATTACTAAAGGAATCATTTTTGATAATGGAATTTTGAGGAAGAAATATTATACGTATGTTTTGTTTAATGCGAATAGATATGATACCTGAATAATTAAACAATTGTGTTTACATTTACAAGAAAAATATGTGCAAGAAATAAAATTGAAATTTAAGCAATATAGAAATGAAATATTCTAAATTATTTCGAATATATTGACTTACATTTATAGCGAGATTAGGTGATTCAGAAATGGAGGCAATAGAAGTAATTGATACCTATAACAATACAAATTATTAATTTGAATTAATATTTTTGTATCCATAAAATATTATCGATTAGTGAATACTTAACGGTTCCTCGTAAATTGGGCAATTTTGAAGAATCTATTCTTCCAATATTCCATTGCAAAATTTTGCTTACTGAATCAAATGAATATTTTCCTTGATTTGGTATTAGATTGCAATTTAAAACACATTTCGGCATAGGTATCTCAATGTTTACATTTTCAACCTGTAATAATTAGTATATTCTTAATAAACTTATGAATTTCTAATAATTAATTCTTACGAATAATATCCAATAATATATTTTAAAACCGAATCAGTTTGGTTTTATAGATCTCTAACTATTAAAAACAAAATATCTATTATGAGAAAGTATGAATAATCAAAAATTAAATAAAATAAAAAATGGGTACTCGCTCTGAATTATAAACACTTCCCTGAGAGGGATTTGAAGATTAATTTTCATATCTTGAAAAATTTTTTAACAATTAGTCTGTAAAGGATTAACATTACCTCTGTAAACGAAACTGCTCATTTAAAAAGTATTAACTTAAATTAAGAAACAGTAAAAAACTACCCACACAAACGAAGCTTATAGTGAAAATCCCAACCACAGTCATGAATTTCTTAACTAACGTTTCGAACAAGATGCTGCTCTTTTTTCAAAGTAGTAAGTTGTGACGGTCCAGTTTAGATCAAATTATAATATAATTAATATTAAAATTAGGTATTTTATTGATATTGATGCAAACAATTTATTGTTTTGTAATGCTGCAATGTTTCAATGGAAATTCTCCATCCTCTTCAGGCATACTTTTAAGTCTGTGGTAATGGCATTTTACGCACAACCGGTTGATCATCAACTCCCTCGCAAGAGAAGACAATCCACCGAGTGTGTCCTTAACCTTGACTGTATTACGAGCGAGAATGACGTGAAAGTTGCGATTAACTGCAAACTCGGGACCGTCCTTAATCGCGTACGAAGGGGTCTAATGTCTCTCTCGGAAGTCGGAAGCAACTGTTTCGGAAACGACCGCGTAAAGAGTAAATTTAAAAATCGGTTGGTTTAACTGCCGCGTGAGATCGCTTCGCTGTCCTAGGTGCCAGAAATCCCTAGGGTACGGTCATTTTAAAAAGACTGTACAGGACTGGACAGGCGTCGCGTCGGTGCTATGTACAGGAGTATGTGGCAGAGGAGCACGGTTTACACCGTGCAAAAAGATGCCTGAGTACTTCCTGTTCTAAAAAAGACGATAAATGATCAATTTTCGTATAAATCGAGTTAAATTATTAAAATATTTTATAAAACATTATATTATAAGTACATATTATAATTTATTTAATAAATAGGGGAATGATTTACATGAACATGTTCTTTTCGCTGCGAGGTCGAGAAGTCAATCGCGAAGTCGATCGCGAAGTCAATAGCGTAAATTGGACAATCCCCCATGTAGCGACACGTGTCGCAGGAAATACGAAGACGGTTGAAAAGCGGGTCTATATATATATATATATATGGGTGGTTCTCTGTGACATCAAAGATGAAAAAAATAAATATTGCTATAACTGTGGGAATATGTTTTAGAGGTATCCAGTAGTTCTCCTGAATTTTTTCAGATTTTTTCTGGGCCATTATTTTAAGTTACAGAGAGTCAAAGTTGACATTTTAGCACTTTTTTGCATTATATGCCCATTTTCATGAATTTTTAGCTCCCAGGGGATGCATTTTTCACTAAAAACATAAGTATGACTTTTTTTGTAAAATTTTCCGAACTTTTCATTAAAAATACTTTTAAAGACATAAATGTATACTGTCACACTCTTGTAAGCCATTTAAACCTTAAATAGTGAAAATCAGCAATTCTGCTCCGGACTCTGGTAACCTAATACTGTCTAAAAGATGTCTTTTTATAGTCAGCAACTGCCTAAAAATTTCCAGAGTGGGTCTAAATCATTAAGATCACTTATGGTCAAAATATCCGGGAAAAGTGCCCGAAATATTAATAGAAATGTATATTTGTTGCCTTATAACGATGAATCTATTATCATGATCATTGGAAAAAAATTTGTGCACTTACCTTAGAGTGGTAGAAAAGTATCTTCACTTGTGTCAGTATCCATCTAATCCCCTGTAAACTGCTAAAAATACAAATATTATTATACAAATGTAAAAAATTAATTTTTTAACATTTATAATGCTGAAGTTTTAGTTTTACATCCCTTACAAGAATTATAATACTAATCTGAAGGATTACTATAAATGTATAAACATCATTATTACAATAACTGAATATACGTATTTAATACAAAAGATAGATAAATAAATCGGATATATAATTATAATGAATAATATGATAGCGTGACAGTGACAAGTTTGTGAAATCTAAACAATGTATTGCTGAATAATAATAATAATGTTGATACTTTTATAGTAATCCTTCAGATTAGTATCATAATTCTTGTAAGGGATGTAAAACTAAAAATCCAGCATTATAAATGTTTGAAAAATAATTTTTTTATAATTTTATAATAATATTTGTATTTTTAGCAGCTTACAGGGGATTAGATGGATACTGAAACAAGTAGAAATACTTTTCTACCATTCCAAGGTAAGTGCATAAATTTTTTTGCAATGATCATGCTACTAGATTCATCGTTATAAGGCAAGAAATATACATTTCTATTAATATTTCGGGCACTTTTCCCGGATATTTTGACCATAAGTGATCTTAATGATTTAGACCCACTCTGGAAATTTTTAGGCAGTTGCTGACTATAAAAAGACATCTTTTAGACAGTATTAGGTTACCAGAGTCCGTAGCAGAATTGCTGATTTTCACTATTTAAGGTTTAAATGGCTTACAAGAGTGTGACAGTATACATTTATGTCTTTAAAAGTATTTTTAATGAAAAGTTCGGAAAATTTTACAAAAAAAGTCATACTTATGTTTTTAGTGAAAAATGCATCCCCTGGGAGCTAAAAATTCATGAAAATGGGCATATAATGCAAAAAAGTGCTAAAATGTCAACTTTGACTCTCTGTAACTTAAAATAATGGCCCAGAAAAAATCTGAAAAAATTCAGGAGAACTACTGGATACCTCTAAAACATATTCCCACAGTTATAGCAATATTTATTTTTTTCATCTTTGATGTCACAGAGAACCACCCATATATATATATATATAGGGTCTATATATATATATATATATATAGGACACGGTCGATTAAGGTACAGATAAATGAAGTTTATTATATTAATTATTATTTATATAAAAAGTGGTCCCAAGAATGAGTTAGATACGACCTGGTCGCGTAATAATATTATATTTATTGATACATTTATTTTTTTGTAACGACGTCTCATCGCTAAGCTCCGCTCCCATAAATTTTAGATCACCCTGTTGGTGTGACAATTAAAAAGGGAGTAATGGAACATCTGGTGACACGCACGCAAGCAGTTGTATTCCCGTCATTTAGACAAACAGAGGCCGAGAGGTGATGAGGTTCTTCTCCAGGGTGGCAACCACTAGTCGCAAGATGACTTCTCTCGCTGCGGGATTGCCTCCTATCACCGTTTTCACTAACAAGTGAAACTTCCTTACTTTACGTTCATCCTGGTCTGAACAGAGGAATGTTCAATTAATGGGATAGTTGGTGCAGGGTCAAAAGTCAATAACAATTCAGCTGGGTAGCCACTTTGTCGAAATAAGGTATTCAGACCTGCGTGTATTACGTCAAGTGATCCAGAGTTCGGTACTCCCAAACCCTGCGCCAGGAGACGTAGGAACGTCTCTTAGGGGGGCACATCCTGGATTATTTCAACGCGGACTTATTGAGTATTAGCCTCTTCCCATCCACGGGTCGAATATTCTTCTGCCTTTTAAGGGCCAATTGTTGGTGGAGGAGGCGACAAGGGTAGATAGTTAGGGATTGTTAATATTATAAAAGAGCATTAAAGTCAAAAACTCTGGTTTTCTTTATATTTTTATAGTAGTAAACATATCCTAGAGTTTGGTAACGATTCGTATGCCAGAAATGTAACACTCTTCTTGTTAGTAGGTTTACTTAATTTTTGAGCTTTCTTTCTCGTTTTCTATATCACGTACGCAAATGTTTGCTCTCGCAAAACGCCAGCAAAAGACCTTTTTCTTTTTTATCTCCAAAAGTTTACAGCACAAGTCACAGCCTTAACTATAGGTATTCAGTAGATTTCAGAAAAAAAATTCATAAATGTATTGGTATAATACAAAAATTCATAAAGCTATTTGTATCATATTTCTATATGAATTTTTTTCTCTGAAACTGTTAATCTCAGGAGAAAATTGATAAAGAAATTTTTGGTTACAAATGAAAAATAGAACCCATTAGTATTTTTAAAATTGTTAATAATCTTGAACTGAAAAAGTTCATGTTCATCGACAACTGACAGCCATTATGAACTTTTCTATTTTTGCAGTTTGCTAAACTTGTAAAATGGCCGACTGGACGGGATTAAAATAATATTTTTAGTTAAAACGCTAAATAATTTGCAGGTTGGAATAGAGGTGATTCTGGTACATTGTTTTCAGGGTTCCCAGATAAAGAAATATACGCTCACACATATGGCAATTATCTGGTACAATGCCTGTTGTGAAGCATACCTGACACATAATAGATGTTACTATGTTAGAGCATTAGTCCGCTATGTGTTCCATACTCGCGCAATGGTGTCAAGTTTGATTGGGACACTTGGAATACCGATGTCCTACTTTATGGCATGTAAAACATATTCCAAAGAAAGCATTATTTGGATTCCTTTGCAATCATAGGATGACCATATACCATACCTGGCTTACGTTGGGAGGTGTGCTTGTTTCCTTGGTACGGACTGTCCAAATTTCTTGTCTTACACCAAGTGTTCGTACGCTCATTACGATTGTGTCTCACATAATAAGCGTCTGCATTCAGCTCATTCATAGTGTAATATTCATCCTAATATAGACTACTACGTAGGCATTATTATTTGTTACTCGAGGTTTGTTGAAACTATCATAAAACTGAGTTGAGACTTTCCTCTTAACTTTTAAAGGGCCGAGTTTTGAAAGTAATGTATCTCCTTTTTTATTTTTTTTTTATTTTTTATATTTTCCTTTTTTTATACATTTTTCCATTTTGTCAAAAGTCTATTTTGTATTTTTCTCACATTGCTTTTCTAAGATCTATATGAATCTATCAATAACCTATGATTTTATGAATTTCTTTTATTTTTTATAATTTTTTCCAACTTGATCAAGATAAGACTTCTTTGGTGTGATAAGTTTCAAAACACGGATCTATACATAGAATAACTTGACAAGTTTTACATTTATAAGTGTTTCAAAGTCTGGTTTTATTCATGAGACATAACAGCAATTGTTTTCTTTCTTTTTCCATTGATTAATTTTCTTAAGAACGTGTTTCCCAGTAGGTCGAGAGTCATTCCAGTGACATGAATGACGCAAGTCATCAGAATTCATCCCCAGTAAGCCTCTCACCACTTCTGAACGAAAATCAGGATAAGAAATCTTTTTGTTAGTAGTGCTTTTCATTTTATGTAATGCATGAGAATTTACCAGAACAAAATCAAGTAAGCGAAAAAAAATGTTTTCAATACCATTTAGTAGATTTACTAATAGTTTGTGCCAATGAATGTTGTCCACTATACATGTTAGTTATATAATACCTTTATTAGTACTCCAATGTTTCTTCCCTGTACTTGCGTAACCAACTTGATGATCTGCTGATATCATGTAAATTTCTTTCTTGTCCATCCACTTTATTGCTAACCAAGAATTTGTATGGGCTACTTCAATTTCACCTCGGTTCAATTTATTGACAAACTTGGGCATTTCTTTTCTGGTTTTCTCCACGGTCCCACACATACCAGTATCTTTGTCATGGAGAAAAGTAGTAAGTTGAAAAGACCAGTACCAATTATTTGTGAAGTGTGACGTGGTATTCACTTACCCGTAATAAAATAATTAACACAAGTTATTAATGTACGTGAGCCGCATTGTCCAATACCGCGCACACTATTTATTTAATTATTAATCACTAACTTCGGGCTGTCGCCAGGAACGAGTTCGTTTGGGGCTCACGGTGTGGAGGATTCGGGCGATCCTCCTTGCCTCAATACGATTAAATTTAATGACGAATATGTCGACGAGAGAGGGGAGACACAATAATTACTACAAATTATTTAAAATATAAATGAAGCATTTATTGCGGGTTGCATAACATAATGGCCATCCAGGCCTCGTGCCGCGACAATTTTGTAACGCGCGGGCGGAAGTCTCGGGAAGTCTGCCGGATCGAGATCCTCGCCTGGGGGGCGGGTCACGGTAGTATATAAAAAAAACTTACCGGTCGACGCCCCGAAGATGGCCCAGCCGATCTCGGTCCCGGTGGTCTACTGGGAAGCGGAGACCCTTGTCGGCAAAGGTGACAAGCAGGCGGTCCAATGCCGCGGCGAGTACCTCGCGACTCGCGTTAGCACTCGCACACGACCCCGTCCTTCACTCACATTATTTTCAAAGTAATTTTGAAACATACAATTCTCTTCCAGAAGCAAAATCTCGAACCATTCTATTCTAATATGGCTCCATGGATAGATGTAAAGTATAAGAATTGCGAATCTTTCTTGCTCTAACTATCAACATGGGCCATGTTCGTAAGTGCCAAAGATTACACAGGTCAACATGGTTTTGTTCTAAGAAAGTGAAGGGTCAGTTCCGATGTAATTTTTCATGTAAAATCCGAAACTGGGGTCTGAATAGTTGCATCACGTCAGGATTTTGAGATATCCTAACCTAAAAGTGAAAAATCGTGATTTTTGGCTATATTTAAGGTTATGTAGCATTATTATATTCTTTTTTCTCAAAAAAAACCAATGGTACCTTAACGTGTAAGTCTTGTTTTTTCAAATACCGCTGAGTTTACTGAAATAGCTTATTTCTGTATTAAGATATTTTATTTTAGAGAATTCGAATGTCGTCAATTATGTTATTCTCAAAATTCACATGATTCTAGTCTTTGACATCCAACCGGTTCGTGAGAGGCGAGGGGACTCACGTTAATCAAGGATCCCGGTTTGTGAGAGGCGAGGAAACTGACGTTAAAAAAGCACCCCGGTTCGTGAGAGGTGAGGGGACTCACTTTAATCAAGCATCACAAAGGAAACAATTCTTACTACGTCCACATCGTTGTTTCTGGGTAGCGCTAAAAGTAAGGTTATTACATTTTGTTAGAGGCAATGGGACTCATGTTAATTAAATGATTAGGATTGTTGAACTTCTAATTGTGGTTTTGGAGTTTGGAATACGTGGATTTGGCATACTTCGGTTTAGGGATTGCTGATTTGGAGTAAGAATAATTCTAGACCATTTTTAGCGATTTTCACCCCCATTTCACCCTGTTCAAAGTACTAAGGGGTCAGTTTGGGTGCTGAAACTTAGGGTGCATCGTCTCCTTTCTCTTAAAAGTTCATTTATATTAAAATACGCCAAAAAGTATGTGAAAAGTAAAAAAATCAAATACTTTTCAATCTATTTCAGCATTTTTCGCCCCTTTTTTGTCTCCTTCAAAGTACTTAGAACTTAGTTTTGGGTCGTAAAACTTGATGCACATTAAATTTTAGTTTTAAAGAACCTATGGTCGCAAAAAAATGTGATACAAATGTCATAAGTAAAAATTGAACATAAGTCTTGCATTTGGGCGTCAAAGACTACAGAATCATGTGAATTTTGGGGCGAAAAATGCTGAAATTGATGGAAAAGTATTTAATTTTTTTACTTTCACATACTTTTTGGCGTATTTTAATATAAATGAACTTTTAAGAGTAAGGAGACGATGTACCCTAAGTTTCAGCACCCAAACTAACCCCTTAGTACTTTGAACGGGGTGAAAATCGCTAAAAATGGTCTAGAATTATTTTTACTCCAAATCAGCAATCCCTAAACCCAAGTATGCCAAATCCACGTATTCCAAACTCCAAAACCACAATTAGAAGTTCAACAATCCTAATCATTTAATTAACATGAGTCCCATTGCCTCTAACAAAATGTAATAACCTTACTTTTAGCGCTACCCAGAAACAACGATGTGGACGTAGTAAGAATTGTTTCCTTTGTGATGCTTGATTAAAGTGAGTCCCCTCACCTCTCACGAACCGGGGTGCTTTTTTAACGTCAGTTTCCTCGCCTCTCACAAACCGGGATTCTTGATTAACGTGAGTCCCCTCGCCTCTCACGAACCGGTTGGATGTCAAAGACTAGAATCATGTGAATTTTGAGAATAACAAAATTGACGATACTCGAATACTCTAAAATAACATATCTCAATACAGAAATAAGCTATTTCAGTAAACTCAGCGGTATTTGAAAAAACAAGACTTACACGTTAAGGTACCATTGGTTTTTTTTGAGAAAAAAGAATATAATAATGCTACATAACCTTAAATATAACCAAAAATCACGATTTTTCACTTTTAGGTTAGGATATCTCAAAATCCTGACGTGATGCAACTATTCAGATCCCAGTTTCGGATTTTACATGAAAAATTACATTGGAACTGACCCTTCACTTTCTTAGAACAAAACCATGTTGACCTGTGTAATCTTTGACATTACCCTTACGAACATGGCCCATGTTCATAGTTAGAGCAAGAAAGATTCGCAATTCTTCAATTTTACATCTTTCCAAAGGAGCCATATTGGAATGGAATGGATCGAGATTTTGCTTCTGGAAGAGACTTGTTTGTTTCAAAATTACTTTGAAAATATTCGAATCCATAAAGAATTCAAAGTAAGCTAATGGAGTATGCTCTAGTATAGGAATATTTTCATAAAAATTAGCATGACCCATAAAGTCTTATATAGAAGAGAAATAGACAGAAAAATACACCGTCATCTCTCTCAGGATCATCTAAGATTTCTGAAGAAGAATTTGGTTGTGTTTCACCAGTCCTATCGTCAGCATACTCCTCTTAGGGTGCTGATTCACCACTACTCCAAGCACTCATTATTTTGGCTTAAGGAAGGAAATTTCTATTGTAGGCTGGTGATAGACTCTGAGTTATTACGCTGAATACCACAATTTTGTATGTATGGAAAGACCAACTGAAAATCAAAAGGTATTTCGTAGGCAAGATAGTAAAAATAAGTATCAAAATGAAAAACGGGAGAAGATATTGATGGAATGAAAAGTACGGAAGTATTGTAATGGTAGAGTGACGGTAGAGTAAGGTTAGCAAAAGCTTGTCGCAAGCGAATCGTAGAGTCTCATCTTCTACCCGAACTTACACTATTGAGACAACTGTTCTTGTGTCAGGACGCTCAACGACGGTGTTTCGCCACGTAGCGGTCGAGAGTGGAATTAGCCTCTCTTCCGCGACGGTGGTTGCCTGTATGCTTATGCAGGCGTTCTATAAGTGACTTATGTCACAGCAAGAATACGCTTATATCAAGTGTATCCTCTATGATTTTGTACCTGGTGTCTTTCTATTATACGATCATGTTGAAATACTGTTTGAACTACGTCACTACGTTGTTTGTTATTACGATACTGTTTGAAAGCGAATAGATAGAAACATATGATCTGCTTAAGTCATACGTATGCTCAGAAATCAAGCATTATTCCCTATTCACTATCTTTTCTTCTAAAATAAATTTCTAGTTATAATTGTACGATTATGATGATATACACTAAATTATGATGATATATACGTTTCTAGCGAAAAGTCTTTCTGTAATTTTACTGACAAACTGCTTTTCCGAGAATAGATTCAGAAATTTATCTAAATAATGATATTGACAGAAATGCAATTGGTTGAATAAGAAAATTCAGTGTCAAGCGTTCTCTAAAACATAAAAACTAATTTTAAATATTTCTCTGGGTATAATCTCAACCTGACCTTGCAGAATTCTTCACCAACTGTTGAGCTATGCTGCTCCAGGTGTGATGTAAGTTGTAAATTTACAACATGCGCACCACCTAAATTAGCAAATGTGGCTAAGACATTAGGTTCTTCGCAAGGTACCTGACTCTAATACACACACCAATAACCATAAGGAATGGCTTCCCGGTTGCCGAACAAATTGGACCGGTACTAGCCAGTGTCATGATATCGGTTACTACACGTGTGTGTAATAATAACATGTAAACTCGGTACGTCCGGTCGCAAACTAAAGCTTTTCGGGTGAATCGGGATTGCTAAAAGATATCTAACACAAATACACATATTTACAAATGTACATGGATGCTTTCTTACACCCTCACGCGACAATATAAAGAAATGGACATTGCGGCCTTGAGTTGCTAGACTAGAAAATACAAACAGTGTTATTAGACCTCTTATAATGTAACATATAAAAGAAATATTATTTTCAATTATACATTTGTTTCTTTGCAACGAAGTCGTGTTGCAACATATATCGACGGTCCTTACGAAGACTTGCACGTTTCAAATCTCTTACGAAAACTAGCACGATTCGAAATTTCAATTTTTACCGCGAAGACTAGCGCGATTTAATTTTCATCGCGAAGACTAGCATATTTCGATATTTCTTTGCGAAAACTAGCACGTTTCGAAATTTTTTACTACTACACTATTTTTTATTACATATTTAAAGAATTAATATACAATATTGGTATATCTAGTGTTAAGCTAAATTGTTTCTCTGGTTTGCTTTCAAAGAGTAAATATGAATCAGAGTATATCTGTTAAACAGTTAGCGATTAATCACAAATTCGTAAAGTAGATTTAGTGGTAAATGGCCGTATGCGCTAGAGTAAAAAATTTTAATAAAAACAATAATTATAAATTGAACAATAGGTAAGGGTACTAGTAGATAATACTTCTGATACATAAACAATATTGAACGTACAAGCTTTAAATTAAAAATATAAACATTCGGATGAAACGCATTTAGCCCCCAATCAAGCAATAAAAATTAAAATGCAAATAACCAAATTTACGTAGTATAAGCGAAATTTCGACCCACGATTTTTCGCTATTTACTATTTTCAAACTTTTGAATCGCACAAGTTAATTTTCGCAACAGCATGTTTAGGTGTAAAATAATTTACAATAATTAAGTATTTTAAGATTGTTCAAAGTAAAACTTTATCTACAATTTTCAGACTGTAAATTTGTTAACGCGTATATTATAGTAAGCAAATATAGTAAACCAGATATAAAAATGATTTTTTATTCTTACGTTAGCATGATAAAAAATTTAATAAAATAAAATAGTCCAGTAAAAATAGTAAATCTATTATTTTTTAATAACGAGTACAAATATTTTTTTGTATTTGAATTAAATTTTTATAATATTGTCTATAATATGCTACCAAAATTGTAAATTAATTATTTCCTACAAGTTCCAATATAAATCAACAATACAAAATACATATGTAAATTTACAGTTTAATGTATACTTAACAAGTATACATTTAGTTACATGTGATAATTATTCGAGTACAAAAATTGAATACACTAATTTTTTTTTTTTTTTTATCAAATAAAATCTTGCAATAAGTTACTCCGTGCAGGTATTAATGAAACATGCTAGCTTTCGCAGTCAAATTTCGAAACGTGCTTCTCTTCGCGGTGAAAATAAAAACATGCTAGTCTTCGTCGTAAAATCTCGAAGCATGCTACTCGAAATTTCGAAACGTGCTACTTTTAGTAAAGAAATATCGAAATATGTTAGTTTTCGCGACGACATTCTGAAACGTGCTAATTTTCGCGCTGATATTTCGAATCGTGCTAGTCTTCGCGATGAAAATTGAAACGTGCTAGTTTTCGTAAGGGATTTGAAACGTGCTAGTCTTTGTAAGAACTGTTGATATAAGCGCGTGGAAGTAAACAAAATGAGAGGCCTGTGGTCGGTTCGTCCGTGTCGACAAAATGCTCCCGAGATAAGGAAATCAGCCAGTTTTGTTAAGTTTCGGGAATGATGGAGATTTTCTCCCATTTCAATTGACTTGTCTTTGCTAGAATAGATTTTGTCTGCCTTCATCATCAATCGTTTCATGTACGCGTGCGATGGTACTTGACTGTAACATTACTGCTTCGCCATATTTATGTACTTATTGTACATTTCTGGTTTACAGTATTTACATTGCTTTAATATAATTTCAAATATATTATTTTATAAAATACATTACTCATGTATAAGCTAAGTTACAAAATTATTAACAATACTTAATTATTGTAAAGCACATATTTTTTTATGGGAAATTGATTGAACTCCAATTTTCCTTGCAAAGCATAATTGTTTTTAGATTTTCATAATGTATTTGAGTATAATGCTCTAAATGAATAATAGAATTTTATAGTTAATACAAATGGTTAATTATTTAATAATAAAATATAATCATTCTTTCGATTTTTGATCGTATCGCTTTGCTATTTTGATCAAAAATATCAAATAAGTCAAAAATTTAACAAGATTATAAAATTTACAATATTAGACATGTTAATGTTAAATTAATTATTTAAACAAAAATGTCAAATAAAAAAATTCTACTGCGTAATAATTGAATACTCTACCACTCAGCTACACTATCCTCTTAGATGTGTCAGTCCGATTTGTCTACAATAGCTAATCTGAAGTATTACCAACTGTAGCTATAAAATTCAAACTGTTTTTGTTTACTTGTAGCTTTAATTTTTATATCTTAAATCTAGTTTGCCACTAAGTCTTATTGAAATAATTTAGTTTTAATTTATAAAGATCTAAGGTTTTGATAACCCTTACAAATAACTAAAATATTTATATTTATTTCGGAGTTAAATATATATGTTAGATTAATCAGAATTATTTAGAAAAATATCCAAAAACTCTATTTGAAAATATTATTCAATGAACACTGTTATCAAATTGATAATATTTAAAAGAAGTATTCAACACATCGACAGTTGAGCGGAAGAAGGTTCTATCTCGGAACTCGGTAGAAAATGGTTCCATTTCGTAACCCGGTTAATAAAGGGTTCATCCCGCAGCTTAGCAAAAATTACATTTCGAATACTTTTTATTATTTTAAATTTTGTAGTGGCGATCCTGCGATATTATAAAATCTTTTTTTCACAAAGTGAATAAATAATTTAATTAGTTAGAAAGGACTGAATGAGGTGAAGAAACATTGGAGCCAAGTCCATTTCTTGGCTCTAATAGATGGCATCAAATTGCTGCAATGTCCATCATGGATATCAACACCGCCCATGAACTCTTTCTAGAGAGTAACGGCTTTAGGAAATAGAATTTTTCTCTACGTTGTAGACTTTTTGAAAATCTTACAACATTCAATAATGGTTCAACACCTGCTGCTGTGGAAAGTAAGGAGACAGGTTTGGAATCCATTACCGTGATAAAATTCAAACCACTTTTTTCCTCGTGTTTCACGGAAATAGAACCCCTTAGAGATTTTTTATCCAACTCATTATCAACATTTACTCGGTTCTTCCTAACGGTTCCTGTAGCTTTTAAGCCTAATGAATTCAAATGAACCACCAGGTCAGGACAAGTAAAGAAATTGTCGAAATATAAATGATATTGTGTCAATTTTCGGGGGCTAATAGAAGTAAGTAACTTCTGAACCATCATCAAAACAACGCTACACCCTAGAGCGCATTTAGCTAGTTTTACTTTGTTATCGGTCGAATAGATATTCGAACCTTTGCCGCATTAAATATTACAATCAAAAAGGTACCCAGAAGAGTTGCAAATCCCCCACATTTTTATTCTGAAACGTTCAGGTTTGTTTTGAATAAATTACTGCAAAATAGTTATTCCATGGAATCTAACCATCATCTCATCTATAGAGAAAGCTGTAGAGAAAAAGCTGAATTGTAAAATATTTTTTTTTTAAATTTTAAAAATTTTCCGTACACTCCAAGCTCTGTCTTCTGAACTTTTGTACTCGGATTTAGAACATTTTATTTTAAATTTTATTTTTAGAAATTTATTACGAATCACTGCATTAGCTATTGCAGGACATCCTAGCAACTCGTTTCGGGACCAGTAGTGTTTCTGGGATTTCCTTTCACTAAAAATGGATGTAATAATCCTCACAAAAATATCAAAATCATCCAACCTCGTATTAATGAAGTTATCCAGGAATACCTCAAAAATTCTTAAAATATCTAGGAAATCAAAATTTAGTGATTTATTTAGATATTCCCGAAATAGCCAGAAAATCCCGTATTAGTGGAACCATCCCGGAATACTTCGGAAAATCTCGAAATATCTAGAAAATTTCGGATTAATGGAACCTGCCGGAAAACATCAGAATCCCGAAATATCCAGGAAATCCCATATTAGTGGAGCTATCCCGGAATATTTCAGACACTCCTGAAATTTCCAGAAACTCCCGTATTAGTGGAGTTATCGCGGAAAACTTCATAATACCCAAATATCCGGTAATCCCGTATTGGTGGAGTTATCCTGGAGTACCTCAGCAGTACCCGAAATACCTCGGTACTCCCATATTTAGTGGAGTTATCCCTAAATACCTAAACAATTCCGTAATATCCAGAAAATCGCGTATTAATGAAGTTATCCAGGAATACCTCAAAAATTCTTAAAATATCTAGGAAATCAAAATTTAGTGATTTATTTAGATATTCCCGAAATAGCCAGAAAATCCCGTATTAGTGGAACCATCCCGGAATACTTCGGAAAATCTCGAAATATCTAGAAAATTTCGGATTAATGGAACCTGCCGGAAAACATCAGAATCCCGAAATATCCAGGAAATCCCATATTAGTGGAGCTATCCCGGAATATTTCAGACACTCCTGAAATTTCCAGAAACTCCCGTATTAGTGGAGTTATCGCGGAAAACCTCACCAATACCCGAAATACCTAGGTACTCCCATTTTTAGAGGTGTTATCCCTAAATACCTAAAAAAATTCCATAATATCCAGAAAATCGCGTATTATTGGAGTTATCCCGGAGTATCTCATTAATTTCCGGAATATACAGAAAATCCCGTAACTATTTGAGTTATCCCGGAATACCTCAGAAATTCGCGTCATATCCAAATAATTCCGTATTGGTAGAGTTATCCCGGAAAACCTCAGATATTCCACAGTATTCAGAAAATTCCTAGTTTAGTGGCGTTATCGCGGAACAGTAAAGTAATCCCGCAAAAAGTCTGGATCTTGAAAATCCCGTTTTTAGGGAAGTTATCCCGGATTACCTCAATACTTCCGGAAATATCTGAAAATTCTTGAATTGGTGGAGTTTTCCCGGAATACTCCAAATATTCCAGATATTTAAATTTAAATTTAAGAAATTCTGTAATTAATGGTATTATCCTGGATTACATAAAGTAATTACGTAAATATTCAGAAAATCCCGTATTATTAGTGTAATCACGGAGTACCTCAGCAATACCCGAAATACCTAGGTACTCCCATATTTAGTGGAGTTGTCCCGGAATATCTTAAATTTTTCTGAATTATCCCGAAATCCCATATTATTGGAGTAATCCCGGAAAACCACGAAATACCCGAAATATCAAGGAAATCGCGTATTTGGTGAAGTTATCTATGAATACTTCAAAAATTCCCGAAATATCCAGGAAATCCCGTAATTAATGAACTTATTTCGTGGTACCTGTAAATTCCCGAAATATCCAGAGAAACCCATGTTACTGGCGTTATCCAACAATAACTCAAAATTTCACGAATTATTCAGGAAATGCCTTATTAGTGGTATTTTCCCGGAATACCTTCAAAATTTACAAACTATCCAGAAAATCCCATATTAGTGGAGTTGTCCCTGAATACCTCAGAAATCCCCAAAATATTCATAAAATGAATTTAGTTGCGTTATCCAACTAATATCAAGAAAATCCCGTAATGTGTGTAGTTATGTCGGAATACTCTAAAATTTTCGAAATACCCAGAAAATTCCGTATTATTGAAGTTGTTCCTGAATACCTCGGAAATTTCCAAAATATCCAGGAAATCCGGAATTTAGTGGCTTCATCCCGGAGACCTCGAAAATTGCCGAAATATCTAGAAAATCCCATAATAGTGTAGTTGTCCTGGTATACCCCAGAAATTATATCAAAACATGTTTCTTTTGTATTTGTTTTATATATTATTATATCATAAATGGTGAGTGAGAACGGACGCCGAGTGCCGGACTGAAGATTCTGACTATTATACCAGCCAACGGTCAGGGGCGGGTAGTCGCACACCAGTCAACGGTTGGGTGGGAGGGAGACACCGGTCATTGGGTGGTTGTCGAACGGTATATGTCAGATGCCTATCGTCGATACACTTTAATTAATAAGAAGAAGGAAGATAACTTCGATATGAAAACTAATTTCCAACTAATATGTTATTTGGCAAAGAAAGTTGCATCTATGTAACTTTCATAGGTAACCTGTTTTTTATCAATATTTTTTATCTGTTATTGTTTACAGTAAGATGCTCGTAATAATGTGTTTATACAATCTACACTAACGAGAATAATAAAATTAAATTTTGGTGTTTTAACTACTTAATTTTAACTTTACGATTAAAATAGGCGATCAAAGTAAATTAAATAATAAATTAATATAAATATTTGTTATTATTGTTCTAGTAACAAAACAGTCACGTTTTCGGTCATACTGGGAGATTTTTATCTCATTAGTTTTCACATTCATTCAAACTTGCAAAGGTACTTGCGTAAAAGCAAATTCAATATTATCTTTTACTATTTTTCAATATACTGAAAATTTTTCGGGCATAGACACCCGATGTATATAACGCATATACAAACAAAAATCATCAACATGTGACGCCACTGTATTGTGTATATCAGTGTTAAAACTTGAAGAGCTGCTACTGAGCTACCGTGTAAAAATAACGTAAACTTTAACTGGTTTTATAGTTGTACACATTAATAAGTTTAAAATTTGAATTTTTCCAACTATTAAAAAATTCGTGAATCTATTGCTCGTTTACACTATAAGTTTTATGTTAAATGAATTTATTGATCTCCACAATTCAAAGACTATTCTTCACAACTCAGTAAGAGTTTAAAAAACCTCACAGGTTGAGTGTTTGAAAAATACCAAGATCAGCTAAGTCAAAATAAAAATTTAATTGATTGTAGTATAAAATTAGAAAAACAGAAGAAAAAGAATGAAAGGAAAAGAAAATTTATTGTATTTCGCCCTGAGTATGCCTGGTGGGCGCATCAGTAGAATCCAGGCATCTCGTCTCTAGATACAAATGAATGATGTAATATAAAAATTTTGAGAAACAGCTCTATTCCGACGAGGAAGACATGGGATATATATGCTCTACCGATAGCAAACTTTAGTAAGTGCCACATATTAACAGGTAGCCCCCTAAAGCACTTACATAGAACTAATGTCTTGAACACATTAATAAGTATTGCATTTTTTACAACTTAGTTTTGTTGCTGCTCATACTTGAAGGTTACACTTTAAAATTTATTTCTTCTTTGTACTTCTAATTTAAATGATGGACCGCATTGTTGAATGAATAATGGGTAAGTAATAATATTTGCTTTGCATTCGTATTAATTATTTTTGGAAAGAGAAACGCAAAGTACATTTATTAATATCTTTATTATAATAAAATAAATATTTTATTTTTAATGCAAATGCACTTTATAAGAATATTATAAGAATATAACTAAAGAATGAAATAACATTAGTGTATTATATTTTTTTGTTGGTTTATAAATTAAATTTTCTATATTGTAAATCTATATTTTTATTATAATTATTTTAAATGAGGCCTTTGATGGCTCGGTCGGTAGGGCGTCGGGCTCGTAATCTGGAGGTCCCAGGTTCGATTCCCGGCCCCGGCCGATTGATACAAGCACCACTGGCGAATGTATTTTCAACAAGTGCTTTCTTTATCAAGACATCGTATGACCTCCGTCGCTGATTAGCACCGGTTTGGAAGCATAAAAAGAGCGACGTTAAAATAATAATAATAAAAAAAAAATTATATTGGACAAAGTGGTAGATGTCTAAAAAACGATTAAATGAATACCAATATTATATTAAAAATTGGGATCAGAAATCAGTTCTATTTCAACACATTGGTGATACGTTTCATAGCTTTAATTTTAATAATGTAAAAATTTAGAAAGAGAGAATAATAAAAAAAAAAAATTTTTTTTAAATGTTATATATTTATTTACATAAAAATAGCATTAAGAGGACGTCGAAGCTAGCATTTTTACCATCAGAGTAACTCTACCTAATGGCACATATTCGCAATCAGTTTCACACTATTCTTCGTTATTTGCCGCTAGATTTCAATGAAATTTGCACAGGATATATAAAGTGATACAGAGAATTGGGCTGTGCATCGAAAAGCGGCGAAAATTGAAAGAAAAACCTTTCTGATTAGTCTAAAACTGCTAACCCCAACCGCGTACGTTATACGTATGTAGTAAGGATATTCCCCAAGAGGTGGCGCTGTATGGGTGCATCGATGTTGGGGTTAGCAGTTTTAGACTAATCAGAAAGGTTTTTCTTTCAATTTTCGCCGCTTTTCGATGCACAGCCCAATTCTCTGCATCATTTTATATATCCTGTGCAAATTTCATTGAAATCTAGCAGCAAATAACGAAGAATAGTGTGAAACTGAATGCGAATATGTGCCATTAGGTAGAGTTACTCTGATGGTAAAAATGCTAGCTTCGACGTCCTCTTAACAGAAAACAAGATGTTTTGTATCTTAAAAATGTTTATATACAACAGCTTATTAAGTTTTCTATTTAAAATTTAATTTTTAACCTGTGTAATGACATCTTTTCATATGCAATGTTCTGATTGCGAATATTGTATGAATAATGGTTTAGAAATTAGAAACGAACACATATATACTGTCTATGTTTGTATACACATTTAGATATGATTTTCGACTCCGTTCGAACCTTGATATCATAGTTATTTCGCCAGATGTAGTTTGACTGCTTTGTGATACGGAGTAGAAATTTTACCTTAATACAAGGTGAGATCGAACGATCAATTTTGTAACTTATTTTGTTAATTTGTTTCTGTTTAAGTAAAAGTTGTTACCATGTGCATGTATTCTGTTTACCAGAGAGATACTTCGAAATACTCGAAGAGATCATTTCTTTTTTTTTATTAGTTATTTTTAAAATTCGGATATTTTGAACAATTTCAGAAAATTCCAGTCAACCTGAGCAAACTTCGAAAACCCTCAAAAAATTCAAAGAAATTAAAAAAAACCGAAAAATCCAAAAAATTTCCAAAGTACTAAAATTTGCAAGGAAATTTAAAAAGTTTGATAAAAATTCAGACCTATTCAGAAATTAGAAAAATTTTTAAAAAAATCTCAAAATCCGGAAAATTTGAGAGAACTGTACAAAATTTCAAAAATTTTAAAATTTTGAGGAACTAAAAAATTTGAAAAATTAAAAAAAATTAAAAGAATTGAAAAATTTGAAAAATTTGAAAAAAATTTTGATTTAATTATAAAATTTTTATTGTTTAAATTAAATATTATAAACTATTAATAAAGGAAAATTATTTATCTCAACCGTTAAATTTAATTTAAATCTAATCAATTTAAATGAAAATAACTAATAGTATTTCGGTGAAATTCTACAAATTATAACTCAATCTCGACACGTGTTATTGTTTACGCGTGATCGTTGCGTCAACCTCGGAGCGAACTTGCAACCACTTGTTGCGGTTTACACGCGAAACAAGAAAAAAGAAATCTTTACCGTTGAAATATTCATATCAAATGATTTTCCCTATCCCAAAGAAACTCACGTTTGGGGCGCCAGTTGTAACAGGATGGATTCTATCTATTGTTGGATTCTATTTATCCTTTGCATATCCTCAATGCGCAGGAAAATTTACGTTAACCTTTAGACTGCCGGGATTTGGAAGAGCATATCGCCCTCAGAAATCTGGTATATAAGGTATCTTATATGAACGATTGATCATGCACAAAGTGTCGATCATGAGGTGTGTCAAAATATTGATTTTCCGGCAGTCTAAAGGTTAATATAATCAGGTGTGCTACCAAACAGCTGATCGCTTTGCCGCTATAGTCGCTGATGCGGCCGGAGCTATTCTCAAATTTCGCACGATATCATCCAATCTGTGTAGAACGTGTGTCTTACCTTAGTACACACTTTCTCGGTGTGAGGAAAACACTTCGCCGGTACCCATGCTCGGCTACTCAGATGTTTGTTGTGCATAATGAAATGCACTACACCTACGGGGCATGGCGGTATCCGCCTTTAGGATAGAATTTGATCGCGGGTTTTATCAATTGATACGCGCGATTGAATTAGGAGAAGAGTTTATCAATATAACGTAGAAAAATATAAGATCAGTAATTAGATTGAGCCAAGGCGATACTAATCCCTGAATCAAGGCGCCCGCTGCAAAATACACTAGAGGTGCACTTTCCCGGTCTATTCGGAGGACGCGCGTGATTCGCCAGGTACGGATTACCTGACCTCACAAACAATATAGTACTCTACTTTTTTCAATTGATGTAACTTTTTGATCTATTTTTTCAGTAAAAGTGTTTGATGTATATAATCTGTTATTTTTATCCTTTATGATCTCACAATGATATGTGATGTCATTATCTACTTCCATAGGCACAATAGAATCATTATAATTTGTTAATTTTTAACTGTATATATCTATTATTTTTGCTGCTCTATAAGTAATTTCTTTTATGTATTTTTTTCTAAAATAAATTTATATACTTAGTTTTAAAATATTTAAATTAAATAGGTAGTATAGATTATTTTCGTGGACCTATTACAAAAAATTAACATCTGTTGTTTTACAAGAATTGATGTGTAAAATAGGAAACATATTAATTCTATTAGTTTCATAAATTTATAAAAGATACGAACACATTTTAGAAATATCATTAGTAAGATTGCAGGGGCATATATTGTAAAGTATCGCAACAGCAAAAGCTATTGCAAAGACACCACAATCGTATGGAAAACTATATTTATCTCTGATTTATTTGGAAATAATCTATTGATGAAAATTTTATGGTCATTCAGGAGGTATTTAATATTCAAACTATCATATATATGTATAATATTATTTTTGTAATACATGCAAATCCAGAGACCACTATTAGAATAACCAGAAAATAATAATTGTAAATACTCACCGATCGTTCCCGGATCGGTTGCCGATTACGCGAGTAATATTGATTTTTACTTGATTGTTTTCGTGCTGACCTTGGGTGTAGTTAACGGTGCTACTATCCCTTAATTGTTATTGTTAACCAATTGATATTTTGTTTATTTATTTAATAATTTTGACTCGGCGAGATCGTCCATGTTGCCGATTAACCAAATATCTCGCTTGTTAATATATATTTCCCGGTGATAATCCTTTCCGACGAATACCGCCCTCTCCGGCGTATACTCTAGTTGGCTAATTTTGGGCATAGGGCCCAACATACGGTTTTTAAGCCAAACAAAGTGTTTGGCGTTGTTAACGGCACTGCACGGGAATTAAAGTGATTCCCGGCCGCATCGTGGGACTGTTATACTTAGGTTGGTAAGATGGGACAAATTGGGCCTAACCGGGGCCTTATATTCCCCAGTTCTCACCCCGTTACAATATATATTAAAATAAAACGGCGAAATAAACTACAAAAAGATATTTATGTACATTCTTTATTACACAAAATGATTATTACAAAGAAAAGCAAATAATTAATTAATATAAGTAAATACCCGATTAAACGCTAAAGGAAAATAAAAACAAGATTTTTTTCTCTTTGCTCATCTAACTTAAAATAATTTTAAGGTCAATATACAAAGGAAAATAAGGAAAGAGTTTAAAATTCTTTTTATACCGATTAAGCGTGGTTAACTTTCAATTAAATTTCTTTAAAAAAAAAATAACAATAAGAATATAATTTGCAAAAAAAATAGAATCATTGGAGTTTAACCCATCACCAAACGTAAACCTAAATCTTATCCTTTCTAAGGAGTGCTTAATTGCACCCTTTCCTCGTTGCCGTAAATAGTCCAGCAACACCGTCAATTGTTATTAATAGTTTTAATATTTAAATAATAAATGCATAAGGGATGGTTAGGTTATTGGAGGGATAATTTGTAATAGAAGGTAATTTGTAGGTACACGTTTTACAACAACGTGCACAGAGAAAATAAAATGACAATATTATCAGTAAATTAAACAATAAATCCGATGTAATGTACGCAATAGTGCGACATTGTATCCTTCATTAACGTGACACATCTAGGAACTTATTTTCCAATTGTGGTAGGGTTATATTATCCGTTGATTCAGTCCAATTGTTGAGAATAGTTGATGTGTCTTCGTGATCGTACGTTTCTTCAGGGTTGGTTGTTATTTTCGACTTTTATAGAGAAATGCTTTGTTCATACTGATAGTATTTACGCCATACTAGGGTATTTTTCTTATATTATGTGTTTAATAATATGTTCTTGTTAGTTTGTTTTTGTGTTTTATCATTTATCTTTTTGATGATAAAGTCGCTATTATAATATCTTTCTTATTTTCCTTTTCTGGGTTTCTTTAAGACATAAACTGGCATTCCTATCTCCAGATATTGTTCTTTTATGTCTCGATCATAGTATTTCTTACTTTTATATTTGGCTTTAATTATGTTATCTCTAGCGGTTTATTTGACATTGTATAAGCAATGTACTAAATCCTTTATGTATGAATTATATGTTTCAAGTTTAAATTCAATGTACATCTAACCCGGTAACGCAAACGGCGTTCGCGGCACTTCTCCTCTACGCCGTTTGTGTTTAAACTCAAATGTCCCAATTGGGCATACACTGTCTCAATCGGAAGTTTCTTCGTTTCCCGATGAATGTCCCTAGCTATACGTTCAACAGTAAAAAAATTGTGTTTCAAATACTTTGGAAGTATGCAATTCTCAATTGTAACTTATTTTCTGGAATTCACCACATTAAAATCATTATAGCTCCTGATAAGTAAAAAAAAATTGGCGTCGGTTTATTTACAATGAATTGCACCGACCAGTGTACCAACAAAATTATTTCACTAATCAAATCCGAAAGATTTTCTTTTAGCAAAATTTTATTTCGTCCTTAAAACAAGTAAATTTTGTTGGTTAAAGTTGTGACAAATTACACACTTAACATTCATACCAAATTTAAAATAATTATTTAACTCGCTCACATATCGCAAATCACAAATGGCCAAAAAATTTTGCCAGGTAATTGAACAAAATGAAAAATATAATTCAATTATGTAACTTACGAACAAGTCTAAACAATTAAATTTATACACCAAATATTTATGTAACTCGTATAGACAAATATACGTGTAGCCTATTATTCAACTAATGAGCAAATCTAAATATTTGACAAAAATGTGCGGAGATATATATTTATTAAACACACAAGAGAAAAAAATTTTTACAATTATTAAAATTTGCAGCAATTAACAAATACAAAATATTAGGTTATATGCTGACTATTAAAAACATATGTAAAGAAAAAAAATTCAATTATTTAACTCACTCTCGAATCTAAATTTGTAACAGTTTGATTGCCGCGCGGAGGTTTATTTTATTATCGCGGCTGCTCAGCGGTACGGTTGAACTTACCGTATTTAAATAAACGTATTTTTCCCACGTTGCGACAGCGGTTCCTGTCCGCTCTATTAAATCTGTTGAGTGTTAGTCTGAAACCGAGGTCCGGTTTCAGATGACAACCAGGTATAAATCAAATCTGAAATTGACCGCGAAATAGGGATATCGCGTCAAGCACTTGTCAATTATAAATATACGAACTCTTAGGATTACGGAAGAAATCGTGCGTGGGTTAAAATTCAATTACTCGAACACCGGATTGAATTTGTATTACTGAAATGAATTTATTGAAACAAATATAAGAACGAAGAACGAATAAAATATCTACATGTCGCCGAGGTCTACGCTTTAAATTACAAGTCGGTAAATGGCCGACTTGTAGAGAGAGAGTGAGAAAATATCGCGAACTAAAATAATATTCACTGTCAACGGGACTGGTATAGCGCAATAGATAAACTATTTATTGTTTATTAAATAAAACGCGATCACGTGAAGTGGTACCACTTACTTTAATTCTTTGCTGGAACTAAATAACGATCAGCTGGACGGTCGCTCTCTCTCTCTCTCTCTCACGCGTTAATGGTGGTCCAAGGCGAGTGGTCCGTTCGCGTTTTCACCGATGTTGCGTGGCTGCAGGTTGATTTCGACGCAGCGACACTCACGGCAAATGCAGGGTCGGCCTGCAGTTAAAATACACCCACGAACACCACGGCAAAACATGCACGGCGGAACTAAAACACGGGATGCGGGGGGCAACATCTCTCACGTGTCAAGGCGGCTATACCTCTTTCGAACGCACTCGAATCTCCCCCTCACATACGTATTTAGGTGTACGCGCAAAGCCGATCCCGCCCATGTGCGATACTGTTCGCTCGTATTGCTCGAATTCGTCAAATGGTAAGGTAAACAATACCTTACCGTTACAAGTTATATTTTACATCTCTAGTATCTTTGCAGAAAAGTTATACAAAGTTACTTATCGTCAGTTATTTGGCTTGCAACAAGCCTAAATAACGAACACGAGTTGTACAATTTTTCTTTGCGATTTTATGCATAATTTGGATTTTAAAATTTGTATTTACGTAAGTGCATTAAAATCATATTTAAAAGTTACTGTTGAAATTTCAGTCGATGTAAAGGTCAACTACATGCTTGTAAGCATGTAGCTGATATACCTTATAATGAGCGCAAGTGCGAGTTAGAAAAACTTGTGCACGATGAGTAAGCCCGCGTGCAAGCCGTGCAAAGGCTAATTATGGTCTAACACGCGACAGCACTCCACTGTTCGAACACTGGCGTACTCGAATAGTCATATAAACTCGAAGGGGGGGGGGGGTGCAGTAAAGTAAGCAACAAAGCTTATTTTTAATAATTTTAACAAATATTTTAGGTCAAATTGTATCTGTTTGTAAATTTAAGAGTATTAAATTTTTGCATAATATTGGCGCATCGTCCTAAGGTTTACTAAGTTGATATTTGTTTTTTTTTTCTACACGAATATACGTATTTTTGTCTCAAATAAGTTTATGTAGTTTTTCTTTATATGATTGAGTTTTCATAGGTAGCGCAACATTACCTTTGTCAGGTAGTATAAAATAATACTTTTCATAAATAAAAAGAAATGATCTCTTCAAGCTATTTTTATTTTATTGCCAACGTTTCGACCGATTAACTCCATATTACGGTCATCTTCAGGGCTCTGGTAAACAGAATAAACGCTCATAGTAACAACTTTTCACTTAACCAGGAACAAATTAACAAAATAAGTTACAAAATTGATCGTTCGATCTTACCTTGTACTAAGCTAAAGTTTATACTCCGTATCACAATTTGGACGTGACATACATTGACATATTTATTTATTTAATTATTTATTTATTTATTTGTTCGTTCGTTCATATTGTTTGTTTGTTTATTTATTTGTTTGACCAGATTTACATAGAAAACACATATAACGCACAAAAGTATCGTATACATACAGAATTTCTACAAAAAAACATTTACTGGCAGTTATAGTGACACGCAATTATTTTACAATAACCTCACTACAATGCCGTGAAACCCGCAGAGGCAAATACGATTTTCTGTTCGCAGGTCTGGTTTAAAACTATTAAAACTTAACAAAGCGCTGGCTAGTTTTGCAGTACTTAGTACAGTAAATCTCCATGTCAAGCATCACACACACATACTACACATGCACACACTCAGCATCGATAGTACTTCCTAGTCGGACTTCTGGACACGAGTTGTTCATATCTGGCTGCACATTCATACATCTGGGTATAAGGGACTGTTTTCTCACTTATACACCAAAATTGATACATTTTCTCATATTTGATATCCGTGTTATATCAATACTCATATTTAATTGAATCTTTGTGCAATTTGTTTTAATTTCCTTTTTTTTATATATTTTTTTATTATTTTAACGTCGCTCTTTTTATGCTTCCAAACCGGTGCTAATCAGCGACGGAGGTCATACGATGTCTTGATGAAGAAAGCACTTGTTGAAAATACATTCGCCAGTGGTGCTTGTATCAATCGGCCGGGGCCGGGAATCGAACCTGGGACCTCCAGATTACGAGCCCGACGCCCTACCGACCGAGCCATCGCAGGCCTCGTTTTTTTTTATTATAAGTTTTGTTGTTAGATAAGAATATATTTTATATTCTTGCATTTATTGGTTGTTATTTTAAATAAATAATTGATGTTTTCATTATTTATTACTTTATTGTTATTACCAATATCTTACTAGCATGGATCTAGCAGACCTAAAAGTTTCTGTTGACGCGTTTTTGCTTCTTGCATATGCTATTTTTCATAACTATCGAGTCTGGCAGGGCACGGTAGTCCTACTGCACAGCCCTACTGAAAATATACATGGGATTATTCATGGGATTAATCACATACCATAACACGTGTTTAATCTCATGTTAGATCATATGATTAAATACATATGATTACGTTAATTAACAACGTTAATTAACACATGATTTGTTACGTGCTAAATAACGTGATTATTTCGAACCAATTTGACATGTGAAAAATCACGTGTGAAAATACCTGTTTAAGCACATGTTATAGAGAAAAAAGGAATATAATGTTATTGTATGAATTTATTATAATTGTTTAGATAATTTATTATTAATAACACCTATGATTATTGTCCAAAACGCCCAGCTTAATTTTTATAGGTATTCATTATAAATTTCCAAGAAAAAGGTATGTAGTATAATTCTCTAAAAAAATGAGGTAAAAACAAATAAAATTACTAATAAATAATTAAATTTCTAATAAATAAGCTCACTAGTGTACAGGACTCCCTTCGGGGAGGTCCTCGTTTCTTTTGGATATGTTAAGTGGAGGGTTGTGTGATGTTACGTGCGATGTTGAAGGAGATTGTGTGTTTCGCCTAATATGTTAATTTAATATCTCTGCGCTTTTTTATTGCCTTGAAAATGGACGGCTTAAAAAACGTCCGAAACGTCGGCAATCAATAAAAATTGAGTTCGTGGAGATCAGTTGAGTCTTATTTTTTATTAAACAAATAAAATTGTCAAAAAAACAAAAAAAAATTAGAAAAAAGTATTACACATTTTTCTGTTTATGTTAGTTATTCACCCAACCACTTACTAACCGCGGTCAATTTTGCTTAACTTTCATGAACAATCATTTCTCAGTCTATTCTCAATGCTACATTCACAAACAATTACGAAGATAATAAAAACACATTTGTAGACGTTAGAATTGTAAACATCTTCAATTCATTGTAAAAGTATCAAAGCATACAAAGAACTTATTTAATAAATTGCTGAATTTGCATTTTGACTGTTCATTCGATTGATTGCTAATATCTAGGTCATTTACAAAATTCGACGTTTGCTTTCTTTAATTTATATTGTGACTTGTTGCCGGTTTAATAATTATAAAATCAAAAGTATGCGTCTCATGACGTAGCACCGTAACACGAAAAATTTCTTGTCGGAAAAAAATTTATAATATAAAATTGGTTAAATTAATTTTTTTTTAAATTTCCGTTCAATACTAAGAAAGAGAGAAAGTGAATAAACGAAAATTATAATATAATATTTCCGTGTATAATATAAGGTTTCCGTGAAACTTTAACATACTCTAATTAGGGATGACAAAATTTCACATGCTCAATAAAAATACAGTTTTTAGATACTCACTACTCTTCCAACAGTTTGCTTAGGACCAACAGTAATATCAAGCCTTCCGCTTCCAATATCTTTGAAGTTTATATTATGTCGAACATATATAGGTATTGCAACAACGCTTTGTGATCCAATGTGATAAGATAGTAGTCTGAAGTTTCCATCTGGAGGTATAAACGACAATATTTTCTCTGACTGAAAAGGAAACGTTTGTGTAGATAGAGGATACTATGAAGAACTATATTTAATTATAGTACAGGAAACACATGAAATATTCAAATCCTTACACGAGTAGACATTTGTTAAAAATTGCATGTCACTCCAAAGTAAGTTTGTATATATTTTTACATTCAAGATTCACGATATATCTTATAAAATTGATTCATGTGTGTATAATAAATAAACAAATAATTAAAAGTAGAAAAATTGACTCACAAAATATTTTTTATACTTTATTTTAAATTTGATATTTGAGAGACATGCAATGGTTCGATCAATAGAGTGGAGGGCCTGTACCTTGACTTCGATTCTCAGTCTTACTTCCCAAAGAAATCTGATCGACACCTCGTACAAAAAAAAGCACAACTCAGATTTTGTGATTTTATTTTAAATGGGAAAATCTGAGTTGTGCCTTTCTTCATCCGAGGCGTCGGTATGTCGTATGTCGCTGAGAAGCACTAAGGTTGGAGCATACAATGAATCAAGTCAAAATAAAAGAAATTTGGTTTCTTTGGAAATTTGGATCTGCGGATTCTATACAATATTATTGTTCTTATCTTAGTTATATCATTTACGGGTCAAGCCTGTCTATATCCAAACAGAGTGTTATGACTTTAAAAAAGCCTTACCCTGAGACAGCTGACGTATTAACCTTTAGACTGCCGGGATTTAAGAGGGCTCATCGTCCTTAGAAAACTTGAGCCAATATATTGGCTTTCTGACAGTGTAAAAGTTAAAACATTTTATTGGGTATTACGATCGTATTACTTGAACCCTAATATCAAAAACTGATGTTACTTTCTACATAATTTGTTAAAGTTAAACAACATATACATTTAAGTAAGTCTTAAGAAACTTAAGAATGATATACCACTGTTTTTCGCGGCTGAATAAATGTAGATAAGCTATATAAATGGCTATCGTTTAATTTAATAATCATTTATTGGGCGCCAGGCGATAATGCATATCTTTATTAGATGGTTAAAAAGAATTTATTGAGTTCTACGAATATAAGATTTTAAAAAAATTGCCGACGTATTTACGCCGTCCCTTTCCAAGCCTATAAACAAAATTATCGAAAATTATATTATTTGTACATAAATATTGAATTAAAACTGCACACACACTCATAAGGGAAGTATTTGACCTAGAAGAAATGGATCTTATCCTAACTTTGGTATGTTTTTTATAATATAAAAATATGAAGAAAGCGAAGTTACTACTTGCCAATGGCCACTTTTACGAAAGTTATTCAACATCTAATAATATTTGCAATGAAAATGACTTCTATTTAAATCGCTAATAACTCAAAAAACATATTGATAGGAACTCAAACCAAAAACTAAAAGAAAATAGAATTCAAGTAGATATGATTTAAAAAAAGGAAACTCAAATTGCTTAATTTAGAACAAAGATATAAAAATACGAAATTAAAGAAATTTAACCAAAATTTAATACAAAAAATTTATTTTTTCTTTTGGCCCAAAATTCTTCAATTTATTATTTTCTTAGTAATAACTTTGCTCCAAATTGAGCAATTTAACCTTCCTTTATTCAAATCATATCTACATGAACTCAACTATCTTTAAGTTTTTAATTGATTTCTTATCAATGTTCGTTTTTAAATTATAAGCAATGAAAGTGGAAGTAATTATCATTGCAAATATTGGTAGATATCGAATAATTTTCGTAAAAGTGGCCATTGGCAAGTAATAACTTAACTTTATCTATATTTTTATATTACAAAAGAGATGCCAAGGTTAGGAGAAGATCCGTTTCCCGGAGGTCAAATACTTCCCTTGAAAATTATGAACACTTACTAACAATTTTTTTTTAACAACTAAAAATTAAAAATTAGAGGTTTAAGTACAATAAGAATTTGAAAATACTGATATAGAAAAGATGAACACACCTTACGCACAGGCAAAAGCATATGTAAAATATAGAGGACGGCCACGAAGGGAGTCGACAACCGCAATTAGCAAACAAAATGATTACGAACTCACATAATCTCTGACAAATACATTTATAAACATACGTATATGTGTACTATTGCTAGTATACATGTATAAGTCATGGAACATTAGTTATTGCGGGGCCAAAACGAGTCGAGAGCCCTCCCGTGTATCAGGTAGTGCATCATGCGCCGCGAAGAAGTGGCGCACGGCCCCGGCAGCTCGGAACAAACAAGTTGATTCGCGCCATTTAAGAGTCATTTAAGGTTCCATGCGCATTGATACACCTACACACAAAACATTTTTACATTGATTCGCTTACGCACAAAACATCTTTACTTTAATAAGATTTACCTTATAAATATTTTTGAGATTGTTGATCTTGAAAAGGTCAAAAATAAAGGTCAAATGTCTGAAAAAACGATTAGTCGTACTTTTTCGCAAATAACGTAGTTTTTCTGGTATTATATTACCGTTTGTAATGCTTACACAGTGTTCCTCAAGCATGTAAAAGTGGTCCAAAAATGGATCCAAAAACAGCTAATGCAGAAAGTTTCTATAATGTTTTTAGATGAAAAAGATGTAAAATTGAAAATCCTAAGTGATCGGCTTCCCAAGTTATGGACGCTTTTGTGTTACGCTAAGCGCATTCACAAATAGCCAATTAGAGCATTTGAGTTCACACGTATAATTTGTTTTCTAACTCCGCACAAAAGATATTGAATATGTATTGATTACTTATTGTTAAGAGTATTGTTGTTTTTTGATAATTTGAATATTATCCATTAAAATGTCGATATGATGGCTTAATAAACAAATCCATATTTCAATTGTTTCGTCGTTTTTCCGACGTATTTCAAAATGCATCATCTAATTTTCATAAAGTTGGTGTTTTATAAATATATGACACAATTAAAAGTTTATTTTGATACCGCTAGGTGGCGCATGGAAATCCGTAATCGAAAAATGTATGTCGAAGTCATATATACATTAGAGGAAAAGCCATCCAACCCTCCCGAGTTGCAGTTGCATTTTTTAAACTTACGTTTTTAAAATGCCTCCATGGTATTCTCATCATGATAATAGAAAGAAAGTATGTGGAGCTTGTGGTCGTAAAATTGCTTTTGGAAAAAAAAAACCAGATAAATTTTTAATAAGTAAATCTACTGAAAAACTCATAAAGAAGTTTATATCTATGGATTTCGATTTAAACCATGAAAGATATCCTGTGAGCATATGTAGGACTTGTTATTTGACACTACTTGATATTGAAAAAGAAATTTTCAATCGGCAAATACCAACTATGCCTAACTACAAAGAGATAGTAGTGGCAAAATAAACTCGTTTAAATAACGCTTGTAATTGTTACGTATGTTTGACTGTTCAGTCCGAAGGACACATAAAAGTTGAAAAAGGCAGAAGAAACTTTAGGGATATAAATAAAGAAATTGACATTTCTACTGGATATTATGAAATCTTATAAAATAAAATATTGCATTAAATGTTTTCAAGAAATTGGCAAAGGTAAAGCTCACGAAATTTTTTTAAAATTAGTTTGTATATTACGCCTGATAATTATTCACCCAAACAAGAAGAAAATTCCATGCAGGAAAATTATGATACTGAAAAAGATCTGGAAGATTTCGTTAACTGTAATAATTCCAAGAAGAGAATACACTACTCTGAAGGAGGTCGTCTAAGCAAAAAAGGTAAGCTATCTAGTGTAAATAGGTTGCTATTGTTGTGTGTCGTTCCTGGAATAAAAGAAACTCACGCAAATATTAAGCTTTTATTTGACTTGACCCAACTCAATAATATCTCTTTCAAATTTGTTGCAGACTTCAAGCTTTTGCTGATAGTTAATGGACAACAAACCGCAACATCAACATTTCCTTGTCCATATTGTTTTGTCTCCTTAAGTGATTTAAGATACAAGTTGACTTCTGAAACCAGTTCGAATGATAATGCTACGACAAGGGTATCTAATAGTGAAGAACTGGAAAATTGTACAAATTTGAAAACTTATGGCGACTTGAGAAGAGATTTTGAAAGATACCGCCTCCTAAGGAACCAAGGAGAAGAGAAGGAATGTAGTAGAAAGTGTCATAGCACTATCAATCTTCCTATTTTCGATCAAGATGATGATGTCTATGTTTTACAGAAATGTGTGATACCTGAATTATATGTCCTGCAAGGCTTTGTAAATCATGTATTTTGGCAAGGCTTAGTTCCCCTGTTAGGTCTAGAGAAAGCTATATTGTGGCCACGCAAGCTCAATTTAGTTTCGAAAAACTATCATGGTGATGCTTTTGAAGGCAATGCGTGTAGGAAATTGCTGAAAGAGTCAGATAGGCTAAATTTCCAGAAATATATAAAGATGTAGGTATTTTTAAAATTATACCGTACATTGCAGCTGTCAAAGCTATGGATAAGGTGGTAAATTGTTGTTTCACCTCTGGAAAAGTAGGACCTTCACTTGATAATTATATTAAAGAACTGACAGCAGCTTTGGAAAGTCTTGAAAAACTTTCAGTAGCACTGAAATTCCACGTAATTCTTTCACATGCACAAGAAGGTTTTCAGTTCATTGAAAGAAATAATGGCTTAGGTTTTTGGTGAGAGCAGAATGGTGAATCAATTCATCGTGATTTCTTGAAGTTTTGGGAACGTTATAAAGTAAACGGTTATCATCGTGAGACTTATTTACCAAATTTACATGAAGCTGTCGTAGAATTCTCATCGCTACACCTTTAACTCTTAACAGTATCTTATCGTTATTGAACAATATTTTATATAATATGCTAAAAATAATAAAAAAAATAAAAAAACCGACAAAAAACAGAAGAAAAAACAAAAAAAATACAAAAAAAAAAAACAAAAATGTGATCAGTTAACCACTACGTCCTCGTCGTTGATCATGGGTTACACTAAAAGTGGTTTCAGTAAGCTTGTTCTGGAAATATGGTTTTTTAAATGATTTCATTCAATTTTTCAATCGACAAAATATTTAGCAATAATGATATCAACAATAAATGATCAATACATACTCAATTTCTTTTACACGGAATTACTGAAAGAATTATACGTGTGTACACAAATGCTCTACTTGTCTATTCATGAATGCGCTTAGCGTAACACAAAAGCGTCCATAACTTGGGAAGCCGATCACTTAGGATTTTCACTTTTACATTTTTTTCATCTAAAAACAATATAAAAACTTTCTGCATTAGCTGTTTCTGGATTCATTTTCGGACCACTTATACATGCTTGAGGAACACTGTGCTTAACCATTACAGGACGGGATGGCCTCTATACGGGCCATGCCCATGATCGACCCTTTACATGTGTCAGTTTTGAGATGTAAGACATCACAAAAACTCGAGTTCTATAGAAAAGTGAGAGAAGACAGTAAACCCAAATCCCCATCCTCTAAAGGTTAAAAGTGATCCGATGTTTTTAGACATTAATTTTATTGAAAAAGGAAGCTTTTTTGAACCAGAAAATTCCCGTCCTCTAAAGGTTAAGAAAGATCAATAAATTCTTAGGGTGTTAATCTCTTTGATTAGCTTGACCTCGGC
This sequence comes from Theocolax elegans, assembly GCA_026168455.1. Classification (NCBI taxonomy): domain Eukaryota; kingdom Metazoa; phylum Arthropoda; class Insecta; order Hymenoptera; family Cerocephalidae; genus Theocolax; species Theocolax elegans. The sequence continues at coordinate 49,282,018 of CM047425.1, forward strand.
ATCAATTTTCAAGAACTTTTGAAGGCCATAACGCATTTTTCATTCATAAACCATGTTTTTAACTGTAATCTCTATTTTATGATATTAGATCCTAAAAGAATGTTACTTATTACATGATGACGGAGATTTTCTTGTTTTTAAATCCGAACTTACAAGGGTCATATCAAGGTCATACGAAAAATGCAAAACAAAAGTACTTTTATCTTACTTTTAGCGTTATCCGGAAACAACGACGTAGTAGACTGGTTCCATTTCAAATCATGCAGGCTGGATAACGCGATATCACCGATTCGTTTCAAATTGAAATGTTGTTTGGTATCAGAAATAAGCGAACACGTGTTTTTTTATTTTTCGATTTGACCAAAATTAATAATTTTATGAGTGTTTTAAAAATAAACCCAAAAAACGATATGTTCAATATAAATACTAAAAATAGCTGACATTTCCATAATTTTTAATAATTTTTGATTCTGTCTCGCGTAATGGTAGTATTTTTTTCTCTTTTTTCTCGCGTCGACTTTTCTTAAAAAAGTCAACCTTATAAAAACAATGGAGCTATTTTTCAAAATTTTTTCTAATCAGTTTTTCTTAAAAATCCCATAATTTTCTTAGCTGAAAATTTTCTTACAGATACTTAATTATAAGACCTAAAAAATACGCTATTCAAGACTTTCCGTTCAGACTCAAGATAAAAACGTATTTAAAATTTTATTAATATGGCTGATTATCCACCAACAGAAATTGTTGATATGATATTAATTATAGGAGAATGTCACGACAATATGGCCGCTGGCCATTTGTCAAATTTTTCAAGTTTTTTTTAACGTCACCTGCGTTTACCGCTACCTATCTCAAAATGTATCAACCTTACTATATAACATTACATTAACAATGGTTGCGCAATGTTTTTACAAATTATCCTTCTGTATTAGAATTTCTAATCTCAAGATCAATGTCTCATAAACTACATATTAATATTGAACTTGAAAACATGTAACTTCGTCACAATTGATTTATTATTTAAAAGTTTAAAAAAAGCTTGAAGTAATATCATTTAAATGAACTGTAGGTTATAGCGGCCTTCAAGTCCGTAAAAAAATATAATAACATAAAGAATCGCAACATTTTCTTACAAATCTAAAATGGAAGTTTTTGAAATTTTTTTTGTGTTTCTTGAGCTTTACCAAGCAGATATCATTAGTACTAATGATGAATCGAATAAATGTTTAGCAGAAGCTGCTGCATTCAAGTTTCCTAAATCTATGTGTGAACTATTTGCATTTATCCATACCTTCGAAAAACTAATTAATATTTAGGTTTATACATTAAATATTATATACAATTTATGGATCCAAATTTATGAAAAATTGAATCTGAAAAAAGCTTTATATAATATTGAAAAAATATTATTATTAGATCGAATGAAATTAAATGATTTTCATAAACCAAATATACGTAATTATGACGTCAAAGAAGAATATGATAAAAAATTAGATGAATATGATCATATTGAAATCTTAAAAACTTTAATAAATTCTTTAACAGTTAATCTAAAACAAACACATAATTTAATCAACATTGCAACAACTCATAACATTGGAAATAAATATTATTTTATTGATGAACATGGTGGTAGTGGTAAGAGTTATTTACATAATATGATTTTTAGATATTTAATGTCAATCAATACTTCTTTTATTACAATGGATTGGTCTGGTATTGCTGCTAAACTTGTTAATTCAAATCATTATCACTTAATACAAATTTTTTAAATATATAATATATAATATATTTTAGCATACATCCACGTAAGGAATAGATTATGGTCATATTTCTCAAAGCAATTTTAAAGAAATACTAATGCAATTCACTTGTAATATGGATTTAATAACACAAATCTTTGGACCAAAGATTAATTCTAATAACCCAAAAAAATAAATTAAAAATTAACGTCATAATTTCTCCTTTGAACTATGATGTACTAGAAATTAATGAAGATATAGTCGAAAAATTGATGAACATAGTTATATATAGACTGCGGATGTTTATGCAAAATAATATTTTGCATACTTTGCATATTTTTAATATTTCTTTCATATCTTCTTATATATTTCAATTATTTTACATAGATACATATTACAACTTACTTTAAATGTATTATTCAACTCTTCTCAAAAATTCTGAGAATCAGAAGTTGTAGTCATTCATAATTAAGGTTTGTATCATTAGCTTTTGTAAATTTCGTAAATAAAATTAAGATCAATATTCTATTGTCAGTCGTCAACCAGACGTTCGTAAATATAAATTCATTTCTTGATTTGAAAAAAAAGTTATTTGAGAATTGACGATGCTAAAAACTAAGAAAAGTAGGTGTGCATTAGATAAAAGTTGGATTGATACACTGCATGACAAATATTTGAATTATGATGGAATGGGAGTGCATTGTACAGCATGTTCGAATAAATCGGTTAGCATATATTTAATATTTTTATTATCATTAGCAGATTGTTATTTTCTAATTGTTATTTTTATTCTGTTGTATTTAATTTCTTATTTTAATAATTGTTTTTCTTACTTTAAATGTAATAATACTTACAATAGTATTATTATTATTATTTAGTAATAATAATAATAATAATAATAATAATCCGGGACCGCGCGGGGTGTCCTGTTCCCCTACACAGCGTGTCCCCGGGTGGCGGATAGGGGAAACCTCGTCACGCTTGCGTCAAGGGTAGAGGTGAAACAAAAAGCCTCCGTGGACCAAACAGTTGAAGAAGGATGATGAGCAAGCGAATGGAATACCTACTACCCCAAGCGGGCAGCTTCAAACTAGGAGTCAATCCCGCCGTCGGTTCCGATCGGGTGAAAGTCTCGGTGGCGGGCGCTGGGCTCACGGATTTTGGGGGAGGCCACCAAGCGCTTTGTTCTACGAACACGTCAGAGGTGGGGCCCTCGAAAGAAAAGCCCCAACAGCAGCCATCGTTACAGATGTTGAGTGTTGCATCCGCAAACAGGTTACGAAGCGGCAGCGTTACCAGCCTTGGTAGTGCCAGCAGTGGCATCTCTGCCTATAGTAAGGAATCTCAAGAGGAGATAGAAATATTCCGTAAGGAATATGAGAAGGTAGAGAAGGCGCAAGAGGAGATCGACTTTACCTACGACCACCTAAATAGGGAACTGCAGGCTATGTTGGCTGCTTGTGCAAAGCAGCCTAACATATCCATGGTCGTGAAGACAGGGCTGAAGACCGTAAACACTCTTGTACAAGAGTTCTACGGGAAAACCAAGAAGATGTCTTTAGCAGTCGATGATTACAAGTGCCAAGTCGAGGATTATCGAGTTGGCCACGAGAATCGTCGGCGGCCTAAGAGAAGAGGCATCATTATTAAAGCCATCATTGCGGCTACAGCTAGAATGCAGGCTCAAAAGAGAAGTAGAGAGGGCCCCCAAAGTCCCCCCGAGGTCTCTAAGAGCCGCAAGAAGAAGCCTCGAAAGGAGGTACCACCACGTGGCACATACAAGGAGCATTCCAAGTCCGCGTCAGTGGCGGGGAAAAAGCCGACAGTCAAGTCGGGACAGGCGCCTCTTGATAGGAGAAAGCGCCAGATGGCGCCGGTATCCACCCTGGTGGTCACTGTCGCGAGTGACCGTACGTTTGCTCAAGTCTTGGGGAAGCTCCGAAAGGAAGTCAACCCGGACGACAGCGGCGCCCAGGTTCTGAGCCTAACGGCCGACAGTGCGGGTTCCCAGAATTGCAAGAGTGCTCCCCAATGTTTCCTTTGTCCTTCAAAGGGTGCTCAAGAAGTATCTTACATGGCGGGTTCCGCAGCCTGTGCCATCCTTCGGCGCGCGTTCGAAACCGCAAGGAAGGCCGTTTCACGATAAGTTGCAGTCTCAACGTGGGAGGATAGAATAAGGAACGAATGACGCATGTCGCAGACACGCCTCCCAGCTTGAAGTAATATGAAAAACAGTTCCGGGCTGGGCAGGTGAAATCGTTGGGTTTGGAGTTTTAGCCGGTAAGAATCCGGCACTGGCGACGAGTGCAGACCCTCGTCGTCGTCTTATGTAAGATTTCTCCAGTTTCCCACGAATAAAAAAAAAATAATAATAATATTAATAATAACATTTTTTTTTGTAGAGGGGGGGGGGGAAAGCAGTTTATTGCCATCGTGTGGGACTCCCTATAAACATAGGACTACCCACTAAAACCCACCTCCCAAGTGCATGCCCGCCAGCCGCGTTCCTGCTGGCGCCGGTATCCACCCTGGTGGTCACTGTCGCGAGTGACCGTACGTTTGCTCAAGTCTTGGGGAAGCTCCGAAAGGAAGTCAACCCGGACGACAGCGGCGCCCAGGTTCTGAGCCTACGGCCGACAGTGCGGGGAGATGTCCTGCTCCGGCTGGGCAAGAAGACGGGCACAGCAGCATTCGCGGAGAAAGTCCGCACGGTTACTGAAGGTATGGGAGAAGTTAGGATCCGAGATCGAAGGGTGACCCTGGAGATCAGAGACCTCGACGCTCTCACAATGAGGGACGAAGTGGTGGCGGCCCTAAACAAAGTTTTCGCGTCTCCGCCTGAGAGCCGAGAGGTGAAGCTTTTGGGTCCCAACCGCAATCAATAAAAGACAGCCATCGTGAAGCTAGATCACGAGACCGCTGACAAGCTAAAGTCGATGCGATATCTTTACGTCGGCTTTGTAAGCTGTCGCTTACTTCGGCCACACGAAACGGAATTGTAAGGGAGTGGACAGGTCATCGTCATGCTTCAAGTGCGGCGAGCCTGGACACAACCTTAAGAATTGCAAGAGTGCTCCCCAATGTTTCCTTTGTCCTTCAAAGGGTGCTCAAGAAGTATCTTACATGGCGGGTTCCGCAGCCTGTGCCATCCTTCGGCGCGCGTTCGAAACCGCAAGGAAGGCCGTTTCACGATAAGTTGCAGTCTCAACGTGGGAGGATAGAATAAGGAACGAATGACGCATGTCGCAGACACGCCTCCCAGCTTGAAGTAATATGAAAAACAGTTCCGGGCTGGGCAGGTGAAATCGTTGGGTTTGGAGTTTTAGCCGGTAAGAATCCGGCACTGGCGACGAGTGCAGACCCTCGTCGTCGTCTTATGTAAGATTTCTCCAGTTTCCCACGAATAAAAAAAAAATAATAATAATATTAATAATAACATTTTTTTTTGTAGAGGGGGGGGGGGGGAAAGCAGTTTATTGCCATCGTGTGGGACTCCCTATAAACATAGGACTACCCACTAAAACCCACCTCCCAAGTGCATGCCCGCCAGCCGCGTTCCTCAGTTATTGCTATCGATCGGGGCCGACGGGAGTCCTCTTATCTGGCCTTATTCCACCCCGGCACTAACCTACAGGAATACTTCGTGGTGGGGCCAGCCGTCTGCCGCAAAGGCACCTCCGTTCCAGGCTCCAAATATTATTGGAGGTCAGCCCGCTTTAGTCGAAGAATGCCTTCGACATAACGGGCTATTAACCTCCAATTCTCATTCGTAGCCAACATCAAGAGAACGACGTTGTCATGTGTTAAGTTACCCACGTCGCTCTCAATGCTGGCTCTATCTTCCCTCCACCGTTCACACATGAAGAACGTGTGGAGGGCATCGTCCTTTTCGGACCCGCAATACAAGCACCGCGGGTCCATCGCCTTACCCATTCGGTGCAGGTACGCGAGAAAGTACCCATGGCCCGTCAGCAGCTGGGTGAGGTAGAAATTGACCTTCCCATACTGCCTACCGTGCCATAGGGACAGCTGGCTGATCAACCTTGCCGTCCATCTTCCGCGCGTTTCCCGCTCCCATTGCTCCTGCCAGGAGAGCAAGGTCTGCACTCTTGCAGCTTCCTTAGCCCTCACTGGTCCAAGCTCCTCCTTCGACTGGTAGACGTTTTGGCGCTCTATGGCTAGGAGGTCAATGGGTATGACCCCCGCCACTACCAGAACTGCCGGCTCAGACATCGTGCAATACGAGCTCGTCACTCGAAGCGCGCACCTCCGTTGAACTGCCAAGAGATGCTTGCGATACTTTTGGTGTCGCAGCGCCTCTGACCATATTTCGGCTCCGTACAACATTATCGACTCGGCGGTCCGCAGTAGCAGACGCCTGACGCTCGGGCGAGGGCCCCCAATGTTGGCCATTACCCTGCTCAGTGTTGTCACTACCGCAGCCGCCTTGTCTGCCGCCTTTTTGATCAGGTCCCAGAAGGTGAGCTTTGAATCAAGCAAGCCCTAAGGTACCTGACTACCAACTTAATGGTAACGGCTTCTCCACCCACGTTCAACGGCACAATTTTTGGCACGCGCTTCTTCGTGAGAAGCACGATCTCGATTTTTGCCATTGCCAGTTCCAGCTCATGCTCCTCCATCCAACGGCGAACACGGCCCATGATCTGATCGAGCCGCGTCTGTGCTATCTCCATGCTTCTAGCAATTATGGTAACGGCCACGTCATCCGCGTACCCGATCAGCGTGCAGCCCTCTGGCATTTCCATCCTGAGTAACCCGTCGGAAGAAATATTCCACAGATCAGGACCCAGTATAGAACCTTGGGCTGCGCCTGCCGTGAGCTTTCGTCGTCTCTGGCCATCCGCTGTGTCATACACGATGTAACGGTCCCTCAGATAGTCCCCAAGGATCCGTAAGAGATACCTTGGTACATCAAAGTCCTGTTCCAGAGCCTGTAGCACGTTGGACCACCTTAGCGAGTTGAAGGCGTTTTTGACGTCGAGCGTCACCAGGAGACAGATTGGGCGGGAAAAGTGGTTTCCGCCCTCCGTACTCATGGCCGCCTTCACTACCTCCTGAACAGCATCTATGGTGGATCTTCCTCTCCAAAAACCATATTGTTTCTCGGAGAGGTCGCACGCAGCCTGAATCACAGTCTGCAGGCGCGATCGCACCAGCTTCTCCAGGAGTTTACCCGCGGTGTCCAACATACACAGCGGTCTGTACGATGATGGCGCATCCGCCGGTCCTTTGCCCTTGCTTATCAGAACCAGCCTTGCCTCCTTCCAGGGAGCGTAGAATTTTCCAGCCCGGAGACAAGTATTGAACATGCAAAGCAAGAGCTCTGGATGGCTTCGCGCCACAGCTTTCAGTACCTCAGATGGTACCCCGGAGTCTGGTCTCGGCGCCTTCTTGCACTTCAAGGTGCGCACTGCCTTCTCCAGCTCCGCCCGGGTGAAGTACGGAGCTTCGAGCCCATCTGGGACTGCGAGATCATCCGCACGCTTCGGATGAGTGGGAAAAAGTGCACGGACGATCTGGTCCATGACCTCAGCGCTCTTCGGGGCACTTTTTGCAAAGGCCCCGACTTTGCGCATTACGATCTTGTACCCTAAACCCCACGGATCTTTATTAAGATCCTCTCGCAGCTTCTCCAAGCATCGGTACTTACTTGCTTGTATTGTTCGACTGAGAGCTTTCTTCGCCGTCTGATGCTTCATTATTTTAAGCGCCGAATCGCGGTCCCGCTTCTTGTCCGGCGCCGCAGGTCCGCAATCTCTCCCGTCCACCAGTACGCAGGACGTTTTCTGCCCGCCGCCTTCTTGAGGGGTACCGCTTCCTTACAGGCCAGCAGGATCAGGCGCATGATATTGCTCGTCACCCGATCAGCCCGTTCAGAAGCTGATACTCCCTCCGGTATCTCCACCAGGGCTCGCTGACCGCGTTCTAGGGCCAGAAATAACTTATTGACGTCCATCCTGTCGATGTTCTACCTACGATGGCCGCTCCGAGGAGCTGCCCTGACTGGCTCGTTCTCACGTACGCGGAACGTGATGAACTGGTGATCACTGCCTGTGTAGTCATTGATCACCTGCCAGTCCCGCACATGTGCGGCGAGGTGTTCAGTCGCAAGAGAGACGTCAATAATCGTCTCTCTATATCCCAGTCTCCTGAAGGTGGACGTAGAGCCGGAGTTCAAACTACCAGCCCTGTCCTGGACACCATGTCCATGACTCGACCCCCTCTGGAGTCTGGGACTTTCTCTCCCCACTCCACTGCTTTCGCATTGAAGTCTCCGGCCACAATCAGCTCGCCCTCCACATTTCTGATTGCGTCCTCGAGGGCATCCAGCTTGCTCTGGAAACCGTCGATGCTCTCGTTCGGGGTGAGATAGCAGCTAAAGTATGTAACTCCACCGACTCCCACCCAGACGAAGCCGCTACCAGATCCATGACACACCCGGTACCAGTTAGGCCCTTCTCTGTCCCGGTACTGTTCGCTGACAAGAACGATGTCGGCGTCTTTCTCGAGACAGATCTGGGCCAACAGGTCATGGGCTGTCCTGATCCTATGAAGGTTGGCTTGCAGAGCCTTAACCATTTCGACGATTGCCTGCTAGAGCCTGTCGGAGGGCGCGACAGACGCTCTATCCGGCCACGTGAGCCAGCGGTTCAGCCATCGCGCCCGGTTTAGCGCACAGGAAGCACCTGGCATCTGCTTTGCAATTGGCGGCAAAATGCTCATGTGCGCCACACCGATAGCAGCATTTGCTGCAGTCAGGTCCCTTGCAGTCTGCGCCCAGGTGCCCATATCCCAGGCACCTGTAGCAGCGCACGGCGACCTGCCGTCTGCGTATACGGCAGTTGATCCAGCCGATCTTTAGCCGGGCCGATTCAAGCAGTTTGTTCGCTGCCACCTCCGTTACGGTGGCAATAGCCAGAATCTGCCCAGCTTTGTTTGGCCTCGTAAGTCTTAGGCTACCGGGCTCTTCTCCACTTCCTATTGCTTTGGTAATCGCCTCGCTAACCTCTTCCTTCGTGCTACAACAGTCGATGTCCCTTATGTCAAGGACGGCAGTGGGTGTAAGGATGCGCATCGTTGCTGCACCTCCCACTGCGTTCTTGAGTGTCCGGGTGAAACCCTCCTTTTTCGAGCTTTCTATTTTTTTAAGCTCGATCATGAGGGCTCCGTTCCTGGTGCATCGGGCACTCCTAACATCCGCACCGTGATCCGCTGGGTTGACCTGTTGCCGAATAACTCCAAGTATGTCGGCGTAGGCCTTGCCGCTCGCTGGCTTTAAGACGATGACTTCTGGCTTGGTCGGTCTTACCGGCCATCTTTGGTTTAGCCATTTATTGGTTTAGACTTTAGTCTTTGTCTCTTGCTCCTTCTTTTTCTTCGCCTTTCTTTTCTTTTTCTTCTTTTTCACCTCGACTCAGTCATTTGGCCTGGTCGAGGGTTTTTCCTGTTTCGCCACAGGTGTTTGTTTGGGCGTCTTCTTTTTTTTTTTTTTTTTATTCGCCCGTGCACCCTCCACAAGGTCTGAGGGCGAGACGAACGACTGCCTTTTGCTGCTTGGAGTAGGCTGAGGCGTAACAACATTTTGGACCAAGCCCCGCTGGTGCTCTCCACCAGCGAACGTTTGGCCTTTATGATGAGGCGCCTGTCCTCCAAGGCAGTCCATCTTTAATTGCCCTGCTGATGTTGGGCTGCTTCTTAAGCGCCTCCACCATGCTCTTAAGGAAATCGCGGATTGCAGCAAAGGTCTTTTCCCCCCTTACTTCTGCCGCATTGATGTTCTTACGCAGAGCGTCTATACCTGTAGCATTACATGACGTAAAGGCCAGGTGAGTCACCTTTACGCCACTGCAGTCGCTTGATGACGACGATCCGGGGCCAGCTTGCTCACCCCTGACGACCGCCGGGACTGGGGATCCGACCCCCTGCACCGTAAGGTTTTCTTTGTTTATTAAATCTGCCATGTTTGGTTTATTATTCGGGGTTCCTTCCCCTATCTGATTTTGGTCTACCCCGAGTATTTCATTCCTTGGTACCCTCTATTTCTAGCGAGCGTTCCCCTATCCGCCGCCTGGGGAGGCGCCGGATGCGGGATCAGAAAACCCGACACCGGAATAATAATAATAATAATAATAATAATAATAATAATAATAATAATAATAATCCGCGCGGGGTGTCCTGTCCCCGTATGCGGAGCGTCCCCCGGGTGGCGGATGGGGGAATGCTCGTCACTCTAGCGTGAAGGGTAGAGGTGAATTAAAATAATCTCCGTGGACCAAACAGTACAACCAGAAGTATTAGCAAGCGAGATGAAAACATACTACCCCAAGCGGGCAACTTCAAACTAGGAGTGAATCCCGTCGTCGGTTCCGATCGGGTGAAAGCCCCGGTGGCCGGCGCTGGCCTCATGGATTTTGGGGGAGGCCACAAACCGCTTAGTTCTAACATCACGTCAGAGGCGGGGTCCTCGAAAGAAAACCCCCAACAGCAGCCGCTATCCCAGATGCTGAGTCTTGCTTCTGCAAGCAGGTTACGAAGCGGCAGCGTCACCAGCATTGGTAGCGCCATCAGCGGCATCTCTGCCTATAGCAGAGAATCTCAAGAGAAGATAGAAGTGTTCCGTAAGGAATACAAGAAGGTGGAGAAGGCGCAGGAGGAGATCGACTCCACTTACGACCATCTGAAAAAAGAACTCCAGGCAATGTTGGCAGCTTGTGCAAAGCAGCCTAACATTTCCATGGTCGTCAAAACAGGGCTGAAAACCGTAGACACTCTCGTACAAGAGCTCTACGGGAAAACCAAGAAGATGTCTTTAGCAGTCGCTGATTACAAGTGCCAAGTCAAGGATTATCGAGTTGGCCACGAGAATCGTCGGCGGCCTAAGAGAAGAGGCATCATTGATAAAGCCGTCATCGCGGCTACAGCCAAGATACAGGCTCAAAAGAGGAGTAGGGAGGGCCCTCAAAGCCCACCCGAGGCTTCTAAAAGCCGTAAGAAGAAGAAACCTTGCAAGGAGGTGCCACCAACTGGTAAGGACAAGGAGCAATCTAAGTCCAAGCCTGTGGTGGAAAAGAAGAAGCCGACGGTTAAGTCGGGACAGGCGCCTCGTGACAGGAGAAAGCGCCAGAAGGCGTCGGTATCCACCCTGGTGGTCACCATCGCGAGGGACCGAACGTTTGCTGAAGTTCTGGGGAAGCTCCGAAAGGAAGTCAACCCGGACGACAGTGGCGCGCAGGTTCTGAGTGTGCGGCCCACAGGGCGGGGGGACGTCCTGCTTCGACTAGCCAAAAAACCGATGCGGCAGTATTCGCGGAGAAAGTGCGTACTGCTACCCAAGGAATGGGAGAAGTTCGAGTCTGAGATCGAAGGGTTACCCTTGAGATCAGAGACCTGGACGCTCTCACAACGAGGGACGAAGTGGTGGCAGCCCTAAATAAAGTGCTTACTTCTTCGCCTAAGGGCCGAGAGGTGACGCTTTTGGGCCTAAACCGCAGTCAACTGAAGACAGCCATCGTGAAGCTGGATCACGAGAGCGCTGACAAGCTGAAGTCGATGCGGCATCTCTGCGTCGGCTTCGTAAACTGTCGCGTTCGGGATCGAGTCTTGGTCGAGAGGTGCTATCGGTGCCTAGACTTCGGCCACACGAAAAGGAAGTGTGAGGGAGTGGACAGGTCCTCGTCGTGCTACAAGTGCGGCGAGCCTGGACACAACCATAAGAATTGCTTGAGCGCTCCCAAATGCTTTCTTTGTCCATCAAAGGATGCTGAGGGAGTGTCTCACATGGCGGGGACCGGAGCCTGTGCCACCTTTAGGCGCGCGCCCGATACCGCCAGAAAGGCCGCTTCACGATACGTGGCAGTCTCATCGAGGGAGGAAAGAAGAAACAGGACTGACCGAATTGACGCGTGTCACAAGACACTCCTCCCAGCTTGAAGTAATGTGAAAAACATTTCCGGGCTGGGCAGGTGAAAGCGTTGGGTTTGGAGTTTTAGCCGGTAAGAATCCGTCACTGGCGTCGAGTGCGGACCCTCGTCGTCGTTAATTTTATTAATAATAAAATTTTTTATTATTAATAATAATAATAATAATAATAATAATAATAATAATAATAATAATAATAATAATAATAATAATAATAATAATAATAATAATAATAATAATGGGGACGCTGAGAATCCGTCATCCTACAGGCCACTAAGCCTACTTAACGCGACCGGAAAACTGTACGAGTTATTGCTTAGACCAAGGCTTCTACAGTCGATAAAGGACGCAGGAGACTTATCAGACCGACAGCACGGGTTTCGCAAAGGGCGCTCAACCATCGGAGCGATAACCTTTGTGAAAACCATTTTCGACAAGCATAACACCAGGTGCCACGCGACCAGGCCTCTGGTCTTCCTGGCTACGTTGGACGTTAGGAACGCCTTCAATTCGGCGAGGTGGGTGCATATCCTGTAAGCGCTGGAAACAGCATTCCGGGTGCCCGACTACCTTTTCTCCGGGTTGTAAGGGACTACCTGAGGGACCGACGTCTCACATACGAGACCACTGACGGACGAAAAGACAGACGAATAACTGCAGAAGTCGCCCAGGGTTCCATTCTGAGGCCAAACTTCTGGAACGTACTGTATGACAGTCTTCTCCAAATGGAGATGCCGACGGATACATCCCTCGTCGCTTACGCTGATGACGTTGCGGCGATTATTGTGGCCCGTGACATACACCTGATTCAGCTAAAGCTGAAGCAGGTTATGCGGCGGGTGACTATATGGATGAAAGACCACGGACTGCACTCGTGTTACAAAAGATAGAACTTGTGCTTCTAAATAGACGAAGAATCGACACGGAGATACCGTTCACAGTCGGACGCGAATGCGTGGTGGTTCGGGACGAGGTCAAGTATCTAGGGGTAACTTTGGATACGAAACTGAGTTTCTGGCCTCACATACGCACGGTGACTAAAAAGGCACAAGAAAAGACAAAAGCCTTGAGCAGACTCATGGCTAATACGAATGGACCGAGACCGAGTACTCGACGACTACTAATGAGCGTTACCCACTCGATCATGCTATATGGGGCGGAAATTTGGGCGGACGCGTTACACGTTAAGAGACGGGCGAAAGCGATGACTAGCGTACAGCGGGTGGGCGCGTTAAGAATCGCGAGCGCGTACAGAACGGTGTCCAAAAACGCCGTTATCGTTATCGCGGGCGTAATTCCGATCGCCCTACTCGCGACGGAACGAAAGCGCAGATACGATCGAAGCGCGGACACGGGACGGGTCGACGCTGCGACAGACGAACGTACGAAAACAATGGAACTCTGGCAAACACGGTGGACAAATACCCAACAGGTGCGATGGACACGTAGACTTATCCCTGCGGTTGCTCCGTGGAAGGGGAGAAAGCACGGTGAGGTTGACTTCTATCTCACCCAATTTCTCTCTGGACACGGACACTTCCGCGGCTATCTACACAAGATGGGCAGACTTGCTTCACCTGAATGTAAGTACTGCGGATGGGTCTACGATGACGCTGATTATACGTTCTTCGCCTGTAGGCGGTGGGCAGATCAACGTCAACGACTTGAAATAGACATAGAAGCGATCACGCCGGAAAACGTGACGAGACTTATGACGACGAACGCGGACAACTGGCGCCTGATCGCAAATTACGTTACGAATGTATTGCGGAGCAAAAAAGCAGATGAATGTCTGACAGATTGAGCGAATGTGATTCGAGAATGAACGAGTAAAAGAATGAATGTGTTTTTTGGACACGCAAGGACATCCGCCCAGTCTGAAGTAATGTGAATAACAGTTCCGGGCTGGTCACGGTGCGAACAGAGATATGTGGGTTTAGTGGGTATTGGTAGTTTGCTCCTACTGAGTCCCACACTCGGTGGACTGTCTGCTCTTGCGAGGGGGTGGGTAGTTTGCCGGTTGTGCGTAAAATGTCTTTACCACAGACTCCAGAAAAAAATAATAATAATAATAATAATAATAATAATAATCTATCTATATTATTAAAAAAATTTCGTCGCCGCTGTTTCAGAAATTTCTGAAGAATTTCTGGTATAACAAGATACGTCACTGTGGCCTCACGTACATATAACATGACGTGTAATCACGTGTTTATTACGGGTGGTCGCGAAATAGAGAGTATGTTCCATTAGACTCTACAACTATCTATATTATTAAAATCTATAAAAGACTTATTAAAAAAAATCTATTCTATCTATATTTTTCAAACAGCTGCGGCGGTGGCCGCTGGACGTAAAATTGGAATATACAGGGTGGTCTTTTTCAATCGTATATTTTACAGCTTGCAGGCGTAATGGGACTTATGTATCAGTGTACGTTGGACTCGAATTGCAGGCTATTAAACATTTAAATTCTGAATTTTAACTCGAGTGTGGGTATCTATGGGTTGATGCGTCTATAATACATGATACATGAGTGCGTGAGATACTGAATGATTCAAAAGTGCCCCCTATAGACAAAATTTTAATAAACAGGGTGATCTTTTTGAATCATGTTTATGCTACCCTTTATGTATACATAATGGGATTTATGCGTGGGTGGATGTGCATGTAAAACGTAAAACTTGAGTGTGTAAGTATGGATTGGTGCATGTATGTGTATCTGGAAGTATATGTTGGTGTGTGAGGGTGGATGTGGGTAGGTAGAAGTGAGTATGTATTTGTTGATGTGGATGTGTGCGGGTAAGTGTGGATGGTTGGATATGGGTGTGTGAGCATGCGCATGAGATACAGAGTTCAAATATACCCATCTTTTTGAATCATGTTTGTGCCATCCGGTATATATACGTTACGGGATTTCTATATACAGGGGACAACGGACCCGAATTGCAGGCTTTTACACATTTGAATTCTAAATGTTAAAATTAGCATGTACGTGTGGGTGGATATGCATGTGAAACGTGAAATGTGAGTGCATGACTATCGGTGGGTAGTGGCGAGTGTGGGTGGTGGGTGTGTGTGGAAAGGTGTGGATGGTTGGATATGGGTGTGTGAGATGCAGCATTATTCAAAAGTACCCGCTATAGACAAAATTTGAATATAAATGGTGATCATTTTGAATCATGTGTTTGTTACCCTGGATGTATACTTTCTAGGATTTATATATACAGCGGATGACTGACCCGAATTGCAGGCAAATACAGATTTAAAATCTAAATTTTGACACGTGCATAGGTGGATGTGAATGTGAAACGTGAAACTTGAGTGCATGAGGATGGATAGGTATATGTATGTGGATTTGGAAGTGGATGCAGTGCAGAATGTGGATATGTCAGCATATGTGCGATGATATAGAGTGATTCAAAACTACCATCCAGTTTGCATATATTTTTACATTACTATTACATATAAGCAGAAGTTATATAATTTATTTTCTATACAGTGTGTGATATCGAATAATATCGTTCAACACACTTGTGAGAGGATATTTTCTATTTTCACACTTGTACTGAAAACTACAATTTTCAACCTTTTGAAGCAAGTTTAGTTTTAAACTAAAATTTATAATACTATAAATTATAACAAATGCACAATTTTCAAGCCGCAATCGGGGGTTGACGAGCGAAGCGAGTAGGGGGTACCCCCCTAGTAATAATAATAATAATAATAATAATCCGCGCGGGGTGTCCTGTTCCCGTATGCGGCGCGTCCCCCGGGTGGCGGATGGGGGAAAGCTCGTCACGCTTGCGTGAAGTGTAGAGGTGAAACAAAAATCCTCCGTGGACCAAACAGTTGAAGAAGGATGATGAGCAAGCGAATGGAATACCTACTACCCCAAGCGGGCAGCTTCAAACTAGGAGTCAATCCCGCCGTCGGTTCCGATACGGTGAAAGTCTCGGTGGCGGGCGCTGGCCTCACGGATTTTGGGGGAGGCCACCAAGCGCTTTGTTCTACGAACACGTCAGAGGTGGGGCCCTCGAAAGAAAAGCCCCAACAGCAGCCGTCGTTACAGATGTTGAGTGTTGTATCCGCAAACAGGTTACGAAGCGGCAGCATTACCAGCCTTGGTAGTGCCAGCAGTGGCATCTCTGCCTATAGTAAGGAATCTCAAGAGGAGATAGAAATATTCCGTAAGGAATATGAGAAGGTAGAGAAGGCGCAAGAGGAGATCGACTTTACCTACGACCACCTAAATAGGGAACTGCAGGCTATGTTGGCTGCTTGTGCAAAGCAGCCTAACATATCCATGGTCGTGAAGACAGGGCTGAAGACCGTAGAAGACCGTAGACACTCTTGTACAAGAGTTCTACGGGAAAACCAAGAAGATGTCTTTAGCAGTCGATGATTACAAGTGCCAAGTCGAGGATTATCGAGTTGGCCACGAGAATCGTCGGCGGCCTAAGAGAAGAGGCACCATTATTAAAGCCGTCATCGCGGCTACAGTTAGAATGCAGGCTCAAAAGAGAAGTAGAGAGGGCCCCCAAAGTCCCCCCGAGGTCTCTAAAAGCCGTAAGAAGAAGAAACTTCTCAAGGAGGTGCCACCACCTGGTAAGGACAAGGAGCAATCCAAGTACAAGCCTGTGGTGGAAAAGAAGAAGCCGACGGTTAAGTCGGGACAGGCGCCTCTTGACAGGAGAAAGCGCCAGAAGGCGCCGGTATCCACCCTGGTGGTCACCAGCGCGAGGGACCGAACGTTTGCTGAAGTTCTGGGGAAGCTCCGAAAGGAAGTCAACCCGGACGACAGTGGCGCGCAGGTTCTGAGTGTGCGGCCCACAGGGCGGGGAGATGTCCTGCTCCGGCTGGGCAAGAAGACGGACGCAACAGCATTCGAGGGACGAAGTGGTGGCAGCCCTAAATAAAGTGCTTACTTCTTCGCCTAAGGGCCGAGAGGTGACGCTTTTGGGCCTAAACCGCAGTCAACTGAAGACAGCCATCGTGAAGCTGGATCACGAGAGCGCTGACAAGCTGAAGTCGATGCGGCATCTCTGCGTCGGCTTCGTAAACTGTCGCGTTCGGGATCGAGTCTTGGTCGAGAGGTGCTATCGGTGCCTAGACTTCGGCCACACGAAAAGGAAGTGTGAGGGAGTGGACAGGTCCTCGTCGTGCTACAAGTGCGGCGAGCCTGGACACAACCATAAGAATTGCTTGAGCGCTCCCAAACGCTTTCTTTGTCCATCAAAGGATGCTGAGGGAGTGTCTCACATGGCGGGGACCGGAGCCTGTGCCACCTTTAGGCGCGCGCCCGATACCGCCAGAAAGGCCGCTTCACGATACGTGGCAGTCTCATCGAGGGAGGAAAGAAGAAACAGGACTGACCGAATTGACGCATGTCACAAGACACTCCTCCCAGCTTGAAGTAATGTGCAAAACATTTCCGGGCTGGGCAGGTGAAAGCGTTGGGTTTGGAGTTTTAGCCGGTAAGAATCCGGCACGTCGTCGTCTTATGAAAGATTTCTCCAATTTCCCACGAAAAAAAAAATAAATAAATAATCCGGGAACCTCCCTTTGGAGGGCAGAGCACTTGTCCATGCTACCGGACGCGTCCACAGGTTGCGGATAGTGGAACGACCAGAGAGAGTAGTGGTCATAGGAAACTATAACCAGTCTCTCTGGTCAGTCGCTAATATATTGAATACGCGACCGCGGACAGTGGGATACAAACGCAGCTGATAGTGGTATGTTGTTGTTTTTACACCTACTCATACACTAAACACACATGCACTTCCGCTAGAGTTAGCTGAGCCCATGTGCAGTAGGAAGCCCTATAAACGGGTATTTTCCAAGCGGGATATGATTAAAAGGCGGCTCTATAAACGAGACCGGCCTGTGTGAATGGGGAACCCCTATAAACGGGTGTGCTTCGAACGTGGCATGACTGCACTGAGTTTTATGCTGGGGAGAGCGGAGACACAGCAGGTGTTATCAGCTGGGTGGCGGAGCGATCAACAGGGAGCTTTCTCGTGGCTGCAGGCTCGTCCACTCTGGAGGGTGCTGCCGTTAACACCAGTATCGTACTCCTGGGCCGCCACTAGTTCTTGGGCCCGAACCTGGCTTAGCCAGCATGGGAGGATGCCCTTTACAGTGGTAAACGTCGGAAACGGCGCAAATCTCGCTTCTCGTAGTAATGCCGAATGGAGATCTGATGGGACCTTACTGCGAGTCGTGGAGGAGGAACGGTCGATGCCACCGGACTATAGGGGAGCTAAGTTATCGGGACAGATCAGGACGGACCGTGCAAGCTACCGCCTGGTGACTATCTGACCAATTTACACAAACATACACATTCAGGGGGGATAGGGATTAATTAAACACATTAATTAAAAACGACAAGTTCTATTGAAAATTGCAGGTACTACAGTGCTGCCTGCGCCATCCGACTCAGGAGAGTCACGGGGGTTTCTCAGTTCCCCCATCACGCCGGTAGGTAACCTGGCTGGCGTGTGCGGTAACTGCGTCAGAAAAATCTCGCACGCCACATCGGAGGGTCGCCAACTAGTTGGGAGGCAGCAGAGAGCAAGCTGTATGAACAATCGCTCAACATACGCAGCAGCCTAACTAGGATGACCAGGAGAACAAACGTCCAAAAGAATGTCAGCCGCGTCATAACAGGTGGAATGAGTGAGATAAATGAATCGGTTGAAGTCGCGTTGTATGAATTGCAGCGAATGAAATTGCTCCGCAAACGGTCAATGACGAACAAAGACGTATGTATGGATGAGTCTACACCTCAGCAACAACAAAAACCGAAACGGGACAAACAAACCCCTACACCCGAAAAACCTGTCACGGAAACGCAAGACGTACCTCAGACAGAAAGCTAGTCGACGGTCATCCAAGCAAAGAAAAAAAAGAGGACGGCTGCGGCCAACACATGAGCGGACGAACTGCCACCTGGGCAATCTACCGCACACCAAAACCGGCAGTCAGATGGGCCAAAGCCCACAAAAGGCCGAAGCACGATTCTGATCAAACCGGCGGAGGGTCAGACGTATGAGGATGTTTTACAGACCATACGTCTGACGTACGACAAATCCGTAAAACCAAGAAGGGTGATGTTTTGCTGCGACTCGGTAAACAAGAGACGCAGCAAGATTTCCAACAGACCTTGCAGGTCGCTCTCGGAGAAAGAGCCCAGGTAAAGGACTTGACAAGTATGACAACGCTTGAGTTTCTCGACCTGGACAGTGTAACGACAGAAAACGACGTTAGGAACGCCATTAACCGCAAACCCGGGAACAACGTAGAACGAAGGGAACACGATTTTGGGTCTAACGCCCGAGGCTAGGCCCTTGCGGTATGTGATTTTGACGCAAGGGACGCGACCGCGATCCTTAAAAAAGGAAGAATAAAAATCGGTTGGGTTAACTGCCGCGTGAGACCTAGGCTTCGTGTATCTAGGTGCCACAAATGCCTCGGATATGGACATATTAAAAAATACTGCAAAGGACCGGACAGACACCGATGCTGCTGGCGATACGGCCGAGGGTCACGATGCACGGGCGTGAACAACACACCTGAGTGCTCCCTCTGTCCTAAGAAGGACAACAAATGCCTCGCACACATTGCTAGTTCTGGTGCGTGTGCAGCATTTAAGGCAGCACTGACGACGACGAAAACGAAAACAATAAAATGCCGATAACTGCTCTCCAATGCAATATGAATCGCAGTAGCGTGGCACACGCGCTGCTCCCTCAGAATGCGACGGAGCTGGACGCCGACATCCTCGTCATCAGCGAACAGTACCGGGATTTAACACCGCCGAACTGGCTCGCTAGCAGCACGAGTACAGCGGCATTATGGGTGCTCGGGGATGCGGAGAAACTGGATACTCTCGAAGACGCCGTGAGAGACATCCCCGGCAACAAAATCGTGGCGGACGACTTTAACGCGCGCACGGTCAGAGTGGGGGAATGCTCGAGACGCACAGACGCGGACGGCTGCTGTTGGAGATGGCGGCAAGGCTTGAACTGACAGTGGCAAATGAGGGAAACACGCCGACATATAGACGATCCGGGTTCGGTAATTCTGTGCCTGACGTGGCCCTTGTTCGGACAGCATGACACAAAGCCTGAGGGCATGGGGAGTGATCGCGGACTACACAACCAGCGATCACCAGTACATCACCTTCTGTCTTATGGACAAATCACGAACGACAGGTATTCGAGTAGCTCGTCCCACTCGTTGGGCGTGAAACGGCTAGACTTAGACAAACTCGACCGACAATAAGGCTGAAGCGCTTGTCGGGGAAACAACCCAGTTTCATCCACAATTGAGGAGCTGGATGCAAGAACACGCCGAGCGCGGCGAATGGATAGAGGAAGCGGAGAGAAATTAAGAAATTGACGTCACCGTGACCAAATTTTTTAATTTGCCGAATTTAATTTAAAAAAATACTGTCGTATGCAGAATTAAAAGACGCAACTTTTTTCTATTTAATGTTTTTCTGTACGATGTGCAGATCAGATGAAAAAATTAAGAACTGGAAATTTAGAAAACGGATCTTTAATCCATTTTTCAAAATTGAATCGCTGTAACTTTGACAAATCTTTACAACACACTTTCGGCTACTGAATACTGAAACCGTATTAAATGCTTGTTATTTACGTTGAGTTCAATTGTTGTATAAAATTTGTTTAAAGTAGAATTTTTTACAGGTTTATATTTATCGTTAGACTATATTAAGTATCTGTACTAAAATCAGGAAATTTCATTAAGATCTGTCAAAGTTACAGCGATTAAATTTTGAAAAATGGTTTAAAGATCCGTTTTCTAAATTTCCAGTTCTTAATTTTTTTCATCTGATCTGCACATCGTACAGAAAAACATTAAACAGAAAAAAGTTGCGTCTTTTAATTCTGCATACGACAGTATTTTTTTAAATTAAATTCGGCAAATTAAAAAATTTGGTCACGGTGACGTCAATTTCTTAATTTCTCTCCGCCTCCTCTATCCATTCGCCGCGCTCGGCGTGTTCTTGCATCCAGCTCCTCAATTGTATAAAGCCTCTATGCCGTGAAAACGTTACGCACGCAATAAACGAAAGACATACTGGTGGACAGCCGAGGAGTTGATGTAGACAATGAATTTTAAATTTGTTTATTTCTTCAGTATTTTAGTAAAAAAATGTCGCTTGATGCAGACAGTTGATTATTTTAAAATTTATATAATTCATAAATAATTTTGCCAATAAAATGTCGCTTAATGCACACAGCTAATATTTTAATATTTGTTTATTTCTTAAGTAATGATATATTGAAATGTTGCTTGATGTACATAATGTATACTTGAAAAATATTCTTTATTATACGTAATTTTATCTACAAATTTTGTCTGATGCTTATATCTTATTATTTTATAATTCGTTTGCCTAATAAGTCGACCTTAAATTTATTTAAAAAAAAAACAAACTATTTTAGTATCAAACACTTCAGAAAAAACTATATTCGTTGTATATATTATTACATTATTATTTAAATTACTCTCATTTATATTAAGTATATCTCCTTCTGTATTAGTGAGTATCATTGACGATTTCGAAAATTTTATTTTTAGATTTTTTTCATCTGTAACTCTTTATAATGCAACATATAATTGACCATGACTAAATACAGGTCTTGGTAAATATAGACCTACTTTTTTAAATGATTGACCTTGTGCTTTATTTATGGTCATAGCGAATCTTGGTCTCATAGGAAATTGTCGTCTAACCATATTGAAAGGTATATCATCCTTTGATGGACATAAATCTATTCTTGGAATCATCACAATTTGTCCCGAATTTTTACCTGTTATAATTTCTCCATATATAGTGTACTGTTTTAATTCTGTAATCATGAGCCTGGTACCATTACATAAACCTCCATCTAAATGCAAATTCCTAAGTAACATAACGATCATTCCTTTTTTTAATACTAATTTATGCGGTGGTAAACCATTTGGTATTAATGAATTTATAAAATCTATTGTTATTGTTTCATCCAACTTATTATTTTCATCATTAGTAATACTATCAATGCTTAAATATATCTTACCGTTACCTTCAATTCTTTCAATTATTTCGTTATTAATCGCTGAAACATCACTATTTATAGGTGAAAGAATTACTTTGTCTTTAAGAGTATGTAAATCATCAATATTTATTTTATTACCAAAAATATCATCTATCAAATTATTAAATGTAATAAATTCTGAAGGAATTTTTATAACGTTATTATCAATTTCAAATTTTGTAATATTTTTATTTTCTCCAATATTTAATAACCACGTTTTAAACATACTGTTTGAATTGACCAATCTTAAATTATTATTTAATGTAAGTTTTTGAAATAATTGCCATAAAGAACTCCTTATTTCACATGATTCTAATATTTGAGTTCTATTTCGGTATCGAACTATAGGAAGTGTTTGTCGAAAATCGCCAGATGTTACTAATATTTTACGACCAAACGGTTTATTATTTCGACATAAATCTCTGAAAAAAATATCTATAGCTTCTAATGCATATTTACAAGTCATTGATATTTCATCCCAAATTATTAATTTAATATTTTTTAAAATTTGACCTATTTGTGAATTTGCAGAAATGTTGCATATTGATTGTTCGTTTAAAGTAAATGGTATTTTAAATGTTGAATGGATAGATTTACCACCTATTAATAAATTTGCTGCAATACCAGTCCAAGCAACTGCTAACTCTGGTATTTTGTTTAATTTCACAAATTTTATAATAGCATTTAATAAATAATTTTTTCCACTACCACCAGGACCATCTATAAAATATAAATTTTCTTTTTTATTATCGTAAACTGCTTCTACTATTGTATCAAATATTGTTTTTTGTTCCAATGTTAAAGATTTTAACAATATTTCTATGTCATTATCTTCATTTGCAATAATATCATTATAAAGCATATCATTGTGATTTTCATTATCAATATTATCAATATTAGGTAAATTAAATTGTTGCAATGTTAAATTATGTTTTGATAAAACGTTGTCTATAATTTTTAAAGCCTTTTGTTCTCCTAAAATTTCAGATAATTTAGGATCAAAGAAATGTTCTTTATACTTATTATAAAGTTTCAAGGCATCAAAATTGTGATCAAATAATATAATGAAAGCGAAAAGTTCTCATAGTGCCTGTGGAAATTGAAAATTACAATTTTCTTCTAAACATTTATCCCATTCATTATCAGTAACGATTAAACCTCTAACTATACATGCTTCATACAATGTATCATAAACAACGCCTTCGTATGAGCGTATATCTTCAAAAGATTCGGCCCCACGTACATGAAGTAATAATAATCTAAAAAAAAATCGTTCTCGATCTTTAGGATTTACATGAAACATTCTGACTAGAATGGGTTTATTAAACTTTTTTCGCTTACTTACTTTTACTTACATACTTTTTTTACTTTTTTTACTTTTTTTTTTACTTTTTTTTACTTATATTTTTACGATTTTTTACTTACTTTTTTTGCATACTTTACATAAAAAAAATTAAGTGTAGATGCCTTTATGCTTAAATTTGCAAAAAATATTGTCACATCCTGAAGACGATGTCCAGGTGGTCAGGGTAACCTCCAGGTTATCCTGACATCGTATACAGGGAAAGTCTACATGCCTTTCTGCTTAAATTTGCAAAAAATATTCTCACTTCCTAAAGACGATGTCCAGGTGGTCAGGGTAACCTCCAGGTAATCCTGACATCCTCCACAGGAAAATCTACATGCCTTTCTACTTGAATTTACAAAAAAAAATTTCACTTCCTGGAGACGATGTCCAGGTGGTCAGGGTGACCCCATCCCTATCCCTCCACCCTCAATTATTTTTTAAACAAAAATTTTGACACAGCTAAATATAAACCCTTGTTTTTTAAAATTTTGCACATTTTCTAAATTCTACCAAATTAACAGTTTTTGATATTTTTAAAAAGACCCAACGCGGTTTGATTTGTATTGGTATAAGCTTTCTTTCTGTTCTAGGTTTACTATAAAAAGTTAATTTGGCTTAAAGTTATTCTTATTTAAATTTGATCTAAAATGCAAAAAAACACGTTTTTCGGTATTTTCTAATGCTTACAACGTCGGTCTACCTAAATTTTTTTTTACCAAAATTTAGGTGAAACTCGGTTTTTGTAGGTAGAAAATGACCCGTAGTTATTGCAATGAATATTTAACTTCGTACACGTTTATTAACGTTAGAAAATTTTTTTTTTGCTTTCTTGCGCAAGACTTGTCGGATTATTGCAAGGTCTAAAATCTCTTGTATTTTGATTGTTATCACAGATAATATCCATATTATAGGTAACTTTTAAAACTAATAGGAATATAGTTTAAAGAAATTTTTAATTTTATTTTTTTATAACAATTTTTGGTCTATTTTCGCTATTTTACTCGTTTTTATATATTTATCATTACAGTTCGTCGAAAAACTTGTCATTTGTACAACAGGAAAAAGGTTTGTGATTACGTGACAAACATTTTGTGTATTTACGTTTTTTAAATTTGCACAACAGATTTTGGGATTTTGGTACAAAAAGTGATTATTATTATTATTATTATATGTATCCATGATGGTGTGCTTAAGGAGATGTCATACCCGACGAAAAATTGTTGTACGGGTCCGCGCGTTCTGTTTTATCGATACCCTATATAAAATTAACCTAACAGAAAATATCTGTGGCGCCCTCTGTATTATATACTAATACATATTTAGTTGCATGCCCACAGATGGCGCTAATAAGCGAAAACGTAAAACAAGGTACAGAACACAGCGCTGGTAAAAATTAATTACATTATTGATTGTAAAAAAATATATAACATTTACTGTAAAAGTAAATGTATAGTTTACTGCAAAACTTATAAGTACATAATATTATTGAATGTGTAACCATTCTATTGATTATAATTACGGTACCATAATATCTTACCTTTCTGTAAATTTTTTAATTTTAGTTTAAAGTAATTAGACATACATATAAACAAATGTTTTCTTTACTGTATACAGCAATATTATCAAATGGCAAATTATATTTGCAAACTATTTTCCGATTATACATGTGTGATATAAATATACTGTTATAAATACAAAAAATTAAATTATTAGCACATATGTACTAACTCTGCACTTTGCGAACACTTTGTTTGTACTATATGAAACGTGTACAGTACATACACACTTTAATCAACGTGTATTGTACGTACACACTTTAATCAACGTGTACTGTACGTACACACTTTAATCAACGTGTACTGTACGTACACACTTTAATCAACGTGTACTGTACGTACACACTTTATATGGTACCGTGTACTGTACGTACACACTTTATATGGTACCGTGTACTGTACGTACACACTTTATATGGTACCGTGTACTGTACGTACACACTTTATATGGCACCGTGTACTGTACGTACACACTTTATATGGTACAGTGTACTGTACGTACACACTTTATATGGTACCGTGTACTGTACGTACACTTTATGGTAACGTGTACTGTACGTACACTTTATGATAACGTGTACTAGACGTACACTTTATGATAACGTGTACTAGACGTACACTTTATTGTTACGCGTACTGCACGTACACTTCATGGTAACGAAATGTCAGTCGGTATTGTATTTTTTCATTTACACTTTCATTTGCATTGAAATTTAATTGTAAATTTTTATTTATAATAGATTATAGCTAGAGTTCAATTTTCGTTGCCATCGTTTTATACTTTGTATAGTTTAAAATGGAGTTTCAATTGTTCAAATCTTCAATAACTTTTAATATTAATAAACTATTTATTTCCCCACAAAGTCTACAATTATCTCAACTAATTAGTATGTTTAATTCAATGTTTTTAACCACTATTAAATTAAGCACTGAGCAAAACGTAATCGTAAAAATCGTAGTCCGTTTGCAAAGAGCAGGAGATGTGTGTGATCGTCGAGCCAAACTGTGCACGCACCTTGAATGCTCGGCTGCGTACGAGCTGCGGCGATTAGTTGCGCGGGAAAAGGTTGCGAAGGGGGAGATATGTGAAGCACACTCACAAAAGATGTAATGTAGTTCACCTGCTGCGAAGGCGTGCACCAATCTAGTCGGTATGGAAATCGTCGCCTGGGTTGCCGCTCAAAATGTTGCTTTCCTCACACACACACACGCACAAACTAATGTTGTCAATGTGCCGCGATAAAGTACCGAAGAGCTCTATCGAGTTTCGGCTCATTCGCTGCTTCGCTGGACGGACCCGACGTGCGCGCGCAGCTTCTCGCAGCGATTCGAGCCGTCTGCCGCACGCACTTCCTACTTTCCAATACATTGTAATATGCAGACACTCAATCTTGGGTGCATTATTTCTTTAATTACTATTATTTAAATTATTGTCAGATTGAAAACAGAGTAAAGGTATATTATTAATAAATATTCATAATTTATAACAAATACAAAATTTTAATTTATTTTAAAATATCGATATTATTTGAAAAATAAGAATGGAAACATAACCTCCCTCAGTCTACAGCGACGGATTCTATAGGAGGTGCGTGCAGCGATTCGAGCCGTCTGCCGCACGCATCTTCTACTTTCAAATACATTGTAATTTGCAGACGATCTTGGGTGCATTATTTGTTTAATTACAGTTATTTAAATTATTGTCAACTTAAAAAAAGAGTCGAGGCATATTATTAATAAACATTTAAAGTTTATAACAAACACGAAAATTCAATTTATGTTAAAATTTCGATATTATGTGAAAAATACGAATGGAAACATAACCTCTCTCAGTCTAAAGCGACGGAATCTATAGGAGGTGCGTGCACTGATTCGAGCCGTCTGCCGCACGCACCTTCTACTTTCAAATACATAGTAATATGCAGACACTCAATCTTGGGTGTATTATTTAATTAATTACAATTATTTAAATTAACGTCTGCTTGAAATGGTGGTTGAGGCATATTATTAATAAATATTTTTAGTGTATAACTATTACAAAATTTCAATTTATGTTAAAATATCGAAATAATTTGAAAAATACGAATGGAAACATAACCTCACTCAGTCTAAAGCGACGGATGCTATAGGAGGTGCGTGCACCGATTCGAGTCGTCTGCCGCACGCACCTCCGACTTTCAAATACATTGTAATATGCAGACTATGTATCTTGGGTATATAATTTAATTATTACAATTATTTAAAATAATGTCTGCTTGAAATGGTGGTCGAGAAATATTATTAATAAATATTTGAAGTTTATAACAATTACAAAATTTCCATTTATTGTAACGGTGTGCTTGCCCGGGGAAAACTTACCGAGTCGTCCGTCTTATATACCTTTAGTTCGTGGCGAACGAATTTATCTAGTTTCGCCGACTAGGTATCGTACACTTCATGACTTAAGACAAACTGTATGTATATGTAAGTTGTTTACAAAAATCTTCCCGCGCAGCGGCTGCGGTTACCTGTCCGCACACTTGCCGTTAAAGTTGTATGGAAATCGAATTACGATTTCCAACAACAGCAGGTAAAAATGATGATATTCTTTCCTAAAATGGACCGCGGAAAGAAAATTAAAAGTGAGTCCGCGAGAATTCGTATCTTGCAATACGACTCGAAGGGAAACGGAGGAATAAAATTATAATACGTCGGTTGGAAAAAATTATAAATCAACACGGGTTGAACTAAATTAACAATTAATAGATTTATTTAGTAAAAACAAATGATTGAAAACAATAACATTTAACAGTATGGTCGAGGTCAAAACGCACGGAGATTGAGTCGAAAACACCGACTCAACGCGAGAGGGGAAAGGAGTCCGCGAACTAACTAACTTAATATTATTCGTACGATCGCATTAAATAAATCGGATAATAATTATTAACGCGGAAGTGGTACCACTTACTTTTATTAATCTTCCTCGGACCTCGAATACCGGAAAAGAACAACTCCTCTCTCCTATCGTCTCTTTGCCGTTCAAAAGGAAAAATGTCGGTGGGAGAATATCTCGACCACCGATCACTTTCTTTCGTGTGCGTGTATAACACCACTGCACCTGAATACACCGTAAAACAAAAGTCACCCACGGTATGACGCACGAGTAGTACAACCGGCAAAACTCCACGGAAAAACTTCCGGATAAAAAAAAAGGTACAATTAAACCGGTATGTGTCGTCTCACGTGTCGTCGCGATCTTGTCTCTCTCTCGAGTTGTCGTGCGCGCGCGACTCTCCCCCCAATTTCCTCTCTTCTCGCGCGGGTATCAGTCGTTTGCGCCGTCGGCTATGCCTATATCTATTTATAGCATACGACTCTACCTACCTGATTCGTATAATGTTAAGTGAGTACATCACTTACCATTACATTATTTTAAAATATCGATATTATTTGAAAAATAATAATGGAAACATAACCTCTCTCAGTCTAAAGCGACGGAATCTATAGGAGGTGCGTGCACCGATTCGAGCCGTCTGCCGCACGCACCTTCTACTTTCAAATACATTGTAATATGCAGACGATCTTGGGTGCATTATTTGTTTAATTACAGTTATTTAAATTATTGTCAACTTGAAAAAAGAGTCGAGGCATATTATTAATAAACATTTAAAGTTTATAACAGAGCCGCGGTGGCTCATGGGTAGAGCTCCCGACTCTCACACCGAGGGTCGTGGGTTCGATCCCAGACGTGTACCTCTGAAAATTTTTTCATGTGCATTTTTCGAACACCGTGACTCAGTGGCTCGGCGTGTCACTATAATGTGACGCCAGTTCAGGTGCGCATGCGTTTCGTGCACTTTTCAGTGCATGAGAGGCACGGGCATCTGAACTATAGGGAACGTTAGGGACGCGAAGATGTAAAGAGGATCGCGGTGGTTCCATCGGGAGGACAGGAAACTGTAATTATTAGACTAATTACAGTGACCGATGATATCTTCCGATGGACACAAGCACCACTGTTTCAACTACATGTGCTTTGTTTACAAATACACCGTTCACCTCCGTCGCTGATTAGCCCTGGCAGCATAAATAGAGCGACGTTAAATAACATAAAAAAAAAAGTAAATAATTTAACTTTAGACGTAGAACTAAGTGATGAAAATCCAAGAAACTAATAATACCACCATTGATTGAACTCCCAATAAAATTAAATGATATTTTAAAAATATCTGCTATCTATGATCCAGGATCAAATGTTACATTAATAAATTCAAAATTACTAAATTTAAAATCTACAAATAATGATATAAAAAAAGAAAAAACAAATTTGAGAACAATTAATGGTGTGTATAAAACAGATGGATTAATAAAAATAAAAATAAAGATTCTAAATATAGAGGATCACATGAAAAAAAAAAGTTTATAACAAATACAAAAATTCAATTTATGTTAAAATTTCGATATTATGTGAAAAATACGAATGGAAACATAACCTCTCTCAGTCTAAAGTGACGGAATCTATAGGAGGTGCGTGCACTGATTAGAGCCGTCTGCCGCACGCACCTCCTACTTTCAAATACATTGTAATTTGCAGACACTGAATCTTATTTGCATTAATTGTTGAATTACAAATATTTCATATCATAATTAATAAACATTTTTTTAATAAACATAATTAGCGTATTATTAATAAACATTTTAAGTGTAAACATGTACAAAATTGAAATGGTGTTAAAATATTGTTAAAATTTGAAAAGTACGTATTTTAACATGTCCTCACTTACTTTACAGCAATTGACTCTATAGAAGTTGCTTGCGTGCAACGATTCGAAACGTCTGTATTTCCTTACAAGTAAAACCATTCGCGCGCTCAGAGGCTAGGAAGATAGTCGACCATACGGAACGTAAAATATGACTAGCATCCTAGATCTCTATATATATATATATATATAAGGATTTTGGAAGCTGGTCGAATTTCACGTCCCGTCTGATCGACTAGCTTCGTAGACTCAAAACGCGCAGATTTTTTTATTACACAATAATTATCGAAGGCTATTATTATTATAAATAAATTATTTAATTCTAATTCTTATTTAATGACAGCCTAAATGTTATAAGTTAAAAAAAAAAATTATTCAGAATGCGCTAATACATCTCTATAGGATCTACAAGAATAGTAGATTTTCACGTCACGTCTGGTCGACTAGCTTCCTTGCCATGAGCGTGCAATTGATTTTACTTGCACGGAAATACAGACGGCCGAATCGGTACACGCATCTCTTATTGTATCCGACGTTCTAACAGAGAAGAGTTATGAATTAATTATAATTTTTCAAATTTTAACGATATTTTAACTCAATTTCGAATTATGTTTCCATTCGTATTTCTCAAATTTTATCGATATTTTAACATAAAATCAAATTTTGTAATTGTTATACACTAAAAATATTTATGAATAATATGCCTCAACTCTGTTTTCAAGCTGACAGTAGTTTAAATAACTGTAATTAAACATATAATGCACCCAAGATTGAGTGTCTGCAAATTACAATGTATTTGAAAGTAGAAGGTGCGTGCGGCAGACGGCACGAATCGGTGCACGCACCTCCTATAGAATCCGTCGCTTTAGACTGAGAGAGGTTATGTTTCGATTCGTATTTATCAAATGATTTCAATATTTTAACGTATATTGAAATTTTGTAATCGTTATAAACTTTAAATGTTTATTAATAATATGCCTCTACTCTGTTTCCCAGCGACAATAATTTAAATATAACTTTAATTAAACAATAATGCACCCAAGATCGTCTGCATATTACAATGTATTTGAAAGTAGAAGGTGCGTGCGGCATACGGCTCGAATCAGTGCACGCACCTCCTATTGATTCCGTCGCTTTAGACTGAGAGATGTTATCGATTCGTATTTATCAAATGATTTCAATATTTTAACGTATATTGAAATTTTGTAATCGTTATAAACTTTAAATGTTTATTAATAATATGCCTCTACTCTGTTTCCCAGCTGACAATAATTTAAATAACTTTAATTAAACAAATAATGCACCCAAGATCGTCTGCATATTACAATGTATTTGAAAGTAGAAGGTGCGTGCGGCATACGGCTCGAATCAGTGCACGCACCTCCTATTGATTCCGTCGCTTTAGACTGAGAGATGTTATGTTTGGTTGCTTATTTTTCAAATAATTAAAATATTATTCCTTCATTTCATGTATTCTACTTGTTATGCGCTTAAAATGTTTATTAACAATATGCCTTGACCGCCATTTCAAGCTGACAATAATTTAAATAATTGAAATTAAACAAAGAATGCACCCAACATACTGTGATGGCATGATGCAATGTATTTGAAAGTAGAAGGTGCATGCGGCAGACAGCTCAAACCGGTGCACGCACCTCCTAGAATCCGTCGCTTTAGACTGAGAGAGGTTATGTTTCGATTCGTATTTTTCAAATTTTCGGAAAATTGTAGAACATTTTTAGATTTTGTAATTGTTACTACACTAAAAATATTTATTAATAATATGCCTCGACCGCCATTTCAAGCTAGAATAATTAAAATAATTGTATTAATTAAATAATACACCCAAGATTGAGAGTCTGTATATTACTATGTATTTGAAAGTAGAAGGTGCGTGCGGCAGACGGCTCGAATCGCTGCACGCACCTCCTAGAATCCGTCGCTTTAGACTGAGAGAGGTTATGTGGGGTTGCTTATTTTTCAAATAATTAAAATATTATTCCTCCATTTCATGTTTTCTACTTGTTATGCGCTTAAAATGTTTATTAACAATATGCCTCGACCGCCATTTCAAGCTGACAATAATTTAAATAATTGAAATTCAACAAATAATGCACCCAACATACTGTGATGCATGATACAATGTATTTGAATATTGAAAGTAGAAGGTGCATGCGGCAGACAGCTCAAACCGGTGCACGCACCTCCTAGAATCCGCCGCTTTTGACTGAGGGAGGTAATTTTTCATTCGTATTTTTCAAATTTTCGGAAAATTGTAGAACATTTTTAGATTTTGTAATTGTTATTACACTAAAAATATTTATTAATAATATGCCTCGACCGCCATTTCAAGCTAGAATAATTAAAATAATTGTATTAATTAAATAATACACCCAAGATTGAGCGTCTGTATATTACTATGTATTTGAAAGTAGAAGGTGCGTGCGGCAGACGGCTCGAATCGCTGCACGCACCTCCTAGAATCCGTCGCTTTAGACTGAGAGAGGTTATGTGGGGTTGCTTATTTTTCAAATTATTTCAATATTTTAACATAAATTAAAATTTTGTAATTGTTATAAACTTTAAATGTTTATTAATAATATGCCTCTACTCTGTTTTCAAGCTGACAATAATTTAAATAACTTTAATTAAACAAATAATGCACCCAACATACTGTGATGCATGATACAATGTATTTGAAAGTAGAAGGTGCATGTGGCAGACAGCTCGAATCGGTGCACGCACCTCCTAGAATCCGCCGCTTTTGACTGAGAGAGGTTATGTTTCTATTCGTATTTTTCAAATGATTTCAATATTTTAACATAATTTGATATTTTATAATTGTTATAAACTTTAAATGTTTATTAATAATATGCCTCTACTCTGGTTTCAAGCTGACAATAATTTAAATAACTTTAATGAAACAAATAATGCACCCAACATACTGTGATGGCATGATACAATGTATTTGAAAGTAGAAGGTGCGTGCGGCAGACAGCTCGAATCGGTGCACGCACCTCCTAGAATCCGCCGCTTTTGACTGAGAGAGGTTATGTTTCTATTCGTATTTTTCAAATGATTTCAATATTTTAACATAATTTGAAATTTTATAATTGTTATAAACTTTAAATGTTTATTAAAAATATGCCTCTACTCTGTTTTCAAGCTGACAATAATTTAAATAACTTTAATTAAACAAATAATGCACCCAAGATCGTCTGCATATTACAATGTCTTTGAAAGTAGGAGGTGCTTGCGGCAGACGGCACGAATCGCTGCACGCACCTCCTAGAATCCGTCGCTTTAGACTGAGAGAGGTTATGTGGGGTTGCTTATTTTTCAAATTATTTCAATATTTTAACATAAATTAAAATTTTGTAATTGTTATAAACTTTAAATGTTTATTAATAATATGCCTCTACTCTGTTTTCAAGCTGACAATAATTTAAATAACTTTAATTAAACAAATAATGCACCCAAGATTGAGTGTCTGCATATTACAATGTATTTGAAAGTAGAAGGTGCGAGCTGCATTCGGCCCGAATCGGTGCTCGCACCTCCTATAGAATCCGTCGTCTATTTGTGCGGAAACGTTTAGCATCGCCACCTATTGATGCTTTTTCAAACTGCGTAGCTAAACTTTTTCTTACTCTTGCGTCTGCTAAATTACACATTTTTAGAAGGAATGTATATCGTTTTATTTTTCGTTTAATTTTTTAATCGATTATTTATCCTTCTAGTTTTTACTGAAAAATGAATCTCAGATAATGTAAAATATTGCCTCTACTTCGTTTTTTGATGCTTGTAATTGCAATCTGTATTTATTTTCATCGTAAATATGTAGTACCAGCTGCCCAACGTCCTTTGTACCAATACTTATTTTCTATTTATTTCTTTGTCTATTTGTGCGGAAACGTTTAGCATCGCCACCTATTGATGCTTTTTCAAACTGCGTAGCTAAACTTTTTCTTACTCTTGCGTCTGCTAAATTACACATTTTTAGAAGGAATGTATATCGTTTTTATTTTTCGTTTAATTTTTTAATCGATTATTTATCCTTCTAGTTTTTACTGAAAAATGAATCTCAGATAATGTAAAATATTGCCTCTACTTCGTTTTTTGATGCTTGTAATTGCAATCTGTATTTATTTTCATCGTAAATATGTAGTACCAGCTGCCCAACGTCTTTGTACCAATCTTATTTTTCTATTTATTTCTTTGTCGTGCACTTTTTACTATTTTTTTTAGTGTTCCAACATTTACCGATATCGTGAAATTATGCGTCTGCACTGTATTTGTTAGAAATCTATCATGTTTCTAGAAAATTCAATTAAATTGTTGTTGCCTGTTAACTAAGAGAGGTTATGTTTGAGATCGTATTTTTCAAATTATAAGCACATTTTAACGCAAATTAAACTTTTGTACTCATAATTTATTTAATATATGTATTACAAATATGCCTCCACTTCGTTTATAGGTTGTCATTGTATTAAATAATAGTAATAGGAGAAATAGTGCGTGTAATATACAGGTGTCGGCATAGTAGGATTTAATTCAGGTATGGCATCCCCTTAATATAAAAATTTCAAATAAACAACATTTAGGTTAAAATTAATCCAGGTTGATACCGCATTCCGTCTCCGATTCTTATTCTCTTCAGCCCGATTTTCATCTCGACAAGTTCTTATCTATTTTAAACGATCTAATTGAAATGTTATAAATAATATGTGTAAGTCTATTTATTAGATTAAAAGTAGGTACTGTAAAAGATTCGTACAAACAATATACTTTAAATATTATTTAATTTAAAAGTTATAAATAATTATGAAAACATCAGTAAATAATGCTTGATACAAAATTATGATTGATTGATTGTTAGAAAGAATAAAAATTTCTTTTAACTATAATACCATGTTAATTTTGAAAGTCACCTGTAATATTGACATGATATTATAAAATACGAGGTTTATTTCAGACCTGCAGTAATATGTTTCAGCTTTGACACTTTTTACAATTCCATAAAATCAGTTTTTGTACAAAAAACCCAAAATCTGTTGTGCCAATTTAAAAAGCGTAAATACACAAAATGTTTGTCACGCAATCTCAAACCTTTATCCTATTGTACAAATGACAAGTTTTTCGACGAATTGTAATGATAAATGTTGTGACGTGGTATTCGCGAACCCGGTACACTTAATTATTTTTAATAATTAAAATAAACCGTTGCGCCGCGTTGCCCAATACCGCGCAAACAATTAATTTATTTTTCCGAACTGCGGGCTGTCGCCAGTAACGCGAGTTCGCTGGAACGCACGGTATGGAGGATTCTCGCAATCCTCCTTGCCTCGACACGATTATTATAAATTAAGAAATGTCGGCGGGAGCGAGGAGAAATAATAACACTTTAATAATTAAAATAAAAATAAAAGAAACATTTATTTTAATTAGATTGACAATTGGCCATCCAGGCCTCGTGCCGCGACAATATTAATTAATTTCGCGCGGGCGGAAGTCTCGGGAGTCAACCGGATCGAGATCCTCGCCTGCGGTTGACTCTGTCCCGATCTCCGCTACTCGGGTACCTGCGTACCCGAATACACTCCCGAGTTCACACACTCTTACACTCGGGGAAGGGGTTAACGCGCGGTAATATAAACAAACTTACCGGGATGCGCTCCGTGGATGGCCCAGCCGTTCCGTGTCCCTGTGTCCTCCTGGGCAACGGAGGACCGACGTCGGCTGCGGTGATGAAAGGTGACCCTGTGCCGCGGTGAGTGTCTCGCGATCTCGTCCACACTCACTCACTTCCCGTCCTTGTCACACACCAGAGCACTCTCGCGGTTCACTCACGAGGATAATCCGGGTTGATGTCCGATAGCTTAGTTTGCGTCTCACGCGCCTTATTAGCCGCATACACTATATAGATTCGGCACCGGATTTAGTTCGTCCACCTCGAGCGGCGGATCGGGACGTACTGAGTAGGCAATTGCCTAATTTCCGAAAAGGGATGAGAGTGGGAAACACGCACACTCTCGCGCTCTCATCCCTACGTACTATTGCGCGCGTAATTGTACACATTTGTACAAGTAAACAAATGTCGTCGGTTGGCCTTGACATACCAAAGGCTCCGACGACTGACAATTAAAATGAATTTAAATGCTTGGTCTGCCGCGAATAGTTGTGTGACAATTTGCGTCACAATGTATAAAAACGAGTAAAATAGGCCAAAAATTGTTATAAAAACATAAAATTAAAAATTTCTTTAAACTATATTCCTATTAGTTTTAAAAGTTACCTATAATATGGATATTATCTGCGATAACAATCAAAATATAAGACATTTTAGAACTTGCAATAATCCGATAAGTCTTGCGCAAGAATGCAAAAAAAAATATTATCAAACGTTAATAAGCGTGTACGAAAGTCAAATATCCAATGCAATAACTACGGGATCATTTTCTACCTGCAAAAACCGAGTTTCACCTAAATTTTGGTAAAAAAAAATTTAGGTATACCGACGTCGTAAACATTAGAAAATACCGAAAAACGTGTTTTTTTTTTGCATTTTAGGTCAAATTTAAATAAGCATAACTTTAAGCCAAATTAACTTTTTATAGTAAACCTGAAACAGAAAGAAAGCTTAGATCAATACAAATCAAATCGCCTTAGATTTTTTTAAAAATATCAAGAACTGTTAATTTGGTAGAATTTAGAAAATGTGCAAACTTTTAAAAAACAAGGGTTTGTATTTAGCTGTGTCAAAATTTTTGTTTACAAAATAATTGTATCCTATATAGCTAGATTAAAAGTCTATAGTAATACGAAGAGTTTGTCCTGAACTGGATAAAAAAATATTAATTTCTCGAATTTTGGTGCTACTTTGAAAAATGTTAAAAAATGATGAAAAATAGCCTTTTTTGAATGTTTAAAATCGAATATCTACGTCCTTAATTGATCTAGAAGGCTACAATTTTGACTCACTTACTTTTTTTTATAGTATAGTATCATACTAAATTTTTAGTCCGATTGGTTGAACCCCCCCCCCCCCCTGGACCGATTTCCAAAAAAGTATTGGAATGACCCATATATATATATGTGGTACTCTGTGACATCGAAGATGAAAAAAATAAATATTGCTATAACTGTGGGAACATATTTTAGAGGTATCCAGTAGTTCTCCTGAATTTTTTCAGATTTTTTCAAGGCTATTATTTTAAGCTACAGAGAGTCAAAATTGTCATATTAGCACTTTTTTGCATTATATGCCCATTTTCATGAATTTGTAGCTCCCAGGGGATGCAATTTTCACTAAAAACATAATTATGATTTTTTTTCTAAAATTTTCTGAACTTTTCATTAAAAATACTTTTAAAGACATAACTGTATACTGTCACACTCTTGTAAGCCATTTAAACATTAAATAAAGAAAATCAGCAATTCTGCTCCGGACTCTGGAAACCTAATACTGTCTAAAAGATGTCTTTTATAGTTAGAAGCTGCCTATAAATTTCCAAAGTGGATGTAAATCTCTAAGATCAATTATAGTCAAAATATCTGGGAAAAGTGCCCGAAATAGTAATAGAAATGTATATTTGTTGCCTTATAACGATGAATCCATTAGCATGATCATTGCAAAAAAATTTATGCACTTACTTTGGAGTGGTAGAAAAGTATCACCACTTGTTTCAGTATTCATCTAATCCCCTGTAAGCTGCTAAAAATATAAATATTATTATGCAACTATAAAAAATTAATTTTTGTACATTTATAATGCTGGATTTTTAGTTTTACATCAATTACAAGAATTATAATACTAATCTGATGGATTACTATAAATATATTAATGTTTTATTATTAATAATATATTAATTAATTGGCCCTATGCCCAAAAATTGCCAACTAGTATAAACACCGGAGAGGGCGGTATTTGTGGGATAGGACTATGACCGGTAAAAAGGTTATCAACAATCAATATATTATGTTAATCGGCGAGAAAGATCGTCTCGCCGAGTCAATTTATTAAATAAATAATCAAACAATACATCAACTTTAACAATGTAAGGGGAGTCGTACCGATGACTACCCCCGAGGTCAGCGCGAAAACAACTCGTTAACATTTATTAACGGTCGAGTTCTGAGCAACCGATACGGGAATGATCGGCTGCTTAACCTGATGGCTATACGTCACGCCGCGTGACGTGTGTATCTCTGACGTAGGGAGCTGTGACGTAGAAGCTTCCTACGTCACGCGCGCCTTCTCTCGTGAAGTAGCTTCCGCGAACCACCGACCTGTCTACTCGGGCGGGATATGTCACGAGAGGGGGAACAAGAAGAACGCTTTCTCTCCTGGACCGTACCAGGTAAATCGGGGTACGAAATATTAAACAGACACGCGGGTCTAAACGTGGTGCACCACTTACCGCGAATCTAAATATCTCGTCTCGGCGGGAAAAGACTGGGCAACGGAGAGAGAGCTTGGCCTCGTGATTCTCTTTCTCTCTCTCTCTCTCTCTCTCTCTCTCTCTCTCTCTCTCTCTCTCTCTCTCTCTCTCACTCTCTCACTCTCTCTTTCTCTGTCACTCCAACTGTAGGGAAGACTGCCGACTACTGGCTTCCCTATTCCCCTTACTGTGGGACGTGCTGCTGCGCACACCGACGTAGAGGTTGGTGGGGAGAATGCCTCACACCCACACACACAATATGCACCAGTCCTTCAGTTAGTAAAAAGAAATAACACCGGCTTCAAACACGTTGTTGTTACCGTGCGCGCGCAAACGTGATACTGTTCTCTTCTTCGCGCACGATACTCGCGCGCGCATCCTTCTCTATACTCTTTTCGGTAACTTACCTGATCGGTAACTTGCTTAACGTTATACCCCCCCTTCCAGATTCCGCATACTCTGTATGTGGACTCTGTACTACGAAGAACAGGAAAGAGGATAAATAATCAGGATGTATACCGTATTTTTATTACAAAACTTTAATAAAAAATACAAGAGCATATACACATATATACATTTGGAGGAGTTGGGCGGACAATTCCGTTCCTTAGAACCGCTCGTTCAGCTCGTGGAGGACTGAGGCTGCAAACGCGCCTCCAGCTCAGCGGCTCTTCGTTTGGCGTCATCCGCTCTCTGCTGGAAACGCCAGTGCTCTTCAGCAGCCTGTCTATAGGCCGCCTCAGCTCTCAGCCGCTGCTGGCGCTCCTCCTCGCACTTCCTCTCCTCTTCGGCCGCCCTCTCTTTGGCCTTACGCCACTGGGCACGGAACGTCCCCAGGACCTCTCGCTCCTATTTGCGGTCCTGAACGCACTCACCCCAGACACCATGTATAATGGGAGCCGTTGGATGAGCCTCGGCAAACGCAACAAATTTTGCCAAGGCTTCCTTCTCGGCTGCCCGTAGCTGAATCCTGAGGGCTTTCATGTTCCTGAGGGCAGCCTCCGTCACCTCCCGCTTCTCTTCTTCCGTCCTGGGTCGCGTAACCTCTGGCGCCGCAGAGGTTTCGGGTTGGGACCCATTGGAGTGGGGCCGACGGAGCTGGGATCTGGTGATGGCTGGTTCCGGCGCAGTTTCCCCCTGCGAATGACTCACTACCATATGGCTCTCCGTCTCCTTCCGCTCTTCTAGCGCGGATGTTTGCGTCGACGGATTGGGAAGGGGTATGATCCCCTTCGCCTGCGCCAAGCGGTCCGCAGGGGTGGCCACGTAGGCTGTGTCCTGGCACTGGCCATCCTCCAGGACCTCTTCCAGGACGACGGCTGCGATGTCCTCCTGGCCACGGCGATGCTCCGCCTGGAGCTGTTGCTGCCGTTAATCTACGGCAGCAATTACTGCAGACAGGACAACCGCCGTCTGCAACTCGCCGTGGCTGGCCAGGGTTTCAAACTCCAGGGCTTCCTGGTCAACCTCGATGATCATCTGCAACAAAAATCAAGATCTCAGGTTATGGCCCACCGTTTCAACCGATACGATTAATTATTTGATTTTTGACCCCCGAGGACGCCCTCGTCCTCGTCTAAGGGGAACAGTTTCTGGCTGGGCATTTATATGCTGCCTTACTGGGGATCGGCGATGCACGGTCGCCTTCGCTTTCCGGGGACGACCACGTGGTCGTTTAGTATCGCGGGCCCTATCTAAGGCCGTACGCGACGTCTCACGCAGTTTATACCGGGTCCCTTCGCCAGGTGACTCGCTCGCATATACTGCCTCGCAGGGGTGGTCCCTCGACGGTTGAGATCTCGCAGGTTGCTCTTCATCGGTTGATTCAGCATCAGTTTCGGGGACTTATCTCTTCAGATGCACTATATAAGATAGTTCTTGGTCCCCTTGATCATCTTGTATGACGTACGTACTCATAGCTTTTCTACTGACGATCAGATACGGCCCTGTGTATTTCGGAGCAAGCTTAGTCGAGATACCTTGTGCGCTGGACGAGAGGATCCGGTTGCGTTTCCACACCAAATCTCCTACCTCGAATTCTGCTGGCCTTTGTCGTGATTCGAAGATTTCGGCTTGTCAGGCCTTACTGGCAGCCGACTGACGATTTGCGTTCTCGTGCAGTCTTGGCAACTGTTTGATTTTATCGTTCCAGTCCTGCAGTCGACGGAACTCAAACTGTTGCTGGGCAAGCCGGTCTTGCTCTCGACGAGCTGTACTAGGCGCCTCGGGTTGGCGACCATAGTTCAGGATAGCCGGGCTCCATCCAGTAGAACTCTGCACCGCTATGTTTAGTGCAAAGACTAACTCTGGCAGCTTGTCGTCCCAGTCGCTGTGCTTAACCTGGATATACGACGCCACCATTGTCTTAAGGGTCTGATTGGCCCTCTCGACAGGATTGGCCTGTGCGTGATAAGGGGTTGAATGTTACAGTCCCTTAGTTTCGAGGTATTCATGTACGGGTTTATTTTTAAACTCGGTCCCGTTGTCCGAATAAAATACTTCCGGAGTGTCGAACCGGTTAATCACTCGTTCGTGAAGCTCGCGGACTATCGTCTTCGCGTTAGTTTTTCTATCGGGATTGCTTCAATCCAGCGCGTGAATAAATCCTGGAATACTAGGATGTATTCGTATCCTCGGCTAGGGCGTGGAAGCGGGCCGGTGATATCTCCTGCTATCACCTGCCATGCTCTGTCCGATTAACGGTGACCCATTAACCCTGAAGGAGCACGTTGCTCGACGTTACATTGCTGGCACACTTGACATCGCCCGACGTAATCCACAACTTCTGCACAGAACCGTGGCCAATAATAGTCTTGGGCTACGCGGGCGAATGTCTTTTCTCTTCCGAGATGGCCAGCTGAGGGGTCATCGTGACACTCTCCCAGAATAGAGTGACGATTTTCTACGGGTACGACCAGCTTTGATGCTTGCTCAACATCCATCACTTCCTCTAATTCTTTATCGGGGCAATAGATGTATAGATTTCCTCCGTCTACTTTCCAGTCGGGGAAATCACGATGTCTGTAAGAAACGTTCTTGATCCAGTCTAGGTACCAAGGATCTTCAGTAGTTTGAGCGCACGACATTGCTGCTACCGTAGGCTCGTCGTCTTCATACATACGAGATAGGGCATCGGAAACGTGATGCAGAGCTCCTTTTCTGTGCTCGACGACCAAGTCACGAGCTTGGAGCTCTAGAAATCATCTCGCTAGTCGGCTGGTTGGATTTCTCATATTACACAACCAGCAACGACTACTGTGATCCGTTATCACTTTGAAGTGGTACACTTCGATGTACGGTCTGAACTTATTAATAGCCCAGACCACGGCCAAACATTCTCACTCCGTAACGCTATAATTCTTCTTGGGTGCTGTGAGAATGCGACTGGCAAACTCAATGACTTTTTCCTCTCCGTCT
Organism: Theocolax elegans; assembly: GCA_026168455.1. Lineage (NCBI taxonomy): Eukaryota > Metazoa > Arthropoda > Insecta > Hymenoptera > Cerocephalidae > Theocolax > Theocolax elegans. The sequence goes on from CM047425.1 coordinate 49,323,309, forward strand.
ATCTCCTGGACGAGCACGGCTCCTATGCGGGTATCCGGTCCGTGTGCAGGCTAAACAGTCCATCTGCACTGGGACGTTGAAGAACTGGAGCAGTCACGATCAGGGCCTTCAGCTGCTGAAAGGCTTGCTCCTGTTCATCTAACCACTCGTACCCTAGGGTCTTCTTCGTGCGATGGGTAAGCGGTTCGGCAATCGTGGCGTAATCCGGCATAAAACGCCGATACCACGACGCCATGCCGAGGTATCGTCAAAGCTGTTTGAGGTTCTTAGAAGCCGGATGAACCCTTATAGGCTCTGTCTTGGCTGAGTCGAGACGAATTCCATCCCTGTTAACCAACACGCTAAGATATCTCACCTCATCTTGACAAAAGACACACTTGTCTTTATTTACTGTCAAGTTAGCTTCGGTCAGGCTTTTCAGCACCATCTCGAGAAATTTCTTGTGCCCTTCAAATGTCTCGGTGACTATAATAATGTCATCGAGGTAAGAAAAGGCATTGGGCTCGAGAGCAGGACCAACAACTTGGTCAATCATACGTTGGAAGGTCGCGCCAGCGTATGTCAATCCGTATGGCATCCGCTTAAATTGATACAGTCCCATCCCCGGGGCTGTGAAAGCCGTATAAGGACGCGATTCCTTCTGGAAAGGTATTTGGTGGTACGCTGAGTTCATGTCCAGAGTACTAATGTACCGACATCTCTTCAGCTTGCGCAAGATATCCTGCATGAACGGGAGGGGATAAGCGTCTGGTTTCGTCAGCGCATTGACTTTCCTAAAGTCAATGCAAAACCGACGTGATCCGTTCTCCTTGCGTACCATCACCACGGGGCTTGACCACCACTGTCCGAGGGTTCTATGATCTCTAAATCTAGGGCTCTGTCTTGGCTGAGTCGAGACGAATTCCATCCCTGTTAACCAACACGCTAAGATATCTCACCTCATCTTGACAAAAGACACACTTGTCTTTATTTACTGTCAAGTTAGCTTCGGTCAGGCTTTTCAGCACCATCTCGAGAAATTTCTTGTGCCCTTCAAATGTCTCGGTGACTATAATAATGTCATCGAGGTAAGAAAAGGCATTGGGCTCGAGAGCAGGACCAACAACTTGGTCAATCATACGTTGGAAGGTCGCGCCAGCGTATGTCAATCCGTATGGCATCCGCTTAAATTGATACAGTCCCATCCCCGGGGCTGTGAAAGCCGTATAAGGACGCGATTCCTTCTGGAAAGGTATTTGGTGGTACGCTGAGTTCATGTCCAGAGTACTAATGTACCGACATCTCTTCAGCTTGCGCAAGATATCCTGCATGAACGGGAGGGGATAAGCGTCTGGTTTCGTCAGCGCATTGACTTTCCTAAAGTCAATGCAAAACCGACGTGATCCGTTCTCCTTGCGTACCATCACCACGGGGCTTGACCACCACTGTCCGAGGGTTCTATGATCTCTAAATCTAGCATCTCTCGGACTTGGCGGTGCATCTCTTCCTAGATCTTCTCCGACAGCGGGTAATACTTCTGCTTTATCGGGCGAGCTGATCCCACGTCAATCGAGTGCTCGATGAGTTGGGTTCGCCCGATTTTGGGAGAAGTTCTAGACAGCACTTTGCTTACTAACGCTCGCAGCTCTTGTCTTTCCGCCTCGGTTGCATCCGCTATCCCAGCGGATGAGAAGGTAGCCATACCTCCTATGCCAGCAACTTCGAGGTGGATCTGCTGTTTGCTGTCCTTGAGGAACAGGCAGTCGCTATCCGGATCCAATATGGCTCTGAATGCTCGTATAAAGTTTACTGCCACGTAGCATTCGGCGTCAAGATTTGGTATGATCGCTACTCTTAATTCACGTGTCTCATTTCCGACAGTGAAAGGTAAGATCACGTGGCCGTTTAGCGGTTGGTAACTACCATCCGCCATCTTGACGCGTCCGGCATTCGCCACACTGAGCTCCTTGCCCAATGCTGCGGCGATTTGCAGACCGCTGGGTCCCATCACGGTTGTGGAGGCTGTGGGGTCGTATAAGGCTCTTACGCGAAAGCCCTCAATCACCACGAGAAGCCACCAACGACTCTCATCCTCTGGTTTATAGATTGAGGTTGGTCTGCCGGCTCCTTAGGACCGTTCCTCCTTTTGAGGCCCATTTCCGCTCCTCTCTAGAGCGTCCTTTCGGTCGGAGCGGGTCTGTCCCGAACTCACCTGGGACAGCGGGGACTCAAGCTCTTGGGTCGCGGTATTCGTCCCGATTAATCGCTTCCTTTGGCGTCTCCCGAGCACACCGGACAGTACTTGCGGGAATAGCCAATTGTCCCGCAGCCACTGCAGGTAAGAGGCTTAGTCGGATCGAAAGTCGAGCCCATTCGGTTCTTCGGCTGTTCTTTCCGTTTTTCCCTCGGTGGACCAGCACACTTCTTCTCCTGCCTGTGTCCGGAGCTCTTGTTCGGGCCATTAGGCCTACCGAACCTCCTACTCTTTGGAGATCGGTTTGCCGGCGAGCCTTTCTTTGGAGAGCTGGACCTTGGGCTTCTCCTACGGGACTGTCGAGTCGTCGACGCCAATTGGGAGACGATGGGCCGCAGCGCATCCTCCAGCATCTTTGCGATGTGGTCGACGATGTCAGGCTTGCTTGGTTTGGCTGAGGTTAACTCAGCGGCCGCTACCTCAGCCTTCGGCGAACCTATTTTCCGCTTCGGCTTATACGCCGTTTCGGGAAGCATAGACCCTTCCTCCGTAGGTGGCAGACGATATATTTTCTCGCCTTCTATCGTCTGCTCCGCTTCCGTGGCGAGATCCAGCATTTGTTCAATTGATCTCACTTCCGCTCTCTTGAACAGCCGTTGAAGCTGTGGCAGCTTGTTCCGATACAAATGATCGAGCTGCTGTGCTTTAGTAGGCGTAGGGACTATCTTTCGCATTATTGCGATGGAGCACGTCATATAGTCCCTAACCGGTTCATCGGGACCTTGAGTCCGTGCGTTGGACTCGGCGATGATCCTCTACTGGAAACGTTGGCTCATTCCGTACCAACGTTTAGCCAAATTCACGAAATCTTGCCAGGAGTGCTACTTGTGTTTCTCATTCTGGTACTACGTGGCGGCAGTGTCTGTCAGCAGTTCCGAGAGTGGCGGCACTTCCTAACAATGCCGCCAACGTCCCGAGATGTTCCATTCAACCTCGATGACGTAGAGTAGCTTGGTGCTGAAAATGTCCGACTGTTGTTTGGCGAACTGCGCGCTTGCGGAATCCTCTGGGATTCGCGCGCATCTCCCCCTTCCAAGCTCCATCAGGTTTTGTCTGAGGGGCGCTTGTACGTTGTTGCTCGCCATTTATTTGCGCCTCACTTATTTCGCTCACGTCAGGACCATGACACGCATATGCGTCCTGAAATTGCACATGGTGAGATTGGTTGGCACTGTCCAATCTCGTACTGTGAGCGGTTCGAGTGCGCTCAGACATTAGATTATCCACCTTCTTTGTAATGTCATTAACTTTTTGGATAAGCTCCACCAAGGTCTACGAGAACGATTTTGGGATTCTAAACGTATTTCCCTCGTCTGAGACCAATGATAGCCATTCTTCCGCTCGTTCGGGTTATGGCTCTGAGTTGATCGCGGCTGACGTCGTATCGTCTAGCTCGACGTCCTCGAAATCCTGCACCATCACACACAAAATGCACCAGTCCTTCAGGTAGTAAAAAGAAATAACACCGGCTACAAACACGTTGTTGTTGCCGTGCGCGAACTTGATACTGTTCTCTTCTTCGCGCACGATACTCGCGCGCGTTCCTTGTATGCGCATCCTTCTCTATACTCTTTTCGGTAACTCAACTGATCGGTAACTCGCTTACCATTATAATATATATATAATTATAAATTTCTGGGTTTATGGCGCCCATGACAGAGAGGGAAGATACGTACTTTAGTACGAGGAAGAGAGACCTTCGGGTTATGACGTCAGGGCTCCATAACCCGCCCACCCCCAACCAGTGGTGGAAAGCAGACAGAAGATCCAAATTTAACATGTCGGGCGTCATAAACACCTATTGGGAAGTTTATATATATATGGGAGATTCCATGTGAAGTGATCCAGTTAAAAAATAGAATTTTATTTTAATGTATGGAATCAGTAAAAAACTACTTGAATAGAGTGTAGCTAAATTTTTAGACCTGAATTACAATTAGTACCAAAGCTGTAGCCAATCAAAAAATCGAATTTTTTGAAAAAATTGACTTTTTGGCCATGTTTATCACTTAATAACTCAAAATCTAACAATTTTTTCTTATATACATTAAATTTGAAAAAGTTTATTAATTTCAAGAAGAATTAGTTGAAATATTTCATTTATATTATTTTAAAACTTTGAATATGGTTATAATCAATAAAAACCTTTATAGTAAAAAAAAGGGTTGTACGATCAAAAATATTTTATCCATCCAAAAATCTAATTCATCGATGATTAATTACCTTCAAAATAATGCAAAGTTTGAGTGCGGCAGAGCATTTCAGACAAAGTTATGGTGTTTTCAGGCAAATTTCTTAAAAAAAGAGAGCGAATGCATTTTATGAAAAATACAGACTAACCGTATACTTGCATTCAAACAATATGAAACTATTATTCCTTAATATTACTAAAATGTACTATTTATTGTTAGTTACTGATACTTTTATTTAGTTTTTATTTAAGTCTGATACTTTTAGTTATACTTGTTATATAATTGGATTTATTGGAATTATAAAAAGTTTCAGGTATTTATCCAAGTATATAACAGGTATAACTGCTTATACCTACTGTTTTGTGTTTGTAAGCAACTTAGAGATTATAAAGTATCAGTAACAATATATATATAATATATATATGGGTGGTTCTCTGTGAAATCGAAGATAAAAAAAATTAATCACCTGAATTTTTTTAGATTTTTTCGGGGCCATTATTTTAAGTTACAGAGAGTCAAAAATTGACATTTTAGCCCTTTTTGCATTCTATGCCCATTTTCATGAATTTGTAGCTCCCAGGGGATGCTTTTTTCACTAAAAACAGTAATATGACTTTTTTTGTAAAACTTTCACATTAGTATTATAAATCTTGTAAGGGTTATAAAAATGTTTAAAAATTATATTTTATAATTGTATAATAATATTTGTATTTTTAACAGGGTATTAGTAGTTTGCTTATACTGAGTCGCATACTCGGTGGACTGTCTGCTCTTGCGAGGGGATGGATAGTTTGCCGGTTGTGCATAAAATGTCATTACCAGAGACTCCAAAAAAAAAAAATAATAATAATAATAATAATAATAATAATTTTAAATCTTAAAGTACGTAGTAAATAATTGAATATAAATTTTGGTTTTTTGTTAATTAATTAATTATAGATAACTTATGAAAGAAAATCGTATTTAAGTCAGCACATTCACATGCTAAAGGCTGGAAAAGATCTTCAAATCTTCTATCCCAATATAATGCACTTAACATGCTTTGTTCATGGATTTAATAGAGTAGCCGAGGAGATACGTCAACAATTTCCGCTTGTTAACACACTGATATCTTCAGTTAAAAAGGTATTTCTAAAAGCTCCGCTTCGAATTGAAGTTTATAGAACTCAAATAAAAAATATTCCTTTACCTCCGGAACCAATATTAACGGAATGAGGTACACGTCTCGAAGCCGCAATTTTTTACGCAAATCATGTAGATGGAGTAAAAAAGTCATCAAATCTTCTAATCCAAATGATACAAACTCAATTGAAACAGCTGTAGATGTATCAAATAATGAGCAGACAATTCGAGATTTGAAATTTATTCAAACTCATTTAACAAATTTTCCAAAAATTATGAAGAAACTAGAGTCAGTAGGAATGCCCTTAAGTGAATCTGCTGCAATTGTAAATTCTTGTATTAAAGAGTTGCAATGTATACCAAGCATTTGTGAAAATAGAGTAGCTGCTAAAATTGATAAAGTTTTGGAAAGAAACCCGGGATTTAAAGAGATATTCGAAATAAGTAGTATTTTGAGAAACGTAGCAGGTGAGGGTCCTTAAGAAATTCCACCATCCTTGTGGAGTAAATATAAATTCGCTCCACTTACATCATGCGATGTGGAAAGGTCCTTTTCAGCATACAAGCTAATACTCTCTGAAAAACGTCATCAATATAGATTTCCTAACCTTGAAAAAACAGTAATAACGTACTGTCATTTGAATTATAATATAGATATTTAGAACCTAATCTTATTATATATACTTTAATATATTTGTATATTTAATATATTAAAATATGAAATATATATCAATAAATTTGTTATCATTTTTTTTATTACGATTTTTGTTAAGATTTTCGTATATTATGTTTATCATACGTACATATAATCGTGCATATTTTGCATACTTTGCATATTTTTGATATGCACTTAAAAAAGTGATTGTACAATTAATGTGTATATAATTATTAATATTATATACTCCTACTCTTTTAAAATGGTTTTGCATAAACATCCGCAGTCTAGTTATATATTTTATAGCGATGATAGAATTAAAAGTGATGTTAATGATACATTAAAAGAATCAATCCCAACAGAAATTTTAATTCATTAACACCTAATAGTTTGCCTCCACATAATAGTACATTATGATACAAGTGCGGAAAATAGGTGATCTCACGAGTGCGAAGTTTGCCGCCCAAGCGTAGTGAGGGCAACAGGAGCACGAGTGGAAACACTACTCCGCATGAGTATCGTATAATACTTTTCAACACAAGTCGCGGAAAGTTCAACAAAGAAATATAAAGAGAGCAAGAGAGAGAGAGAGAGAGAGACGAAGAGAAAGAGACAGCGAGAGAGAAAAGATTGATCAACGCCCGCCGGCATTTGCAGGCACGAGCGTAGCGAGACTGATGGGGGGGGGGGGGGGCGCAGATCATCCATAGTAAAAAAAACATTATGTAATTATAATAAAAAATAATAAAACACAATAATTTGAGTACACACAATTATTTATTAATTCATTTGAAAACAAAAAGAAGTACCTGCGTATGCACAAACAGTACAATTATATTTTCTAATTAGAAAATTCACATACGTCATAAAAAAAATAATCATAAAATTATAATAATGAATGAATCAAATAATCTTTAGTTTTAGCTCTCATATTTATTGTAACAATATAGATAATTGTGTTGCCGGCGACTTTCAATACATTGCGTGCATAAATGAATCTTATTTCAAAACACGAACGGGAGTGTTTATTTTCAAAGTATCCTACACACTTCGAAAAGTGAACTTTCCGCACGCCAGTGTTGAAAATTAATATTAGAAAAGGGTGCAATAGTTAGTTGTTATAGAAATTTAAATATTAATGGTGGTCTTTGTAATAATAAAGAGAGATAAACAACGGCCGCATAGTCAAAATGAGGAAAAATGAGGCTTCTCACCAGTAAGAGTCTAACATCCTTGGAAAGAGCGTGACGGAATAACCTGAGGGATCGTAACCCCATTAAAACCTTCTGCCTAATATTAACGACATGCTCGTTCCAATTTAAGGACGGATTTCAAATGATGCCCAGACTCTTCACCTTGTTTTCGTAGGGGATAAACTCACCCTCCAAACAGACACGCGGCAGAATACTGAAATCCAGTCTGTCCAGATACGACTGACTCCCAAAAATTATTGATTTGGTTTTTAATTTATTCAAGTGAAGGTCATTTGAATGAGCCCACTTTGAGATCATCTCGACGTCATAATTTAGATGTTGAAGTGCAGAATTGAAATTTTGGAGCCTTTCATGCAGATTACCCAGAGGGAATGACATATAAATCTGAATGTCATCAGCGTATATTATATGCCGTGAGTACTTCAGATCACGTGCTACGTCATTTATAAAAACAAGAAAAAGGAGAGGACCAAGTACACTTCCCTGAGGAACATCCGAACTCACCGATGCCCACTCAGAACTATGATCCGGAACCACCGAGACAGCCTGAGTCCTACCACTCAGATACGAACTAAACCATCTCACCGCATTGTCGTGACAGTTTACAGCGCGGAGCTTGCGGAGAAGAAGGCAATGAGAGACCGTATCAAACGCTTTCGAGAAATCGAATTGTACCAAGATGGTAATCATCCGCTTCTCGATCCCAAATTTGATATCATCAGTAAGATGTAAAAGAGCAGTCTGAGTACTGTGACCTGGACGAAAGCCCGCCTGCTGAGAGTCAATAAAGTCACTATCAATAAGAAAACGATAAAGTTGCATGTGCACACACCTTTCTACAGTCTTAAAGACCTCACAGAGCTTGGCAATGGGATGCGTATCTGAAGACGAGCAAATTGACTTGCTCTTAGCAAGTGGGAAAAGAAGAGATTTCTTTCACGAGCTCGGAAAAACTCCACTCTCAATCGATAGTCCAAAAAGACGAATAAGAGGGCTGATTAAAGCTGGGGCAGCCAACCGCAGCATAGACAAAGAGGTCTGATCATGTCCGACTGAGCGGGATTCGGATAGGTGCAAGGCTTTATCGATCTCATCGGGTGAAGGCGGGTGAAGGCTAAGTAGAAGGGACCGATGGTCAACTGGCATATCAGAAAGAATAGAGAAAATTTCATTAGGTGTGATATCCGGAGCGACATTTGATATACCTGCATAGTGACTATTAAGCTGGTCAAGGCTGAAACAAGCCGTTGGATCCGGTAGAGACTGCTTCGTGAGACCAAGACGACGAAATACAGACCATGTGGCAGAGAGATCGCCCGTCATGGAAATTTTAGAGGCGATAAATTTATTCTTCGCAGAATCCAATCGATTTTTACAGATTGCCCGCAAAGATTTAAAACGACTTATTTGTTCACGACTAGATGTACGTTTGGCTCTTGCGTAAGTACAATTTCTTCTTTCTTTTATTAGCTGACGCAATGAACGATCCACCCAGGGTTTACACCAGGGACGAGTGGCAAGGGATCTTAATGGAGATAAAATGTTAAAAACACCCAAAACTCTATCCGTAAATACCTCTACTGCTTCGTCGATGTTAGGAGCACGTAGGCCAAGACTGTCCGGGTCTTGGTGAAAATCGTCAAACAACGATACATTTGAACTGGGATCAGCAGCTGATATAAACGAAGTATCAAAATCAGACAATGAGCCTCGAATTTCTCTGCACAGTGATAAAACGTTAATGGTGGATAACCTCCTTCTTAAAATCCGTCTGAGTGGGGGGCACTCAATCTCTAACTTATACCGTAAGTCAATAAGGTCATGCCCCGCAATAAATGGTGCATCGGACTTATCATAACTCAAAACCCTGTTCTGGTCGTCAACAATAAAAATATCTAACCAAGTATGTGCTAGACGATTCCTATAGATGGCATGATGAGTCGGATCAGATAGGACCAAATACAGTGAATTTTCAGCAATATTAGACGGCAGAAATTTTGATGCTGACGAAATCGAGCATAGATTTATTTTAAAGTCGCCAGTTATTATGACATGACCATATGTAACACCAAGAGCTGTTATAATTTGTAACGTGGTATTCGCGTACCCGGTCAAATTAATTAATTTTTATAATTAATGAAAACCGTTGGGCCACGTTGCCCAATACCGCGCACACAAGTATTTAATTTGTTTATCCGAACTGCGGGCTGTCGCCAGGAATGCGAGTTCGCTGGGACGAACGGTGTGGAGGATTCGGGCAATCCTCCTTGCCTCGACACGATTATTATAAATTAAGAAATGTCGGCGGGAGCGAGGAGAAATAATAACACTTTAATAATTAAAATAAAAATAAAAGAAACATTTATTTTAATTAGATTGACAATTGGCCATCCAGGCCTCGTGCCGCGACAATATTAATTAATTTCGCGCGGGCGGAAGTATCGGGAGTCAACCGGATCGAGATACTCGCCTGCGGTTGACTCTGTCCTGATCTCCGCTATTCGGGTACCGGCGTACCCGAATACACTCCCGAGTTCACATACTCATCCACACAGGGAAGGGGGGAACGCGCGGTAATATAAACAAACTTACCGGGATGCGCCCCGTGGATGGCCCAGCCGATCCGTGTCTCAGTGTCCTCCTGGGCAACAGAGGACCGACGTTGACTGCGGTGTTGAAAGGCGGCCCTGTGCCGCGGCGAGTGTCTCGCGAACCGCGTCCACACTCACTCACTCACTTCCCGTCCTTGTTACACACCAGGTCACTCGCGGCTCACTCACGAGGACAATACGGGTTGATGTCCCATGGCCTTGCGCCTCACGCGCCTTATTAGCCGTAAACACTATATATACTCGGCACCGGATTTAGTTTGTCCGCCTCAAGCGGCGGATTGGGACGTACTAAGTCGGCAATTGCCGAATTTTTCGAAAAAGGGATGAGAGTGGGAAACTCACACACACACTCTCTCGCGCTCTCATCCCTACGTACTATTGCGCGCGTAATTGTACATATTTGTACAAGTAAACAAATGTCGTCGGTTGGCCTTGACATACCAATGGCTCCGACGACTTACATTTAAAATGAATTTTAATGCTTTGTCTGCCGCGAATAGTTGTGTGACGATTTCCGTCACAAACTTCAAAAAACTTTATCGGAAATGCAGCAGTAGGACGACGGTAGACGACAGCAAAAATTAATTTTGTATTTGACACTAATACCTCTAATATAAGGAACTCCGTAGTATTATCAAATTGCTGGTCCGAATGATCTACAACAGTTACTGGGTAATGGTCTTTAATATAGACACCTACGCCGCCACCTAGTTTACCAGATCTATCCAGTCTATAAAATGCATGCTTATCTATATCTAAAACACTATATTAGCTATGTCGGGATTTAAAAACGTTTCGGAAAAAGCTAAGAAATCATAGTGCTTATCTGCTAATAAAAGTTCTATTTCGTTAAAATGAGTGCACAAGTGATTTACATTCGAATGAGCGATAGACAGAAAAGAAGAAGAAGTACCACCGACAATACCACGACCATCCATCGGCAGCCAATCGCGTGGTTCATTTATCGAGACGCTACAATCCATAGCCTGCTCAGCATGAATCTGTGAAGTAGTTTCGCGCTGCACTACTGGAAGAGGTGGCAGGTTCAATTTGGATTGGCTGCAAGCAGCGAAAATGTGAGAGACAAAAATGACACTTGTTGTCTACTTACGAAGAGAGAGAGAGAAAGAGAGAGAGAGAGATAGAGGGGAGAGGGGGGGGGAGAGAGAGAGATAATATGTACATTATAATGCATATAACGCGCGGCTTTTTAAATTCATCACGTGAATTTTGTTAACTCGATTTAAAAGCGAGTTTAAAAATTTGTGAGTGTGTAAAATATTTTTGAGTTCGTTTCACTGATTTTGTATCAGTTCGAGACGATCATTAATATTTTTATTGTTTACAATTATTAATTCTTGTATTATAGTATTATTAATAAATTGTTTTTTTTTGTAATATATATACTTTTTTTTTTAATTTTTCAAAGATATTATCACGCTGTTAGTCAGCTGATAATTTTGAAATTATACGATAATTTTTCTTTGTGTGGTAATAATTATTAATATTATTAAAATTGATTTTGACATTGTCTGTAAGTCAGATAAATCAAAGTTGATAAATCTTTTTTTATTACCGACGCGATTTTGGCTCCCATTAGTGCTGAGACATATTGTGATATTGGTGTTACATTTATATTTATTGTTATTATTAGTATTATTTTGATTAAGTGTTTGTCACTTTATCATTAATTCTGACGGAAAATCTCGTCAATATTGTCAATAGTTCCCGTCAACAGTTCAATATTGTTGCCGATTAGAACAGTTCAGGAGGGGGGGGGGGCAGGAGCCGTTCCGAAGACGCCCAGAGAGATAAGTTCGACTCCAGCTCTACTTGACAATCAAGCCGAAGACATGGTTGCGGGAGTGCAATCCGAAAACCGTTTGCTCTTCTCGGTAAGACATGGTGGCAAGGACTTTAAAGCATTATTTGACCCAGGAGCAATGGTTTCACTTATACGCGTTGACGTAGCGGAATGCTACAGAGATAAGTGGAAACCGACCAAGGTAGTCGTGCGAGGTGTCGCAGGACCAGCACTGAAAGTCTTAGGTTTGTTAGATGTTCTATTTGGAATTGAGAGATTAGATGGCAACATCTAACTGAGAATAGTCGAGAGTATGGAATACTCGATGATTCTCGGTATGGACTTATTCCGACATTGGAACATCGAGGTTGAAATTGGCGATACCCTCTGGCGCGTCGGCGCCGGGAAATGGCAGTCTTTTGTCAAGGACGGAACTCGGGACGCAGACACGGGGATTCTCGCAGAGTGTGCAGGTATCATTGAGATTAACGATGACCAGCGAGAGAGGGTAAGAAAGTTAGTAGAGAACATTACCACCACCAGGTTATGTACATGGCTTTACTACATTGATCGAACATCAAACAATAAACTAAGATGAATGTCGCCTAAAGTCCTCGAACTCGCCCAGCAAGAAGTCAGGAAAATGTTTGAGGGGAATAATTGAACCGAGTGCAAGTGAATAGTCTGCCGCTCCAGTGATAGTTTGCAAAGACGAAGGTAGCTATCGAGATCGACTATCGAGACTATCGACTTTCGAGACCTAAATGCGGTAACAAAACGTGACTCATATTCAATACCGAATATGGATTCGATTCTGGATAAGTTACATAATGCAAAATTCATCTCTAAGATCGATCTTAACAAGGCATATTTCCAAGTGTTAATGTCAGAAATTAGTCGACATTACACCGCCTTTGCTGTGCCTGGGTCTGGGTTGTGGCAGTTCACACGGATGCCGTTCGGACTGATGAATGCACCCATGACATTTGCACGGTTGATCGTTGCTCTATTTGGTCCCGCAGTTGAACCTCATGTTTTTGGTTACCTGAGCGATCTATTCATTATAACCGAAACTTTCGAGGAACATTTAAAATGGTTGTAATTGGTTCTAAAGACACTAGTGGACGCAGGGCTAGAATTGAACAGAGAGAAGTGTCAGTTCTGTTTCTCGAGCATTACCTTCCTTGGGTACTACCTGGATAGTGATGGACTTGTTCGTGATGGTCCCGATGTGGATCGAGTGGCTCCTGTCCTAAATTATCCGACCCCAAGAAATGTTATACAACTTCATTCCTTCCTTGGTATGGTCGGTTGGTATTCTCGTTTTATAAATCGAGAGTCGGATATTAAGATCCCTCTCGTGAGGTTACTTCGTAAGGACCAGCTATGGGAGTGGGAACCAGAGCAGGACACGACGGTTTGTGAACTCAGCTTAGTTCTAGCCGGCGTGCCAGTACTTGCTCGACCAAACTTCTCTAAGCCTTTCTCGGTTCAGAGTGACGCGAGTGATTACGCTATTGGGACTGTGTTGATCCAAGAAGACGAAGATGGTTTCGAGCATCCGATCGTGTACGTCAGCCGAGTGTTGAACAAGGCGGAGCGCAATTACATGACAACGGAGAAAGAGTATCTAACCTTCATCTGGACAATTACGAAACTTCGGTCATATATTGAAGCGTATCGTGTTAAAGCTGTGACGGACCACAGCGCGCTCAAATGGCTGAAGACTCTTAAAGAGCCCACGGGCAGACTAGCGCGCTGGGTGCTTGAGATGCAACAGTGGGACTTCGAGATTGTGCACAAGAAAGGTGCACTACACTACGTTCCCGACGCACTCTCTCGCGCTGTTAACCTGGACTCGGACGAAGTCGAAATAGCCTCCTTTGACGTGATTACCGACTCTTGGTACATCGCCAGATTGGATGATGTGAGGTCCAGTCCTCAAAAGTTTCCGCATTGGAAAATTGAGGATGAAATGCTCTATCGGTTCACGACCGATAAGCTGCTGGACCCAATCACGGGTCAAGAGGAGGGATGGAGATTAGTTGTGCCCATTGAGCATAGGACGCGCGTACTAGAGGATTCGCATTGCCCTCCATCGTGTGGTCATTTAGGAGTGGAAAAGATCTATGAGCGAGTGGCACGGGACTATTATTGGCCAGGTATCTACCATAATATCAGGCAATTCGTTGTGCAGTGTATAGACTGCCAACGATATAAAGTTTCACAGGCGGGCCCTCAAGGTTTGATGGGCAAACGTAACGTTGAGAGACCGTGGGCTGTGGTTGCAGCAGATATAACGGAATTGCCTCGTAGCAAGAACCAATATAAATATATACTAGTCTTACAAGATTTGTTTATGAGGTAGATTGAGTTAAAACCGTTACGAGCTGCTACCGGTAAGTCGGTCGCGAAAGCATTTGAGGAACTCATACTGTTTCGTTGGGAAACTCCTGATTACTTCCTTATGGATAATGGTACAGAGTTCGTCAATAATAAGATGACACAAATGCTTGAAGATTACGGGATAAAATAGATCACGACTCCTCCTTACCGACCACAAGCCAACCCCGTCGAGCTTACAAATAAATCATTAAAGACGATGATCGCGCCCTTTGTGGATTCCGATCATCGTAGCTGGGATGACCATCTACATGAATTCCGTCATGCTGTTAATACAGCAACACAATCAAGTACGAAAGTTTCCCCAGCTTTTCTCAATTTTAGACGTCATCCTCAACCTGTAAAGAGTCTGCGTAGAGAGGTTGAGAACAGGGAACTTAAAATTCCTATCGACCTCGAGATGTGGTTAGATCGACTCAGACGTCACGATGCCCTTCGAGATCTAGTGCGGAAACACATAGATGAAGAGCAGAGATGTCAAGTGAAAGTCTATAACTAAAACAGACGCGTGGCTTCCTTCCAAGTAGGCGATTTAGTCATGAGGAAATGTAGAACAAATTGGCGCCTAAGTACGACAGACCCTTTGAAGTTAAGGAAATACTATCAGGAGTAGTCTTAAGACTTGAGGAATCTGGGCGGAAAAGGTCTGAAGTACACGTATCCGATTTAAAGAGATACGTTCCGCCAAGACAAAAACCCTAGGCCATCAAGGGGCCAAAGAGGATGAGATCCGTTGATGAGAAGAGAGCGCAGCTCAGCCAGTCCACGTCGAGCTGATCAAGGAGCTACCCCCACATGAGACGTTCTTACGTCGCCTTGCGCAAGGTTTGAGAGTACCAAACTCTGGACCCTTGGATGATGGAGACCATCGATTCCATTGGTCGAACCGCCCTCTGTTCCGACCAGGATGGACATAACATCGAGGATGAGCAGCAACGTCATCACCGGGTCATCGAGACAACCCAAGCTGACTTTCTTCGGGAGTGTCGCTTGCTGTCGGAAGTGGTAGCAGGAGACAATCCCGCAGCGAGAGACGTCGTCCTGCGACTGGTGATGGCCAACTTAGAGAAGAACCTCACCACTCCTCGACCTTAGTTCGTCTAGGCGAGGGAATTCAATTGTGTGCGTATAATTATTTATTTCATTGCCCAGTTTTCAACTCTCACATCAGTAAGTTAATGTGGAGTTTAGTGGGGGGCTTTGCGACGAGACGTCGTTGCAATGAAATAAATAATACTTAATGTATTTATATCGACGAACGAGGATGTGTGCGAACATCCATATATTCGATTCTTATTGTGTGTGTGTGTTAGGTACTTTTCGGGAATACGACAATTCCCGAAAAGCTCAGTACGCTGCCGGTCTTGATTGCGACAGCAACCCTTCTGACACATCGTCACGTTCAGTGTCGTACGCGAGTGTTCGTGGGTTAGAGTGTAAGTGCAGTGCGAAGGACCACATACCTCGGGTCGAGTATTCCCCGAGGTAGGCAAATCGCCGCGGCATCAGGCCACCCTCGAGAACGACGGGAAACCGGGCCGACTCCACCAGCCAGCAGACGTCAGGGCGTCGACTCACACCAGGGCCTATGAACCAGCCAGCCCGGTAAGTATCCGACGTCAGTCGGTATGTTTTAGAGTGTGCCGAGTGAGTGTGCGTGTATATTTGTTCGGTAGCACACCGGTGCATACCACGCGACCGGGAGAACGCCGCGTTAATTACCGTCGGGCTCCGCTGTGTACTATAATGTTGAATAAATATTGTTTATTTTAATATAGCGGTCGCGTTGTTAACTATAAATCAACCCGCAGTCGATATTCCGATTCCCGATTTTCCCACCATGTGTGTCGGTACGTAGGAGATCGTCCAATCTCCGCTACCGTGTCCCGACGGGTTAATTTATTAACCCACGGCGACAATTAAGATGCGTTCTTCGGGTCGTCGTCCCTAGTAAAATAATAAATAAATTGTATGTGGTATTAGAATGAAGTACCATGTTACAATATAAGTTATTTAAATATTGATTTATTATAATCTCAAAAAAAAAAAAAAAAAAAAAAAAAAAAGAGCCGCGGTGGCTCATGGGTAGAGCTCCCGACTCTCACACCGAGGGTCGTGGGTTCGATCCCAGACGTGTACCTCTGAAAATTTTTTCATGTGCATTTTTCGAACACCGCGACTCAGTGGCCCGGCGTGTCACTATAATGTGATGCCAGTTCGGGTGCGCGTGCGTTTCGTGCACTTGTCAGTGCATGAGAGGCACGGGCATCTGAACTATAGGGAACGTTAGGGACGCGAAGATGTAAAGAGGATCGCGGTGGTTCCCAGCGGGAGGGACAGGAAACTGTAATTATTAGACTAATTACAGTGACCGATGATATCTTCCGATGGACACAAGCACCACTGTTTCAACTACATGTGCTTTGTTTACAGACACACCGTTCACCTCCGTCGCTGATTAGCCCTGGCAGCATAAATAGAGCGACGTTAAATAACAAAAAAAAAAAAAAAAAAAAAATAATCTCAAAAATATATACTCGTAACGTTGTCTATATTTATATAAAAATGATTAAATATTGGCTGAGAAATCGCCACTTATAAAAAGATTCAAATTAATTTGTAATTAATTTTATATAATTTACCGGAAAGGACCTCTACAAAAATTGTAGGGTTTTTTATGAAAAAGTCATCACAAATGTAATATATGTTATGGTGACTTAAAAATATACACTGAATGCTCCGGGAATAAGTCTTTCTGGAATCGACTTTTCAATTGATTCTTTGCATTTATGTACACTTCTATACAATGTTTTATTTCTATTAATCATCCTACTAACCGAGCCCGCAAAGAAGCATAAAACGACTCATCGGGTCAGCCTCGGAACCGGGATCCACTTGTTTGTCCTAGACTACAGAAGGGAACCCTGAGGGTACCAAGGTTGCTTCTGGCCTCGATATAACCTACCTAAATGCGCGGGTATTTCCTTCTATTTTTTTTAAATAAAAGTAATCCTTCCGAATTAATATTTAATAATCATTTCTTTTTTTATTCTACTATATAATGCGTTAGCAGGAAGGTAGGTATTTATATTATAATAAACGTTGCCTTAACTATAAGTATTATAGAATAATGGCCCGCTTGGGATCGCATCATATTTGATAAATAATAAGAGCACACATTTCTTTTATATATGTTATATATATAGAAGTATCTTACCGACGCGGTGGCGGAGTGGCGGAGACGCACCTCGGCCGGTCACGGAAGTTAAGCAGTATTGAGCGCGGTACCCAAGTGGATGGGTGACGCTCTCAGTCGCTTGGCTTTCGTGGCGGGTTAGGTGTTTTATCACACTTCACAACGTGAGCGGGAGGTGTGAAACTCAAAATATATACTCGTAACGTTGTCTATATTTATATAAAAATGATTAAATATTGGCTGAGAAATCGCCACTTATAAAAAGATTCAAATTAATTTGTAATTAATTTTATATAATTTACCGGAAAGGACCTCTACAAAAATTGTAGGGTTTTTTATGAAAAAGTCATCACAAATGTAATATATGTTATGGTGACTTAAAAATATACACTGAATGCTCCGGGAATAAGTCTTTCTGGAATCGACTTTTCAATTGATTCTTTGCATTTATGTACACTTCTATACAATGTTTTATTTCTATTAATCATCCTACTAACCGAGCCCGCAAAGAAGCATAAAACGACTCATCGGGTCAGCCTCGGAACCGGGATCCACTTGTTTGTCCTAGACTACAGAAGGGAACCCTGAGGGTACCAAGGTTGCTTCTGGCCTCGATATAACCTACCTAAATGCGCGGGTATTTCCTTCTATTTTTTTAAATAAAAGTAATCCTTCCGAATTAATATTTAATAATCATTTCTTTTTTTATTCTACTATATAATGCGTTAGCAGGAAGGTAGGTATTTATATTATAATAAACGTTGCCTTAACTATAAGTATTATAGAATAATGGCCCGCTTGGGATCGCATCATATTTGATAAATAATAAGAGCACACATTTCTTTTATATATGTTATATATATAGAAGTATCTTACCGACGCGGTGGCGGAGTGGCGGAGACGCACCTCGGCCGGTCACGGAAGTTAAGCAGTATTGAGCGCGGTACCCAAGTGGATGGGTGACGCTCTCAGTCGCTTGGCTTTCGTGGCGGGTTAGGTGTTTTATCACACTTCACAACGTGAGCGGGAGGTGTGAAACATTCGGTTTCGGTGTCAAGGCCTACGCAATGTGACTTTGACACCCAAGAAGAATGTTTCGAATACACCGGCCATCTCGGGTGAGGTTTTCCCTGCTTCACAGGTTTCCCTCATCCACGGGCATAACCCCGGGCGAATGCGAGATGGTGGGGTTTTTAAGGGAGGGATAAAGCACCTACACATAGGTGGTAGGTGGACACCGTTAAAGTCCCCAGGGGATAAACGGTAGGAAGTGCCAGGAAAAAGAGGGCACAAAAATATAAAATAAATAAATATAAAATATATACAAGTATCTTAATTAAATATTGTTTAATTAATTCAACAAACATTTTTTATTTCAAAATATCTATATCAGACTTTATATTATTTTATAAGGTAAACCTTCACATCCCTTCTCCATATTCTCAAAATATTTATTCTATAATTATTAAGAGGTAATTTTAAATAAAAAAATGTATAACGGTTGGTATCCAGTACCTCATTGTAACAAATTCAGCACCTTATATTCTATTAACTTATATTATATGAACCTCCTATAGAATCCGTCGCTGTAGACTGAGCGAGGTTATGATTAAATTATAATTTTTCAAATTTTAACGATATTTTAACACAATTTCGAATTATGTACTTGTTAAACACTTCAAATATTTATTAATAATATGCCTCTTCCCTGTGTCAAAGCTGTCAATAATTTAAATAATTGTAATTAAACAAATAATGCACCCAACAGTGAGTGTTGGCATAATAAAATGTATTTGATAATACGAGGTTCGTGCGGCAGACCGCTCGAATCGGTGCACGCACGTCCTATAGAATCCGTTGCTTTAGACTGACAAGGAGAGGTCACACCCTCTGGAAAACGGATCCTTACCAAACTCTAGGATATAATTTCTACTATAAAATCACGCAGAAAGCCGGAGTTTTAGTGTCCAATGGCCATTTTTACGATAGATATAAGCAAATAATGACAAATCTCGCCGAAAAACCGTTAGGTTTGAATGCTTATAACTCAGAAACAATTAACGATGTACGTATAAACTAAATTTTAAAAGAAAGCTGAGATCGAGTAGATACGTTTTAAAAAAAAGGAAGCTTAAATATTTTAATATGGTCAAAAGTTATGGGAGAAATAAGAATTAGCCAAAATTTTATCGAAAATTTAAAGTTACAATTTAATGATTTTTTTAGCTCAAAATTTCGTCTTAGAGTCAAAATTAGAAAATTCAGTCTCGCGCATCGAGTCATCGGTTCAGGGGTTGGCTAACGAGATTCGGGAACTTAATTCCCGGGTTTCAGTATTGGAGGCTGAGACCGATGAAAGGTTTACGGGTGTTTCGAGTCGTATAAGTGCTCTGGAGGACGCGAATGCTGACATTCGCGGTCAAATCAACGAGATTAAGAATATTTGCTTGAGAAATGCCGCGATGCCGGTAAACGATACCTGCGAAATAATGGTGCTCGGTATTCCGGTTAATTTGGAAATTTCGGAGGGCCGGTAAAAAGGTACTGTCAGTTATTAAACTTCCCGGGCCAACTCACACATCATTGACACCAGAGCTTGGCTCACCCGAAATGAACCTAACAATCAGATCGAGCACGCGACAACATCGTCAACCATCGCTTTAAATAGAGACAACGCTAGTAACGGTATCGTGGTACGCTTTTCCTCTCCCTCTATTAGGGATCTCATCCTTGAGCGAGCGCGTCTTTTAAAAGACGTTAAGGCGGACTCGCTCTTCGGTGTGGGTGGTAGGAGCGCAATATTTTTACGCGCGTTATGGCCCAAGCAACTGCACGTTTTACTATCTAAGGCTATTCGTCGCTCTTCTGACTTGGGTTATGCGAGGCCTATAGTCAGGAATCTTAATGTATATATGCGTAAAACCAAGGGAGGGCAGCTTATTCCCATACATTCAGAATCGGACATCCTTAGTCTCTCGTCCTCTAATTCCACCTCGTCGAAATGAGGGTCGGCTGGCCAGGCACCATCTCTCACTAACACTACATTCTCCATCTTTCATATTAACATCAACGCATATAATATCATTTCTCACAATTCCCCGTCCTAGATTGCACGCCATTTCGTCGCACGTGATTCCTCATTTTTATCCCGCTCATCCTCTCGCCACTCTCCCTTGTCCCTTTTCTATCTCCCTCCCAGAACAGAAGCCCTAAATAACTCCTTCCTAATCAGTGCCTCTCGTCTCATTAATCATCTACCTTTCACTAATTTCGATCCGCTCCTCTTCACTCCCTTTAAATCTTCCCTACTGTCCTACCTCACTGAGCTTGACCGACAAGCTTGGGATTCGAGAGTATCAATTGAAGGTATAGTGTGCCCTCCCTTGCCCGACTTATAAAATAATATGTAGTATTCTCATTTCTAGTCATTCTCTTGTATTATTTATTTTTTTTTGTATTGCGCCGACGTCTCCGTTTATTTTATTTTATTTTATTTTCATGTAATTTTGAACAATCGCCAATATTTAATAGGTATTTATATGCGCTTAGATTTTATTGTTTTTATTTTATTGTTATTTCACTGTTTTATTTTATTGTTATGTTAAATTATTTTGTATTTGCGAGTTAAATATTTATTTATTGTTATTTTGTTATTTTATTACTTTTATTCTTTTCTGCGACACATTCTTATTTGTATTTTTAACTACTTTTATTTATATTTTATAATTTGTACCTGCGATTTGTTTCATCTACAGTGTATACGGGGTTTTCTCCAAATTACCCAATAAAGATTTCAATCAATCAATCTCTCTCTGTAAAAAGTGACACACGTAAATCTTTGATTTCCGCATTTAAACAAGATTTTTTTCTGCCGCCTTTGTGCCTACGGGCCTTTTTGTTGTAGATTCTCGCAGGCACCCTTATGCGAGCTTTTTAGTGCATTGCTGACACTATTTTTATCTAGAGGCTCATAAGAATCATTCAAATAAACAAACGTCGTTTTGGAGGTTACGTCTTGGCAACTATTCTTTCTGTGACGACATCTCCGTATAGCGCCGTACTAAATACTATGAACACATATTCTGCACGTACATGATAATTCGTTATAAGTTTGCTGCATTTGGTTGCTGGATATGTTTTGTGGCGTATGAGGAAATCTTTGCGAAGTTTTTTGCCTATTTGTACATGAGTACACGAGTACACATAGACGCTTTGCTTTTATAGCCGGATTGTGTGCTCCCTTATTCTGTAAACTGTATAAATCTGTAGCCTGTCACTGTGCTCCCGAACTGTGTGCTTTACATTTTCATGTATTCGTCTACGTCACATTAAAAGTAGTGTGTGGTATACCTAAGGCACTTTTATGTGGAGTAATAATCTAATGCAATTGTTACAAATTATTTATAATTTATTGCTAAGTGTTGTGCGTGCCGGAGTTCTTACTATATATTTTTTTACTCGATTTTCTGACTTTTAATATAGACTTGTTTTCGTAGTAATTTTTACTAGCTACTCATTTAGTATATGTACATATGTGTGCCGGAGTATTCTACTATATATTCTTTACATGATTTACTGGTTATAGAATATAAACTTGCTTTCATTCACTAATTACTCATATAGTATATATATAAACTAAATAGTTTTCTTATTTACATTTAATTTGTATTTTAATTTGGTATCAGTGCATTTAGCAATCTAATATTCTACCATCATGAATCAACCATGTCATTCGTGTAATAAAATATTTTCTGCTGCTTCTAAGCCTGTGACATGTGCAAAATGTGGAAATACTTTTCACAGTTCGTGTATTAAAATTACTTCAGTGCGTGATGACGATGACTCTATTATAAAAGTATGTGCTAGCTGTATTGCTGAAGCAAATCTCGGTTACGTCGATCACGTCGAATTCATCTTTAAACAATGCAATACCATCTCATTCGGGATCTCGTACACATACTCCTACTCCGCAGGCTACACATATTACATCAGATCTGCTTGCTCATATTGGTATTAAGCTAGAAAAACTTAATAAGCTTGACGGAATTGAAACTAACGTCACGGGTTTGCAAACACAACTCACTGAATTACTCGGTACTGTTTCATCGCTGAAGACGCAGGTGAGTAACTTGTCTATCTCACTATATCATCGCATAGATAATACGGATGAAGTAAAAGTTACCGTTGACTCTCTTACTAATAACACGATGCATTTAAGCTCAGGTACAACCTTGACAGCAACAGATGTCGATAAATTGCAAAAACTGGAGGTAGATAATACAGCCCTAACTCAACAATTGCACTTACTTTCTACTAAACAACAAAGTCTAGCTCATAATACTGATGTAGTTCTTAGAGATCTTATTCTCTCGGAATTTGACAACATCAAACCTGCTGTGTTTGCAGTCTTAGTCACACTTCTGCCTCAAATTTCGATAGACAATATTCTATCTGTCCAACCTCTTCGCTCTTCTCGTAAACGTGATAATAATGCAGTGGATCAATCTACTACCGTAGCAGAAAATGTTAGCATCGCCTCGACTCCAAGCACTTCAACACAAAACGATGGTAAACGTACCACGCCACTACTGGTAACTCTCACAAATGCTAACTTGGCACGTGATGTCATACATGCTAAGATAAGGACAAAAAGGTTACAGACATCACAGATTAACTCTAAACTATGGAGTAATGCGAAGCCGACTGGCATTGTCTCTCAAAATTACATTAATATAAATGAGTATTTATCGTCGAACATGCATCAACTCAAACCCTCGTGTCCTGGCTAAGGCCAAAGAGAAGAGTGGTTTCATTATCTTCGTTAGAAATGGTAACATTTATGTTAGGCGAAAGAACGAACACACTGCCTATGTAATCACATCTGATAAAGAGCTCGAATCATTTTTATCTACAATCCAATCCGACGATCTCGAGACATAAGAAGAATCGATCAGGATGTATAATTAATCCACTCTCGCTTCAATCCCTCTTACCATATTTTATAATACCAATATTACTACTAAGAATTCTACCTCTTTGCTTAATAATAGAAATAAAAATAATGCAACTGTGAATGGTATACGTGTCTGCCATTTTAATTCTAATTCTTTAAAAGCTCATATAGAAATGAGCAGGCTGCTCTTGTCCACTCGTCCACCATTTCACGTAATTACCGTCACTGAAGCCAAGCTTGGGCCTATAGTGGATAGCTCTCTCATTTCTCTTGAAAAATATCACCTATATCGGCAGGATCGCAATACAAGAGGCGGTGGGGTAGCACTTTACATTCACAATTCCTTATCTAGCTCTGTACTATGCACGTCTGATGGTGCTTGGCAAGGGAAACCAGGCTTGCCGGAATATCTTTTCTGTGAAATCACGCTTAAAAGTTCTTCACCTATTTTTATTGGAGTTGTTTATCGTCCACCACATGCGCCCTTTTGGTTCATAATGACTTTATACCTAATTTTACTACGTAACATTCCTTAAGACCTTAATATGTGAAAATTCCTTGAACTCTGTTTCCTTTGGTGCTACTCACCACACCCTCAGTTCAGATACCTGGCTTGACCTCTGCCTTGTTGACTCGAATGACATTGTCCTTAATTTTTGAAAAACTGACGTACCTTGTATAGATGAGCATGACCACATTACTGCTACTGTGAGATCATCTCTCAAATGATTTTACCTTTAGAGATTTCAAGTCGATTGATGAAATAGGGTTTCTTGCACATTTGCAAACGGTCAAATGTGATAATTATGCGGGTAACTTACCACTGGAAGATCGAATAAACTGCCTTTATTCACACCTAAATGAAGCTGTTAACATGTTTGTGCCTTTGAAGGTGATAAGGCAGGGGAAGAAGCGTCAGCCCTGGTTCACTGCCGAGCACCTCAGCTTGATTAATCGCTCTTCTCGTAAACGTGATAATAATGCAGTGGATCAATCTACTACAGTATCAGAAAATGTTAGCATCGCCTCGACTCCAAGCACTTCAACACAAAAACGATGGTAAACGTACCACGCCACTACTGGTAACTCTCACAAATGCTAACTTGGCACGTGATGTCATACATGCTAAGATAGGACAAAAGGTTACAGACATCACAGATTAACTCTAAACTATGGAGTAATGCGAAGCCGACTGGCATTGTCTCTCAAAATTACATTAATATAAATGAGTATTTATCGTCGACATGCATCAACTCAAACCCTCGTGTCCTGGCTAAGGCCAAAGAGAAGAGTGGTTTCATTATCTTCGTTAGAAATGGTAACATTTATGTTAGGCGAAAGAACGAACACACTGCCTATGTAATCACATCTGATAAAGAGCTCGAATCATTTTTATCTACAATCCAATCCGACGATCTCGAGACATAAGAAGAATCGATCAGGATGTATAATTAATCCACTCTCGCTTCAATCCCTCTTACCATATTTTATAATACCAATATTACTACTAAGAATTCTACCTCTTTGCTTAATAATAGAAATAAAAATAATGCAACTGTGAATGGTATACGTGTCTGCCATTTTAATTCTAATTCTTTAAAAGCTCATATAGAAATGAGCAGGCTGCTCTTGTCCACTCGTCCACCATTTCACGTAATTACCGTCACTGAAGCCAAGCTTGGGCCTATAGTGGATAGCTCTCTCATTTCTCTTGAAAAATATCACCTATATCGGCAGGATCGCAATACAAGAGGCGGTGGGGTAGCACTTTACATTCACAATTCCTTATCTAGCTCTGTACTATGCACGTCTGATGGTGCTTGGCAAGGGAAACCAGGCTTGCCGGAATATCTTTTCTGTGAAATCACGCTTAAAAGTTCTTCACCTATTTTTATTGGAGTTGTTTATCGTCCACCACATGCGCCCTTTTGGTTCATAATGACTTTATACCTAATTTTACTACGTAACATTCCTTAAGACCTTAATATGTGAAAATTCCTTGAACTCTGTTTCCTTTGGTGCTACTCACCACACCCTCAGTTCAGATACCTGGCTTGACCTCTGCCTTGTTGACTCGAATGACATTGTCCTTAATTTTTGAAAAACTGACGTACCTTGTATAGATGAGCATGACCACATTACTGCTACTGTGAGATCATCTCTCAAATGATTTTACCTTTAGAGATTTCAAGTCGATTGATGAAATAGGGTTTCTTGCACATTTGCAAACGGTCAAATGTGATAATTATGCGGGTAACTTACCACTGGAAGATCGAATAAACTGCCTTTATTCACACCTAAATGAAGCTGTTAACATGTTTGTGCCTTTGAAGGTGATAAGGCAGGGGAAGAAGCGTCAGCCCTGGTTCACTGCCGAGCACCTCAGCTTGATTAATGAGAGAGATGGGCTGTACAGACGATTCAAGCGTTTAAAACTACTGACTTGCAACTTTATCGTCATGCTAGAGACAAAGTGCACAATCTTTTAGAGTCATCTAAATTACTCTTTTATCAAGAACGCTTGTCCATACTTAATGACTCTTGTCAAATTTGGAAAGAGCTACGTAATCTTGGCCTCTGCACTAATGATTTAGACATGCAAAATCCTTTTACCTCGGATGCACTCAATTCTCATTTTTGTCGTATTACAACTAATAATAGAAGATTATCAACATACTACATTAACTTACTAAATAACGACTCAAATAATAGTATGCTATTTAACTTTAGGCAAGTCACCCTGGCTGAAATTGAGCAAGCCATTCGTCACTCTACATCCCAAGCAAGAGGCTTTGGTGGGTTTCCACAATCTGTTATAAACATTGCATTCCCGGTGATTGAACCGATTTTGTTAAGAATTTTTAATGACTCACTGCATAGCTCCGTATTTCCATCGATCTGAAAGAAGTCGTTGGTTGTTGCGGTAAATAAAAAGTCCTCACCTCGTGTTATGGATGATATTCGCCCTATTTCATTATTATGCTTTTTATCTAAAGTGCTTGAGCGACTGGTGTACACGCAATTCTACCTTTATTTAGATACTAATCAAATACTAGATTCGCAACAGAGTGGCTTTAGGACTAGATTCAGCACTCAGACTGCACTGCTTAGGTTAACTGATAACATTAGGTATGCAATGGACAGGCGGTGTGTGACATTACTACTGTTATTTAACTTTAGTAAGGCCTTCGATACTGTCTGCCATGCTACACTACTCTGCAAATTACGGGAAGTAGGCTTGTCTCTATCAGTTGTTAGATAGTTTGCTTCATACCTATCAGGAAGACAGCAGGCGGTTTTGGATGACACAGGTGTACCTTCGTCCTTTTTTTATTTGAATAGTGGAGTACCACAGGGTTCAGTACTGGTACCACTACAGTTTTCTTTGTAAATAAATGATATTTGTGGTAATCTAGCACCTGGCGTCTCGCACTTGATATACGCTGAAGACTTACAGATTCATGTAAGCTTCCCCCTTACAGAGCTGGATAGTTATATTGAATTAATGACTGCTCAAGCTAGTCTTATATCTTATTGGGCGTTACAGAATAGCTTTCGTCTCAATACTGATAAGACTAAGGCTATTGTGGTAGGATCTTATTACTATATCAACAAACTTGAAACACATACTGTTATTGGCATTCATATTGACAACTCCTTTATAAAATTTGATTCCAGCGTGAAGAATCTGGGGATGTGGATTGATTCTAAACTCACTTGGAAGGAACATGTTTCCCACATATGTAAAAAAGCTTACACATTACTGTATCGATTAAACTTTATTCGTCAAAGCACTACAATTGACCTCCGAAAACACTTGTTTGAGTCTCTTCTGTTTCTACTAATTGATTATTGTAGTCTTGCTTACTGTGATGTTTCAGGTGAATTGGATCACAAGATTCAAA
This sequence comes from Theocolax elegans, assembly GCA_026168455.1. Classification (NCBI taxonomy): domain Eukaryota; kingdom Metazoa; phylum Arthropoda; class Insecta; order Hymenoptera; family Cerocephalidae; genus Theocolax; species Theocolax elegans. The sequence goes on from CM047425.1 coordinate 49,350,598, forward strand.
GGGTCGTCAATGCTGGAGTACGCTACGTCTGCGGGATGAAGAAAGATGACCATATCAGTTACAAAATTTTAACGTTCGGTAATATGTATATGTATAATAATATCGGTCTCTCCGAACCAAATGCTTTACTTTTAGAATAAAGCAGGCCTATCGTACTCTTTGTCCACTATGGTTGGTGGAATTTCCCAGAGCACGGCCTTTTAAAATAATTAAAGGCGTTTCGTCCTCGATCTCCAGCTTGGACTCCTCAGTAAGGAACTGGAGATCTTACCTTAGACGCCTGTCGCAAGATGATATGCGACGCCAGCAAGATGTTCTGCGGCTATAAATATAGAAAACAGACGACGATCTCTCCAACGAGTGTAGAGTGTACTCCTGTAACTGGTTTAAATTACGCTTCTAATAATAATAGTAATACATCATTGAATGTGCTGATCTCTCGAATTCGGATAGAATGGCTTTAATTTTTTCAACTGTCTCTGCGGTTTCGAACAATTAGAATGTTGTCATCGATCAGCTTAATTCCCTAAAGTCTTTACTTGGCTGTAATGTTGAACGGTTAAATTCGATTGAAGCTGATATTGAACAGTTAAAATCAGTACATTTGTCATCCCAACCTAGTGCTGAATTAAAGGTGTCTGGTATTCCACAAACCTCGACTATTTCTCATTTGGATATAGTATGTGCCGTTCTTAATATACTAGTTTTATCTCAGCTGAATAACGATATTCTTCAGATTCGTAAATTTACTCCAAAAAGATTGGATACAGATCGTGCCACTAGGTCTTCAAACTCTATGTCCACATACTCCTTAATTGTAAAGTTTAAATCGCATACTATAAAGGAACATGTATTGAAAATCAAACGGGAGTTTGGAGAAATTAAGTTTGGCAATTTATTTTCTAATGATGGTGCTAGTATTAATAAGTGTGATGCTAAGATTAGTTTGTACGATTTGTTGCCACATGCTCTTTATCAGCTATTTCAAGCTACCAAAACTTAAGCCCATGCACTAAAATATAAGCATGTGTGGACTAGAGATGGGAAAATATGTGTTCGTCATTCGGATAATGCCAATCAAATCCTGATCTCAACACAATTAGACCTAGATAGATTGCAGTGACTAGCTCATCGTTGTAAAGTGGCTCATTTATCGTCTTGTATTAAATTCAATTTACGTGTTGTGCAATTAAATATTAACTCTTTGAAGTCTCATTTGGAGGAGGTAAATGATCTTCTTGTAAGCAATTCTATTGATATCCTATCAATGTCGGAATCTTGGCTAACTCCTAATCGGCCATCCACTCTTTTCAACGTAAATGAGTACACTTTGGTTCGTAATGATCGTAATATCAGATCATTGAGTGGTAGATGTGAATATTTGCTGGGTGGAGGTGTGGCCTGCTACATTAGGAAGTCGATCTCCTATTGAGTTTTGCAAATATCTTCGTCAAATGATATAAATTCAAATGAGTTTACGCTACTTGAACTTATTACAAATAAAAGTCAAAAAATTCTTTTTTTATCAGTGTATCGTCGTCCTAAAGGTAATGTCTTGAGTGTTGTTTTTGAAGCATTAAGTAAATATATTCTTTTGTACTCAGATATAATTTAGGCATGGGATTTAAACTCGGATTTATGTACGGATAATTATTACTCTCAGCACCTTCGAAATCTTGTTTTTGAATATAACTTATATATAGACCCTTTTGGTGCTACGCATCATAGTGATAATTCTGATACGTGGCTTGATGTTGTAATTGTTGATTCTGAGAATAAGATTGAATCTTATATTAAGTCAACAGTTCCTTTTACAAATCATCATGACTATTTGATGATTGACTTCAAATTAAATAAACCTCTATCTGGCTGTCTTGTTCTGTCCTCGCGAGACTTTTATGGAGTTGACCCTCAGAAATTTTCGAATTCAATAAAGTCTGTAATTTATACAAATCGTAATCTATATGAAAGCCCTCATACAGATGAGAATACTTCATTAACTCAGTTTGTAAATGATACAGTTGGTTTGCTTGATTCTATTGCGCCAGTTAAGGAGCGTATGTATATAAGGAAACCAGCACCATGGTTTAATGGCGGGTTGAAAAGGTCATGTATGGAACGTGACATGCTGTATAAAAAAAGCTAAGCGTACTCGTCGTGCTGATTTGATGTTTCGTTATAAGAATTTGCGTAGAAAAGTGAAAAGAGAAATCAAGGCAGCTTGTGATAAATATTTAATTGATGCTTTAGAATCTTCATCGACTTCATCAAGATATTGGAGCATCCTACATGAACATGGTTTGTTGAAGTCTACATCTAGATCTCCACTACAATTTTTAAATTTTGACGAGTTCAATGAGTATTATGCAGTGGTGACTAGTTGTCATTCTCCTTGCTCCACATCTGATTTATCCATTATGTTGGATACGGCTGCCCTTGATAGTGCTACTGCCTTCATATTTTCTCACGTATATCATAGGCAGGTGTATGGGGCAATGAAAGCATATTTGCTTAAATCGAAGAGTCGAATTAATGATGGACTCTCTCTTGAATACTTCGTTAACGTTTTTAACACAATAGTTCCCTTTTTTGTAAATTTATTCAACAATTCCATTGATCAGAGTAAATATCCCGATATTTGGAAGAGGTCTGTCATTCGACCTATCAGTAAGATTAGTATACCAAAAAACCGTCTGACACACGTCCTATAGCTCTTCTCCCACATTTTGTGAAAGTGTTTGATTTCATCATTACGAAGCAGATCGTTGATTATTTGGAATCTACTTATCAGCTGTCGCCGTTTCAATCTGCGTATCGTTCGAATTTTAATACGCAAAGTGATCTATTAAAAGTAACTGACGACATTAGACGTGGTTTTGATGCAGGTATGCTTACGGTGATGGTTCTCTTTGATATGTCTCGTGCTTTTGACTCTATTGACCATAAAATTCTTATCTCACGACTTATTGAGCTGAAGTTTTCTGAATGCAATCTACTTTAGGTCTGGGAAATTTAATGTCTACCTCGTTTCAAGTGACTTCTGGAGTACCTCAAGGCTCAACACCAGGACCTATATTATTCCTAATCTATATAAATTCAATTACAAAAGTATTAAGATATACCGTACCTATGCTCTTTGGTGATGATCTCAAAATTTATTTGCAACTTAAAATTGATCACTTGGAGTCTGCTTTTAGGAATCTTAATAATGATATTTTAGCTATCGAGAAGTGGGTGAGTGAGAATGGTTTGTGTCTAAATGCTGGAAAGACTTAAATTATCTTTGCAACCATTTAGATGTCCATTAAACTACGTAATATTATATTGCTCCCGATTGTAGTTATGGATACTGTGATTCCATTATCAAATAAAGTCAAGAATTTGGGGGTTATATTAACTTCGGACTTGTCATGGAATTCTCATGTTGCAAAGATATCTTCTTGTATCCATGGTGTGTTGTACAGACTCCGTTATAAAGGTTCTAGATTGCCAGTTGAAGCTCGTGCATTACTTGTACGAACTCTATTAACCCCATACTTTGATTATACGTGTCTCGTCTTCATGGATCTCCCGTCATATCTCAAAGACAAACTTCAGGTTATGTGCAATACTATGGTTAGATTTATTTTTTGTTTAAAGAAAGATGTTGCATTGCGCCCTTATTTTAATAAATTGGGATGGATTTCATTAGATTCTCGTCGTTTTTACTTTTTAGGGGTTTTTATGTTTAAATTAATTAACACGCGTATCCGTTTTTATTTATACGAGAAATTAATTTTTGTTTCGGATGATATGCGAAGTGCCAAGCGTTTAAGATCATGTTTTGAGATTCCCGTGGCTAGACGTGATGCGTTCAAGGCATCTTTTACAATTATGATTATGAAAACGTGGGATAATATACCGGATAATATTAAGGACTCTGCGAATGTAAACATCTTTAAAAAATTGTCTTTATGCCATTTAAATGGGCTAAACACTTGATATTAATTATTCGATATTGAATATTTAATTTTAAATGTATAATGTCTGGTATTGCGTTGGATTTTGTACTATATTGCGTTTATTTTTGTATATATACTTCTCGTCGTTAGTTATTGTATTTTATTATTTTATTGTCGTATAAATCGTGTTCTTCCTCCTCACGAGCTCTGGCTAATCGGCGTTGTGCCTCCTTGGCCTCTTCCTCGAGTCCAAGCCGATCCTCGTGGGCCCTCCGAGCGGCTTCTTCACGCCTCTGCCGTTCCTCGGCACGAGCGGCTTCTGCCGCTCTCTCTCTCCGATCCGCCCTCATGGCCGATACCGCTTGGCGTTCCGCCTTACGGTGTTCGATCATGGCCTCCCAAGAATCAGTTTTATCGGAGGCTTCGGGGAATTTCGCCTTGAATTGATCAAACAAGGCGAAGGCGTGCTTTTCGGCGATTGACGTGGCCTTAAAGGACTCACGGGCCTTGGTCAACGCCTCCAACACGGTACACCACGCCTCTTCCCCGTCCTCCGATAATTTCTGCGGGGTCGGACCGGATTGAGACGTCGAAGCCTCGCTCGGATCCGGAGTACTCATTCCCGAACGTCGAAGGGGAACATACTCCTCTGAATCCGCCGGGAGTTGGTTGGGGAGCCGGCCCTCCGGCTCCCTGGGCCGTTCTTCAGCCCTGACCCTTGGCGGCGGTGGACCTGCGGGGATCGGACCTGTAGCCTGGGGTAATTTCGGCTCGACTACCAGGCCGCTTGATGGATGGACGGGTATTCCATCCGGCCCATCCTCCACTATCACCACCGCGTCTCGGTCCGCCTGCCTCCGCCGTCGCTCCTCCTCGTCTCTCTCGGCCTGGTCCACGGCTGTGGTGATTCCATGGAGGAGCTCAAGCGTCTGTGGCTCGTTGATGCCACTCTGGATGAGGCGGGCTACGAACAGCTCCAGCTGTTCGCTGTCGAACTGGATCAGCATCTAAACAAACAGATACCAATTGTCAGGGTCATTCCAATCTCAGAGTAAATTCCATTAGCCTATCTTAACTAACTAACGCTTTGTCATACCTCGTGGTCGACCTCTACCACGTTTAACTTGTCCACGGTGACTTACATTAGAGACAACATTCGCTCGGTTTCGCGGTATCGCAACGACTCTAGCATGTTTACGCAGCCTACCTCTACTTCGTTTAATAGGGGACGCGTTCTCGGTCGGATTACCGTCCTGTTCCTCGCATCGAACTTCGCTCGCTTGCGTCTTGCCGTTCGAGACGTCTTCGCTCGCAGGAACTACATTATCAGGTTCCTCTTCCAGCGTAGGTTGACCGTTCTCGATGTCGTCTACTTCTCCGTACTCATCCCCGTGATCTTCGGATAAGTACGGTTTGAGATACTGTACGTGACATTTCTCTTCATTACCTCGGGCATCTTGTATCTTGACGGTGTTTGGGCCGTAGCTATAAACTACCAGGTATGGGCCAACGTATTTCGGGGATAACTTGGCCGAAATACCTTGAGCACTGGATGAAAGGACTCGATTCTTCTTCCACACTAGGTTTCCAACTTCAAAAGATGCAGCCCTTCGCCCGGCATTGTAGTAACCGGCTTGCCTTTCATGAGCTTTACTCGCATTGGCCGATGCTTTCTTGTAAAGCTCAGGTAATCTTGACAGCCGATCACTCCACTCAAGCAAACGTTGGTATTCCACACGTTGTTGAACCAGCTCGTCTTGCGCTCTACGAGCTGTACCGGGTGGCTCGGGTTGCCGGCCATAGTTTAACATGGCCGGGACCCATCCTGTCGAGCTTTGCATCGCTGTATTTAAAGCGAATACTAAGTCGGGGAGTTTCTCATCCCATGTGTTGTGCTTTTCTGTGATATAGGACGCGATCATTGTCTTCAACGTCCTATTAGCACGTTCAACAGGATTAGCTTGAGCATGGTAAGGAGGAATCGTCGTATGGAAAATCCCTCGTTCCACTAGGTAGTCACCCATGAGTTTATTTTTAAACTCAGTTCCGTTGTCGGACAGAAACACATCTGGGGTACCATAACGTGTGATGACTCGCTCATGCAACTCTTTTACGATGGTCCTAGCATTAGCTTTCCGAATCGGGACCGCCTCGATCCAGCGCGTAAACAAATCCTGAAAGACCAAAATGTATTCGTAACCATCTGTCGACCGCGGAAGTGGGCCAGTGACGTCACCTGCTACAACTTGCCATGGTTTCTCTATCACGCGTCTACCCATCAAACCCATGGGTGGACGTTGCTCCACCTTACACTGTTGGCAGACCTGACATTTGCGTACATATTCTCCGACTTCGGCGTAGTACCGCGGCCAATAATACATTTTAGCCACTCTAGCAAATGTCTTCTCCCTAACTAAGTGTCCAGCAGTCGGATCGTCATGACACTCACGGAGTATGGCTTGCCTATGCTCCTCTGGTACAACCAGCTTCCAAGCGTCTTGATCCTCCATCACGTCGTCTAACTCGTTATCGACGCGATACGAATACAAATTGTTACCTATTATCTTCCATTCCGGAAAATCTCTAGGTCGCTCTGTTACGTCTTTCAGCCATGAGAGGTACCAAGGATATTTTGTAGTTTGGCTCCAAGAAACTGAAGCGATGGCCGGCTCGTCTTCCTCGTACATGCGAGAAAGTGCATCAGGAACATAATTTAGAGCTCCCTTTCTGTACTCAATTGTAAAATTATGAGACTGGAGTTCCAATGCCCATCTGGCGAGCCGACTCGTTGGATTGTGTATATTGCACAACCAACGAAGACTACTATGATCAGTTATAACCTTAAACTGGTAACCCTCAATATACTGTCAAAATTTTCTAATGGCCCATACTATGGCCAAGCATTCCCGTTCTGAGACGCTATACTGGCAAACTCCAGGACTCTCTCTACTCCATCAACGACCTGTGTTAATACTGCACCGATACCGGTGTCACTGGCGTCTGTTTGAATGGTAATCGCCATTCTCATCAGGAGTCTGTAGAACGGGTGCAGTCATCAGCAGTGCTTTGAGTCGCTGAAATGCACCTTCTTGTTCTTGGAGCCATTCATACTTTTGGTCTTTCTTCGTAAGACGTGTTAAAGGCTCCGCTATCGTAGCATAGTCGGGTATAAATCGTCTGTACCAAGATGCCATCCCGAGGAATCGTCTCAGCTGCTTGAGATTTCGGGGAGCCGGATATTCTTGAATCGGCTCCGTCTTAGCTGGATCAGGTCTTATCCCATCGCGATTGACCGTACACCCAATATCTACTTCGGGTTGACAAAAACACATTTTCTCGGTTTACCGATAAACCGGCTTCAGTAAACGAGTCAACACCTCCTTTAGCAACATTTGTGCTCTTCGAAGGTTCCGTCACGACATGCCGTTCTGAGACGCTATAGTTGCGTTCTGCTGGCGAGAGTACTCTACAGGCAAACTCCAGGACTCTCTCTACTCCATCAACGACCTGTGTTAATACTGCACCGATACCGGTGTCACTAGCGTCTGTTTGAATGGTATAATCGCCATTCTCATCAGGAGTCTGTAGAACGGGTGCAGTCATCAGCAGCGCTTTGAGTCGCTGAAATGCACCTTCTTGTTCTTGGAGCCATTCATACTTTTGGTCTTTCTTCGTAAGACGTGTTAGAGGCTCCGCTATCGTAGCATAGTCGGGTATAAATTGTCTGTACCAAGATGCCATCCCGAGGAATCGTCTCAGCTGCTTGAGATTTCGGGGAGCCGGATATTCTTGAATCGGCTCCGTCTTAGCTGGATCAGGTCTTATCCCATCGCGGTTGACCCGTACACCCAAGTATCTCACTTCGGGTTGACAAAAAACACATTTTTCTCGGTTTACCGATAAACCGGCTTCAGTCAAACGAGTCAACACCTCCTTTAGCAACAATTTGTGCTCTTCGAAGGTCTCCGTCACGACGATGATATCGTCGAGATAAGAGTAAGCATTCGGTTCGAGAGCAGGTCCAATCACCTGCTCTATCATACGTTGAAACGTCGCGCTAGCATTTGCCAACCCAAAGGGCATACGAGTAAACTGGAACAAACCCATTCCAGGTACCGTAAATGCTGTAATTGGGCGCGATTCCATTTGTAGAGGTATTTGGTGATAGGCGCAGTTCCTATCTATCGTAGATATATATCGGGCTCTTTTAAGTTTGCGTAAAATATCCTGCATAAACGGCAAAGGATACGCATCAGGTTTGGTAAAAGCGTTGACCTTCCTGAAATCAATGCAAAAACGTCTTGCATTTTCGCCCTTCTTAGCCATCACCACTGGACTGGACCAACCGCTACTAGACGGTTCTATAACGCCTGTATCAAGCATCTCTCGAACTTGTCGATGCATCTCCTCTCGAATCTTGTCCTAGACGGGATAATACCTTTGTTTGATCGGCCGCGCTGAACCGACGTCGATAACATGTTCAACATCGTATGACTGTCGATCAGGATTCTTACGACTACCCTTCCTCTGTCCCCATTTGAACCGAGGAGGTGATCTGTGGGTCTTCTTGCTTTGAGAGACATCAACCTTGCCTCTCACCCCAGCTGTATGACAACTCGTCTTAATGGATACTAGCGTCTCCTCAAGAATTTTCGTGAACCGTTCCAAAAGATCTGTTTGAGTCGGTTTACTCGTTTCCTTGGCTACGCTTGCTACCTTTGGTTTAGCGTTCGGCCGCTTCTTATTCCGCGACTTATATGCTAACTCAGGTAGCATCAAGTCTTCTTCAGCGGGAGGCGGCCGATATAACTTTTCTCGTTCGAGTGTTTGCTCGGCGTCCAATGCCAATTGCAAAAAACTCTCGATCGACCGAGCTTCAACTCTCTTAAATAAACGTTGGAGTTGAGGTAGCATATTGCGGTACAGGTGATCTAACTGGCTCCGCTCATCAGGAATCGGCTTGAGCTTACGCATTATCGCAATCGAGCAGGTAATATAATCCCTTACCGGCTCATCTTCGCCTTGCGTGCGAGCGTTAGACTCCTCGATGAGCCGTTGTTGATAACTCTGGCCCATGCCGTACCACATTTTGGCGTATCTCACAAAATCTTGCCATGAGTGCCATCTATCCTTCACGTCCCGATACCACGTAGCTGTGTTATCGGAGAGAAGTTCCGACAAGGACGGTAACACCTCGTCCTCGCTGAGGTTGGCGAGTATCCTACAATCTTCTACTCGCGCAAGAAATGCTTCAATACTCTGGCTTTTGTCTCCAGAGAATCGAACTCCCCACTTACGAACAATTGCGCCGACATCGCGCACTGTCCCGGCCGATCTGGTTGTAGATTGGCCGGTTACGTTCGAGTCCATCCGACTAGGGTAGGGAGAGCTAGAATATGGGGACTGACCTTGCATCCAAATCTTTCATCCGTGCTGACATGACGGCCTGTTGCTTCAACTGCAACGTCAACATCGCAGCAAATGTCTCTGGTATCTCAAACTGTGCTCCGCCTGTAGACACTAGCGTGATCCACTCCTCTTTGTTAGCTTCTTGGCTGGAGACCTCAGATTGTTGATCCTCTGCATGCTGTTCCACCTCAAATCAACATGATCAACAAATAAATTAATAAATAAATATATTCCTACCTAACTATATAGAATATCTAACGCAGTGACCTCTTACAATCGCGTATTACATAAAAAAAATTAAATACAATTTTTATTATGACGCGAGAGCTGATACGCGTAGTCAAAATTATAACAAAAGCAAATTTCAAAAATCACACCCTTGCACAGGTATTAACAATTTTTATTAAGTCGCAAAAATTGCATTCGCTAATTTTCGACTAACCTATACGGAATCGGATACACGTGTTATTAAATCGCGGACCTCAAACCATTCTATCTCATATAAATAAATAAATCTGAAAATATTATAATTTACGTGTGTCAACAATTATCAAAAAGAAATTTTATTACTGTCGACTTCGGATTTCTTCCTGCTAAAAACAAAAAAAAACGAAGAAAATCCGATAAAGTTATCTAAATTATTGTCAAACACAATAATTTATTAATTGAAATTAATTGCAATTCAATTAATTCAATTGTCGACAATAATTAATACATTAATCAACGTAACTAACGTATTAATCATTAAACACACGTAAATCAACCGAGCATATGTTTAAACAATTCAATTCCGGTCCGTTCCTATTTCCTTGTTGCGCGCCGTGTACGCGCAATCAACTATCCTAACGTCTAGGGACTTTTTCCTTCACATAGTTGGGCGCCATGTAACGGTGTGCTTGCCCGGGGAAAACTTATTGAGTCGCCCGTCTTACGTACCTGTAGTTCGTGGCGGACGAACTTGTATAATTTCGCCGACTAGATATCGAGTACTCGATGACACAATATAATTCGTAACTATACATATGTTGTTTACAAAATCTTTCCCACGCAGCGGCTGCGGTTACCTGTCCGCACACTTGCCGTTAAAGTTGTATGGAAATCGAATTCCGATTTCCAACAACAACAGGTAAAACAATGCTAATCTTTCCTAAAATGGACCGCGGAAAGAAAATCGAACGTGAGTCCGCGAGAATTCGTATATTAAAATACGACTCGAAGGAAAACGAAGGAACAAATATATACGCCGGTTCTAAAACTACAAATCAACACGATTTGAAATAGATTATTTATGAAAAGATTTATTGAGATAAAAAGAAATAAATAATTAGATTTGATAACATTTATTATTATGGTCGAGGTCTTTATTCGCACGAGATTGAGCCGTAACCGTCAACTCAACACGAGAGGGGAAAGGGGTACGCGAACTAACTAACGTAAAAATAATCAAACGATCGCATTGAATAAAATGTTTAACCTACGATAATAATTATCCGCGCGAAAGTGGTACCACTTACTTTTATTTCTTGTCTTCGGACCTCGAATACCAAAAAAATAGAAAAATTCCTCCCTCTCGTTGTCTCTTTATCGTTCAAATGTAAAATGTCGGTGGGAGAATACCTCGACCACCGATCACTTTATTTTGTGTCCGTGTACAGAACCACTACACTAGAACACACCGTAAAAATAACTCACGGTATAACTAACCAATAAAGATAACTCGGATAGAGATACTTTGTATATAAAAAGTATAATTTAACGGAGGTATCTCGTCACACGTGTCGTCGTGATCTCTCTCCTTAACTCGGTACTCCTGCGCGCGCGACTCTCTCCCGACTTCTCACTATCATTGCGCGGGTATCAGCCGTTCGAGTCGTTGGCTATGCCTATATCTATATATAGCGCTCGTGTTTACCTACCTAATTCGTATAATGGTAAGTGAATATTCATATTTTTAGGTACAAAGAAGAAATTAATAAAAATTAAATAATTGTTGTTTTCAATATATAAATTTATTTATAATATTATTTTTTATTATTTTATTTTATCAATGGATAAACAAGTGAAAATCCATACTAAAGGTGACGGTAATTGTTTATTCCGCAGTTTTGCACAATTTTTATATAATGACCAAGAGAAACATAGACGTATACGTTTGAAATTAGTTAATGAAGTTTTAAAGAATTGGTATTTTTTTGGATTATTTATTCTCGGAGATGAATCAATAAAAAAAGATAATTAGAAACAAACAATGTCAAAAGATGGAACTTTTGGTGGGCATGTAGAAATTCAAGCGTTTCTTTCATTAAATAATATAAATATTGTTATTTATCAAAATGATTTCTCTCCGTTATCGTATGGTCAAAATGACAATAGAAATAAATTAATACTTTTCTCATCTGGTACCATAGATAGTGGTCATTATGACATTTTGGAATGTAATAATGAACATTTTAAACAAGATCATAAAAATTTTTACCATAAACCTTATTATAATAAAAATAAAGAAATTATTAATATGAGATAACATGTTCAAAATTTAAATGAATTAAAATTATTTTGTAAAAGACAAAATGATAAAGTAATAAATATAACTGAAGAAAGGTTAGAAAAGAAGAGGAAGAAAGATATAGTAGAAGGAATGACTGAAGAAAGATTAGAAAAGAAGAGGAGCAAAGATATAGTCGAAAGTATGACTGAAGAAAGATTGGAAAAGAAGAGGAGTAAAGATATAGTCGAAGGTATGACTGAAAAAAGATTGAAAAAGAAGAGGAATAAAGATATGGTCGAAGCAATGCCTGAAGAAAGATTGGCAAAGAAGAGGAATAAAGATATGGTCGAAGCAATGACTGAAGAAAGATTGGAAAAGAAGAGGAGTAAAGATATAGTCGAAGGTATGACTGAAAAAAGATTGGAAAAGAAGAGGAATAAAGATATGGTAGAAGCAATGACTGAAGAAAGATTGGAAAAGAAGAGGCGTAAAGATATAGTCGAAGGTATGACTGAAAAAAGATTGAAAAAGAAGAGGAATAAAGATATGGTCGAAGCAATGCCTGAAGAAAGATTGGCAAAGAAGAGGAATAAAGATATGGTCGAAGGAATGAATGAAGAAAGATTGGAAAAGAAGAGGAATAAAGATATGGTAGAAGCAATGACTGAAGAAAGATTGGAAAAGAAGAGGCGTAAAGATATAGTCGAAGGTATGACTGAAAAAAGATTGAAAAAGAAGAGGAATAAAGATATGGTCGAAGCAATGCCTGAAGAAAGATTGGCAAAGAAGAGGAATAAAGATATGGTCGAAGGAATGAATGAAGAAAGATTGGATAAGAAGAGAAGAAAAGATGTTGTTTTAAATATGCCAAATAATCGAATTAATAAACGAAGGATAAATCAAAAAATTTCAAAATTTTCTAAAACGAGTGTTGATTATACTGATATCGATGTTATGACTTTTATATGTCCTTATTGTTCTGCAGCTTTTTGGTTAGAAGAATTTTCAAAAAAAAGTTGTCATTATGGTAAAATTGTACTTTCACCTTTAAGTGATTATAATAATGAATTAAAAAATCTTTTATATGATACCAAATTTAGAAATCTTATACGTTATTATAATAATAAATTTGCTTTTGCAAGTTTTAATGCAAATATTCTTAATGATTATAAAAAAGAAATTTATAATTTAAAAATTCATGGTCAAGTATGTCATAGTAGTCCTAATAATATTTTGGCAAAAGAGGGAATTGATCCACAATTCAGTCAAATTTATATATATGATAATGATACGGCTAATAAAATTCGAATGCAAAATAATAATATGTTAGAACTAGAATATATGAAAATATTATCAGAAATCTTAAAAGAAAATCCGTATGCTAAAAAATATAAACATTTGTATGACGTAACTAATAATGGTGAAATTGATGAGTATAATTTAATATTCACACGCTGCATAAATTCGAATAAAAATGTTATAACACACCCAGGACTGGTGAATGTGCAGCATTAATAGTTTCGAAAAATAATGAAATTCCAGAAATTGCCGATTTACGTGTTTATCCAAAAAATTCACTAGGTAATCATGAAAGCGTGATTTTAAATAAACTATCATTCCATGTTGATTCGATGGTATTTGATATTTTATTTCCTTCAGGAGATTTAGGCTGGAGTCCAATTTTGAAACAAAATTCAAATACTTGTAAGAGATTATCAGCTTTACAGTATTATTCTTACCGACTTGCATATAGAATTAATTCTAAATTTGAGCCTATATTATATTGTGGTCGTTTAACAAAACAATATTTTTTACATGCTTATATTATTATAGAAAATAATAGATTAAATTTCTTTCGTTATAATCAAAAACAGTTAAGAATTGAATGTCGTCAAGGATTAATAGATCATGTTGAAAAATGTGCCTCAAATAATTCTGTAAACCTTGAAAATAATGAAAGGTTAGGTAATATTTTCATTTTGCCAGCAACGCATATTGGTAGTTCGAGACATATGCATCAACTGTATCAAGATGCTATGACTATTAATAGAGAAAGTGGTAGACCAGATTTATTTATAACTGTAACTTGCAATCCAAATTGGCCAGAAATAAAAAGAGTTCTTGCAAAATTTCCTTCAGGTACTACATGTATTGATATACCTAATATAGTAGCATGCTTATTTTTTATTAAATTACGTGCTATTTTGAGTGATATTTTAAGTGGTAATATATTTGGAAATATTATTCCATATATATATTGTAACGGGGTGGGTACTGGGGATATGTAAGGCCCACGGTTAGGCCCAATTTGTCCCAACTTACCAACCTTAAGTGCGCAGTTCCACGATGCGGCCGGGAATCCCTTTGATTCCCGTGCAATGCCGTTAACAACGTCAAACACCTCGTTTGACTTCGATACCGTGTGTTGGGCCCTATGCCCAAAATTGCCAACTAAAATAAACACCGGAGAGGGCGGTATTCGTAGGATAGGACAGTAACCGGTAAAACAATATCAACAATCGATATTTTACGTTAATCGGCGAGAAAGATTGTCTCGCCGAGTCAATTTATTAACTAAACAATTAAATATTAACAAATTAACTATAAATTAACTTTAACAATTTACGGGGAGTCGTACCGATGACTACCCCCGAGGTCAGCGCGAAACAAGTTAGTTAAAATCTGTTTAACTGTAGATTACGAGCAACCGATCCGGATCTCTGACGTAGAGAGCTTTGACGTAGAAGCTTCCTACGTCACGCGCGCCTTCTCTCGTGAAGTGGCTCCCGCGAACCACCGACCTGTCTATCCGTGCGGGTATTGTCACGAGAGGGGGGAAAGGAGGAACGCTTCCTCACCTGGATCGTACCAGGTAAATCGGGACGCGAAATATTAAGTAGACACGCGGGTCTAAACGTGGTGCACCACTTACCGCTTCTCTAAATATCGCGTCTCGGCGGGAAACGACTGGGCAAAGGAGAGATAGCTCGTCCTCGTGCTTATCTCTCTCTCTCTCTCTCACTCCAACGGTCGGGAAAGCTGCCGACTCTTGGCTTCCTTCTTTCTGCCTTTCTTGGGGCCGTGCTGCTTCGCACGCAGACGTGGAGGTTGGTGGGGAGAAAAACCTCACACCCACACACGAAACGCACCAGTCTTTGTTCACTTTTTCACGTTAAAAATCCCTCGGCCGTTGTCAACACGATGTTGTTGCCGATCGCGCGCGAACTCTCAGTATTCTGCCAGATGGGCGTGCACGATTCTCGCGCGTTCGTGCGTGCGCCGCGCTGTATCCTCTTTCGCGTTGCTTACCTGATCGGTAACTCGCTTACCGTTACAATATATGTATATACTATTGAATTTCAAAAAAGAGGATTACCTCATGCACATTTATTGTTTGTTCTTGACTATAAAAATAAGCTTCTAAATCCGAAAGATATTGATAAATTTATTAGTCCTGAAATACCTGATGACGATAATCTACGAGAAATAGTCATTAAGCATATGTTACATGGACCACATTCAGAAAATACACCCTGTTACGATTACAAAAATAAAAAATGTTCCAAAAAATTTCCAAAAAACTTTACTGATTTTACATATTTTGATGAAAATGGTTTTCCTCATTATAAAAGAATAAAAATAATAGTAATAAAAATTATGAATATAATAAGAAAGTAAATGGAGAAATTATTAAAATAAATAATTCAATGGTAGTACCTTATAATGCTACTCTTTCACAAAAATATAATTGTCATATTAATACCGAAATTTCGTATTCTGTAATGAGTATTAAATATTTGTATAAATATATACTTAAAAGTTCTGATAGAGCATGCATAGGTTTACAAAAAAAAAAGATGAAATATTTGATGAAATTACTGATTATATTGATGCGCGGTATATAAGTCCTATAGAAGCTGCTTGGAGAATTGAAGAATTACCACTTTCTGGAAGATCTCATACAGTAATTAGATTAGCAGTGCATACGGAAAATCAGCAGCAAATTATTTTTGAGGAAAATAAAGGAAAAGAAGCATTAGAAAAGAATAATAATACACCTCTTACTGCATGGTTTCGATTAAATTTATGTGATGATAATGCAAAAAATATAAAATATTCAAATATACCAAAATTTTATTAAGTAATACAACAACAAAAACGTGGTTTAAAAGAAAAGTTTTTCTAATGCTTTAGGTAGATTATGTAATGTTAGTATTAAAGATACAGAAAGATTTCATTAAAAATTAATTCTAAATCATAAAAAAGGAGTGACACCTTTTAATGACTTAAAAACAAATGATAATATTTTATACAAAACATTTAAAGAAGCAGCTATAGCCATGGGATTAGTAGAAACCGATGAACAAATTTTTAAAATTTTTGAAGAAGCAGCAAGTATTATGATGCCAAAAGAATTTAGAAAAATTTTTTCGTGGTTTTTAATTGCTGATACTTCATCTTCAGCTTGTAAAATATGGAATAATTTTAAAAAAATTTTATGTGAAGATTTCAAAGAAAATAAGGAATGTAATGCTTTAAAACATATTAATAAAATTTTAAATTTAGAAAATCTTTCTATTTCCGAATTTGGATTACCAGAAATTATTAATAATGAAAATGAAGTAGATTTAAATGCTATAAAATTAATGAAGGACGCAAATATGAATTTATTTATTGATCATACAAATAAACTTAATGAAGATCAAAATAAAATATTTAATTATATTACACAATCAAATAATAACATGATTTTTATTGACGGGCCTGGCGGTACAGGAAAAACTTTTCTTTATAAAACAATTATTTATTATTATTTAGAGCAAGGAAAAAATGTTATATCTATGGCTTGGACTGGTATTGCATCAATTTTATTACCAGAAGGTATGACGAGTCACAGAACTTTTAAATTACCGTTAGATTTGTCAAATATAGAACCGACTTTTTTAAAATCAGATAAAAAAAAATTACGTGAATGTGACATAATAATTTGGGATGAAGCATCTATGATACCTAAAATAGCATTAGAAATAGTAGATAAAACTTTAAGAGATTGTTGTTCGAATGAAAAAATTCCATTCGCAGGAAAATTAATAATTTTGGGAGGTGATTTTAGACAAATTTTACCTGTCATTAAAAACGGTTGCCGAAATTCAGTAGTAAAGGAATCTATAAAATATTCTAATTTATGGCCAAAATTCACTGTTTACAATTAAATAAAAATATGAGATCGTGTGATAAAAGTTTCTCAAAATTTCTATTACAAATCGGCGAAGGAAACCTAACCTCATTAAAAATTAAAGATTCATGGAAAACTGATGATATTTGCGAAAAAATTTATGGTTCTATTATAACAAACACAAATGATCTGTCAAATAAAGTTATATTAGCGTGTCATAATGAAGATATATATAATTTAAATAAAAAAGTATTAAACAAAATTCATTCAAAAGAAAAAATTTATTTAAGTATTGATTATGCAACTGCTAAAGGTGTAGATCAGAGTGATGAAAGTATGCAATTAAATTATCCAATAGAATATATAAATTCTCTTAAGCTTCCAGGACTACCATTCCATAAATTAACTTTAAAAATAGGCGCGATTGTAATGCTTATAAGAAATATAAGCATTAATGATGGTTTGTGTAATGGGACGCGTTTAAAAATCATGGAGTTATATAAATATAATATAAAAGTTATGATTGTAACAGGAAATAAAAAGGGAGAAATTGCATTTATACCAAGAATAACTTTAGACACAGGTGAATTTTCTAAATTACGTTCATTCTACATCGGAAACAATTTCCTGTAATATTAGCATTTGCAATAACAATAAATAAATCGCAAGGACAAAGTTTTGATAGTTTAGGAATATATTATCGTAGACCTCTATTTTCTCATGGTCAATTATATGTAGCTCTTATGACGTGTCCACTGGGGATTAGGGTGGAGTCACGATTAAAACACAAATCACACAAACTTAGCTAAAAAGATTGCAGGTTTATTGCACTTAATGTGCTTACGAGTATTATACGGCAAAGCAGCGGCTTTGCCGTTCAAAAATGCTAGTCACGTTGGCCGCGGTTGCTCGCGTTCGCGCGATTGCGGGCCGTCCCGCACCTAACTACGCGTCGCGCACACACACTTTAAGGAAGCTGGATTTGGGAGGAAGGAACACGGCTCACCTGGACGCTCGTCTCCTGGATCCCTCGGACACACACGTAGCTCTTGAAATTGCGGTTTTGCGTCTAACAATGTCGGTGGTCAGTCGCAATCTGTCGATCATCGGCACGCACGAAGCGAGAGTTTCTCCTATGCGTATTGCGCATGCGCGCCTACTCTCGCGTCTCGAGTCATGCGCGCTCGGCTGGGTTCGTACTGGCCGCTCGGGCCATGGTTTCGCTGCCTCGACGGAGATGTCGTCTACGACGTTGACTTCTTGGTGCTAGATGGCGGTCGAGTAATTGCGGCCCTGCTGAGAATACGATCTGCGAGGTAAGCTTTTAGATCGTTCCTCGTTACCTAGATTTTAGGCTAAATCGAGCCCCTCGAGTTTCCTCATTGCAGGTGCCGTATATCGTCGATACGGAATCCTCGGCTCGGAGTTTCCGGAGAGCTGGAGCACATCGGCGCCCCATAACAGCCCTCAGTGAGCGGAGCCAGGCGGCGGTGAATCGTCGTCGTCCTTTGGAGTGCCGCCGAGGTAATTTATCTGCTTTCCTCGGGCTCTAGTTTAGATGTTTACTCTGCCTGCCATAACCTCAAACTAGACCTGTCATCTCCTTTCCTTTTGGTCCTGCTTACATACCTGGAAGAAGCTATACTTGGTTATAGCTTCTCCATCCTCGTTCCTTAGTAGTCGATTAACTTGGTAATTAATTACCGCTTCAGGTACTCAGTTTGGCGGTGTACCGTTGCTTGAGCGCAAGGGTGCTATACTCATTCCAAGGCCTGGAGTCTTCACCTGGGCTGCTCAACATCGGAGGCTTCTCTTGGCTGCTGGAGAGGGCATTCAAGGCTGGATGGGACCTAGGGATACTGTACGGGTCATTCCTGGTACTGGACAAGGCATTAGGATGCTGGATCAACGGAGCAGTGTGTGTGTGTGTGCAATTGTGCGCAGTCAGGAGTCGCATCTCCTTTGCTTCGAGTTCTCCTGCTTTCTACGCACTGTAAGCCTATTCCGGTTTCACACATTCGCATATGTGTGTCTATTAGGACTTGATTGGTATGTATAGCACGCTTACTTCGCATAGTAAGCTTGACAGGTGCTACACTATACCTTGTCTCGCTATTTTATTTTCTAAGTGACATGTAGTATAACTACAATGTCATACTCTTGCTCGGTGTAAAAATCCAAATAATTTATATATTGAAAATAACTCTGAAAACCAAAATGAAACTGGAAATATCGTCTGGAAAGAAATTTTCGAATGACTTTATTTTCATGACAATCAAAAGAAAACAAATTAATAGTAATGAAGAAATTGTTAAAAATAAACAAACAAAAATTGATTTTTCCGAGATTCCATTTACAAATAATGATTTCTTAAAAAATAAAATTCATATTGGTGATAAAAGTGTGTAAGTATTTATCAAATGATACAAATATGACAAGTATTATCTTTGTTTAACGTAATATAATATAAAAATTAAATTAAAAATAATTATTTGTATTTGTAGAATCAATAGATAAGACAAAAACAATTACGTCCAGAAATACCGATAAAAGTTATGAAATTTTTAAATTTGTATTAAATAATAATGACGGATGACCGACGCGGTGGCGGAGTGGCGGAGACGCACCTCGGCCGGTCACGGAAGTTAAGCAGTATTGAGCGCGGTACCCAAGTGGATGGGTGACGTTCTCGGTCGCTAGGCTTTCGTGGCGGGTTAGGTGTTTTTTCACACTTCACAACGTGAGCGGGAGGTGTGAAACATTCGGTTTCGGTGTCAAGGCCTACGCAATGTGATTTTGACACCCAAAAAGAATGTTTCGAATACACCGGCCATCTCGGGTGAGGTTTTCCCTGCTTCACAGGTTTCCCTCATCCACGGGCATAACTCCGGGCGAATGCGAGATGGTGGGGTTTTTAAGAGAGGGATAAAAGCACCCACACATAGGTGGTAGGTGGACACCGTTAAAGTCCCCCAGGGGATAAACGGTAGGAAGTGCCAGGAAAAAAAAGAAAAAAAAATAATGACGGATCCAAAATTCAGTGTAATGCCTGGAATGGAGATGCAAAATTGTTTGAAAATAAAATAAACATAAATCAAGTATAATAAATGAAGAAATAAACAAATTTAAAATTCATTGTCTGCATCAAACGACATTTTTTTACTAAAATACTGAAGAAATAAACAAATTTAAAATTCATTGTCTGCATCAAGCGACATTTTTTTACTAAAATACTGAAGAAATAAACAAATTAAAAATTTATTGTCTGCATCAAGCGACATTTTTTTTATTAAAATATTAAAAAACTAAACAAATTTAAAATTCATTCTCTGCATCAAGCGACATTTTTTTACTAAAATACTAAGAAATAAACAAAGGATTCCGCCAATAAGTATAAAGACGTTCCAAGACGTATAAATCATGCCTTATCTTTTACTTTGACTAGCGATATTTCATTTGCATATTGGATATAAAATACAAATATTTCAAAATTAAATATAATTCCAAATTATTGTATTCTTGTAGATAATTCTTTTAGAAACAGTAATGGCTATGGAACACTCAAATTTTAACAGTGGAATATGAAATATGAATTACATTTGAAAAACTTTTCAAAAATTACTAATTTACGAGAATTTGGTATCCGAAGAAATACATCAAATTTAAGTGTTATTGGTTTTGATGAAATTTCAAAATTGCATGGATATATAAGTGAGAACAAAATGGATATTTATATAAAATAATAATTTAAATAAACAAACATTTATTTATTAGAAACAGAAGGTTATTTAAGAAATGAATTTGTTAACAATAATCAAAATAAATATTTGGGCTCCATAACTAACGGAAGAAATAAAATAGATATAATTATAAATCAAAATTTGAATTTTAAAAGAGGGTGCAAATTATGAATTATTGGGGAAATAGAAGATACAGGTTATTATTTGAAAGTTACTAAAATATTTTAAATAGTTCTCAAATTAATACAAAAATTTATTTTAGAAGAAAATTTTGATTAAATTTATAATTATTTATTATAATGTAAATTATAAGATAAAAAAATTCATATACTATAAAATTTGTAGTTAAAGTTGTGATGTGGGTACATCACCGAGGCCACCTAAGAATAATATATATAGAATAGTAGTATTAATTAGTAAAGAAAGAAACTATATTAATTAAGTATACTTATCTAGTTGTCAGGAGGAAAGAGAATATACTTTCCGGGTGCTCGTGCCTGTTGAAGTACACGAGGCTCGGCCGCTCAGAATGCGCGCCAACTAGAAGGTTGACGCGCCCGCTGAGGCGGCTGGGTAAGCGGGATAGGGATTCGAGGTCTCGAGAATAACTACACGAGAGTTTAATAATTAATAAACTAAGCGTATATTCTAGGTAAACAAAAATAAGTAGTAGTGATATTTACATAATATTAGCGCTCGGTTGCGCTACAAACTACAACAAGAAAAAGGTGATACGGTCGACCTCGGGGTCGTACGCCATAGCGCGGCGAGTTCGCGGTGCGCGGGAAATACGCGTTGATCGGCAACCGTCCCGTGTTGCCTAACCGTTTTACCGCGTGCACGAGGAGGCCGAGTAGCGGATCGCGCCTTATACTTTTAGTGCTCGCTGCACTGTGCTGAGCTTATTACGGGGTAGCTCAGCACCACGGGAAAATCAAAGCAACTTACTTTGCGCAAGGATGCGCCGGCGGGTTGATCAATTCCTCGCTCGCTCGTATCGGGAATGGCTGGACTTCCTCGAGCGTCGGGGAAGAGGCACGGCGTCGATGTATCGTCCCGAGGATAATACCCTCGGCTCGGGCAGTGGGGTAACGCACGTGCACACACTAATCTCGCACTAGATCGCTCTCTCTCTCTCTCTCTCTCGTTCTTTCTCTCACTCACTCTCGCTCGTATCGGGATCGCGTACCTAATCGGGTTTCGGCCACAAACGGACTGATCGAGACTCGGTGTCTCGCGGCCCTTCGCGACGTTGCGCGATCGCGCGTAATCACGTGGTTACGCGGTTTTCGAGTTTACGGGCTATCGCGCGTTTCGGAACACGCGCCCGTTATATCCTCCCTCCAGAGTCGACTATCCCCTGGATAAGAGACTCTCAAAAAAAACTACGAAGAAAACTCACGCGACGTTGGATTATCATAGGTTTAAACAACAAATAGAAGGGAAGGTTAGGAAGATCATTAGGATACGTCGTTTTTAGTCGCGCTTCGCGTTTTTCGTGACGGATATGTTACGTTAACCGAAACGTTTTTATTTCGCGAACCTTTCGGACGACCGCGGCCTCTTTTTATCGGTTCGGACGGTTTATTCGTAATTCTAACGCGAGAGGGCTTCCCGGTCCTCTTTATAACGATCATATTCTTTCTCGGTCTCCCCCTTCGCTTGGGGTTCGCTTGTGTTTTTACAGGTTTAGCGTCTGCCGTACATCGCGCACGCGTTTGCGCGTTGACGCTTTGATCGCTATCTGATACACTCGCAGATGTATCCGCATTTCCATCCTGCTGCGCGCTCGCAGACCTTCGTTCGCTCGGAAGCAGCGGGTCGCGCTTCGCTGCGTGTACGCTCGCATCCCTCGGCGGTTGGGCGTCGACCTCGACGTCGTTTTCTTCTTGTGCAGTCTCAAATGGCTTTAATTGTGAGACATGCACTAAGTCGACGATATAGCCATTTTTATCAAGCAATCTATACGTATTTGCGCCAAGTCGGTCATTAACCATGTACGGCCCAGCGAAATTAGGCACTAACTTCGCCGCTCGGCCCTCGGCAGTTGAGGAAAGAATTTTATTTGCTTTCCACACCAAATCTCCGATTTGATAGTCACGAGCTCGGCGTTTGGCGTCGTAATATTGTGCTTGCCGTGCTTGTGCATTTCTCGCGCAATCAGCGGCTGTGTCTCGCACGTCTGCTAGAATACGCATTCTAGCTTTCCATTTTTCGATTGCGTTTTGCTGCTCTTGCTCTGCAGCGGCTATATCTTGCGCTCTTTTAATCAAAGACGGCGGCGTTGGTTGCCGGCCGTAATTTAAAAGCGCTGGGCTCGTTTCTGTCGAGCTATGTACCGATGTATTATACGCGTGAACTATTTCGCTTAGTTTTTCGTCCCAAGTCGAGTGACTCTCCTCGATAAAAGACTTTATCATTGTCTTGAGGGATCGATTTACGCGTTCGACAGGATTTGCCTGTGGATGGTATGGAGGAGTCGTAGTGTGGAATACAACTTGCTCTTTGAGATATTTGTCGACAAGACGATTTTTGAACTCTGTCCCATTGTCCGACAAGAATACCTCGCTAACTCCATACCGTAAGAATACTCGCTCTTTAAGCTCTTTTAGTATCGTTTGTGCGTTCGCCTTACGAATCGCGACGCACTCTATCCACCGCGTGAATAGATCTTCGAATACTAAGATGTATTCTTTGCCGTGTTTACTGCAGGGAAATGGACCCATAATATCCGCCGCGACAACTTGCCATGGTCGATCGAAAACACGGCGCCCCATCAAACCTGCGGGCGCTCGTTGCTCAACCTTACATTGTTGACAAACGAGGCATGTTTTAACGTACTCTTGTACGTCTCGGTACATTCTAGGCCAAAAATAGTACAATGAGACGCGAGCGTATGTTTTCTCGCGCCCCAAGTGGCCTGAAGTCGGCTCGTCATGGCACTCTTGCATGACTTCTTGTCGTTTTTCCTTTGGAACGACAATTTTCCAAGCATCATCCTCGTCGATTTCCGCTGGAAGTATTTCACTTGGGCGGTGTATATACAGCTGTCCACCTATTGTTTTGTAGCGTGTTGCTGTATTTGTTCGCGTAGGCGCGTATACCACGTATCGCGCGTATCGCTCGCCCATGAGATTGCGCAAATCTCGGGCGCCTCGTCCTCATGCATTCTCGACAATGCATCGGGGACGTGATTAAGCGCCCCTTTGCGATGCTCAACAGTAAAAGAGTGCCCTTGCAACTCTAGCGCCCATCGCGCTAGGCGCCCTGTTGGGTTACGCAAATTGCATAGCCAACGAAGACTGCTATGGTCCGATATAACTCGGAAGTCATAACCCTCGATATAAGGCCTGAACTTCTTTATTGCCCATATTAGAGCGAGACATTCTCTCTTGGTTACGCTGTAATTGCGCTCAGCTTGTGTCATGGTGCGGCTAGCGAATTCGAGCATTCTCTCTTCGCCGTCTACGTACTGTAAAAGTACTGCACCCAAGCCTGAGTCACTTGCATCAGTTTGCACTACAAACTGCGCTTGGAAATCCGGACGTTGGAGCACTGGCGCTGTGGCCACGAACGCCTTTATTTGCGTAAAAGCTTTCTCTTGCTCCTCTCCCCACTCATACTTACGCCCTTTCTTCGTAAGCTGTGTGAGCGGCTCCGCTAGCGTCGCAAAATTCGGTAAGAATTTGCGATACCAAGACGACATTCCTATAAAGAGTCTGAGCTGTTTTAAGTTTTTCGGAGCCGGGTATTGCATTATTGGTGCAATTTTATCCGGATCTGGGCGAAAACCGTCGTGATTAACAAGGACGCCAAGGTATTTAACCTCCTCTCGGCAAAAGACGCTCTTCTCCCTGTTAATCGTAAAACCTGCGTCTTTTATTCGCTGGAGCACTTCCTCAAGCATTTTGAGGTGTTCCTCGAACGTCTCCGTAGCGATTATTATGTCGCCTAAGTATGAGAACGACCACGGCTCGAGCTCAGGTGTAATTATCGAGTCTATGACTCTTTGGAAGGTCGCTGGCGCATATGCAAGGCCGTAAGGCATGCGCGTGAACTGATACAGTCCCAACCCTGGTACAGTAAAAGCTGTAAAGGGCCGCGACTCTTCCTTCAGCGGTATTTGATGATACGCGCTGCTGAGATCGAGCGTACTTATATACTTCGATTTTTGTAATTTTCGGAGTATATTATCAATGTATGGTAATGGATAGGCATCAGGCTTTGTGACAGCATTTCATTTTCGAAAGTCAACGCAAAATCGATACGCACCGTTCGATTTGCGGATCACCACGACTGGACTCGACCAGCCGCTGGTTGCAGGTTCAATTATACCTGCTTCTAGAGACCTGCTTATGCATCTCTTCTTCGATTTTGCGCGAAACCTGATAATACTTTTGCTTCACGGGACGCGAAGATCCTACATCGATCTCGTGTTCAATCCGCGAAGTACATCTAAGTTTCGCTTCGCTAGGGGTTAGTACGCGATTTAGCAGACGCTCTACTTCGTCGCGTTCTATCTGCTCCACTCGCGCGAGTCCGATAGCAGATAGTTGCAATAAACCCCAAGTGCTGAGACTAGCTACTTCTAGTTTAACACTTTGCTCCGCTTGTTTTAAATAAAGCAGATTGGCGTTAGGGTCATGTACTGCATCAAATAAACGACAAAAATTTGTACCTATATAGCAGTCGTGATCAAGGTCGGGCATAATTGCCACTGTAACCTCCTTTTTCACACCTGCTACGGTAAAAGGCAGATCTATGTAGCCAGCGATGGGAGTGTAATGCCCGTCGGCAACGCGAGCTCGACGACCCTTGCTCGGTCGGAGCTCTCGTCCACATGCGCTAGCAATTTGTAATCCAAGCGCGCCCATAACAGTACGCGCTGCGCCTGGGTCGTATAACGACCTAACGCGGAAACCACCGATGTCGACTTGGAGCCACCAACGATCCTCAATGTCGTTGGGATCTCCGCTTGACTTAACTGCCGTGTCACGCAACGCTTGCGGTAACAGGTAAGTCTCCAGGTGTGAGTTCTTTGGCGCATCGACGCTCGATGCCACACTAGTCGCACTAATGTTCGCACAAAGAAGCTGCGTACTCTCTACGCTCTCTATCTCAACGTTTGAGGTCGTACACGAATCTACCGGGGGCATAGAGACCTCGTCTACGCTTCCCGTCGTTCGTTTCCCGCCCTCTTCGCACAATCTCTTGCGAAGTGCCCTGGCTCGTCGCACACGAAACAACGAGCGCTCGGTTTCTTTGGTTCTCGTGTGCGCGGGGGAGATTTCAGCACTTCTCTGCCTTTACTCTCCTGAGGGGCGCCTTTGCCCCTAGCATTCCTATCGCCGGGCTGGTAACGCTCTTCTTTACCCTGTTTACCTTTTTGTCTGGGCGGGTTATTTTTGTCTCTGTTCTGGCCTTTACTATGGTTTTGATTTGGCCTCTGTTGATTTAGAAATCGCTGAAAATTCTCATTCATCTTCGTAATGAGTGCGGCGATCTCTGTTGGCGCTGCTGTTTTGTCCTCAGCGACTACGGCAGACACTTTAGTTGCAATGGCGGCGCTCTTCGGTGCGCGATACGCCAATTCCGGCAACAGCGACGTCTCGGGGTCCGGCGGAGCCCTGTACGTGCGCTCGTACTCAAGATTGAGTTCCGCGTTTTTCGCCATAATCAACAGATCTCTTATGCTGTCAAAGTCTGTTTTTTTTTCAGCTGTCGCAAGCGGGGAAGCATGTTTAGATATAATAAATCTAATTGCGCTTCTACCGTTGGCCTCGGTATTTGTTTGCGCATAATACCGGTTAGGTACGTGATATAATCACCCACAGACTCGTCTTTGCCTTGAGTCCGCGCATTTGCTTCCGCTACCAACCTCTGTTGATAGCCGCTTGACATGCCGTAAGTTAAGCGAGCATCATCGCAAAAGTCAGGCCATGTCGACCACTCGTGTTTGTGGTTTCTGTACCATACAGCTGCTACCCCGTTTAGTAATTCAGATAATGAGGACATTACTTCACTGTCTGATAAATTACTATGTTCGCGACATTCCTCGACGCGCGTCAAGAACATGTCAACGCTTTGACTTCGGTCGCCACTAAAACTCAAGCCCCATTTACGCACGATTTGACCTACATCACGCTTCGAGGTCGTAGTAACGTTTCAACTACTACTCGCGCCTATTGACGCTGCGCTTGGTGCAGTCTCATCACCTTGGTTGAGGAGTTCTTCCCCTCTCCAAACGTTACTCGCCTCTTCATTTCGAAGTTGGTTTGTCGAAATCGGGCTACTGTGCGGCAGGTTCATAATACTAAACGTATCCTGGAAAGTAACGCGATTGCTTATTTTTCCAGTCGCACCGTGTAGACATTCATCATTTTGCACTTTTTGTGCGTCAATCCGTATACTACTCGTGGGCGATGCGTTTGCAAATTTTCCGAGTAACCTCGTAATCGAGTCTATTTGTTTTTGTAGTTCTAGGTGCTTGCGGTTCGATTCGCTCATGAATTCACGATAATTCATTGGCACCTGCAAGCGAGGCTGTTCTACCGAAGTTTGTCTCGAATTACTCGGGGCATGTTGCGCTTCCGACTCAAAGTTATGTGTGTCTACATGTGTAGACGTACCTTGCGCTTGTACTCGCAGTACTTGCGCATTATCCCCAGCACTCATTTGCTGTATGGGATAAATAACTTTTATCAGTTCGTCATCATGCAACATTTGAATAGGGTGCGGTTTACCGTGATCTACGTCCTCCTCGAGAATCGTTGATCCTGATTTTTCCGCGCACGTTTGGTCTATAAACGCGCTTCGCAGCTGTTCGCGTTTTATTCGCGCTTCCTCTGGGTGCATTTCGGATTGCTCGAAATCCGAGTGGCTATATTGCCCGAGAAGCCATTTATATAAGCGATCTACCTTCGATAACCTCCAACCCTTACCGTTGAGGTTGAGCGCTTTGAGGTTCTCCTCGAGATCCTCCTCCGAAAGAACTAATCACCATTGCTCTACCGATATTAGCGTTTCTTGCGCCATTGCGCTAAATTACTCGCTCGCAGAATTATAATTCACAAAAAAATTAAGTCGCTGTGTGTGTGCGCTTTATGTTATTCCCGCGTGAGTCCGTTTTCTAAGTGTGCTTTTCGGTTTTCAACGTAAAATCGAAAAACACGCTTTGGCCGTAAATCGAAAGGGAAAGAAAAACAAAAAATCACTCTTACACACAGTTAATTACAATATAAATATGTACAGATATAAATATACAATAAATAATAAAGTAAGTATACACACAATATATCTTATGCACAGATTTGCGCACTCACACAGCGATAGACACAAAGATTTTGCTTGAACTCAACTTGCGCAAAATCGGAAATTGAAATATGTACAGAAAATTACCTGTGAGAATATCACGATTTTGCGCTTGTTGTACTATCTGTGTATATATATATATATACACCGGAAGACTACTCTTTTTCAATTATATAAAAAAACTGAATTTCTCAAATTATTAAAAAAATACAACAAACGACAAGAAAAAAAAATTGATTAATTATTTATATACAAAAAATTAATAAATTTAATACAGAATTAAACAGAATAAATATATCAAGAATCGAAAAGAAAAAGAAAATTTTCCGCGTTCACTGTTCGGGTTATAATTTCACAAATTATATTTCGACAGTGAAAGAAATAAAGAGTCTTAAATACGACTCAATCTTTGTGCCTTGTAGCGAGTTAAAATTTTAACGTGGGTACGGGCTATTATAATTGAATAATATTATTTGAATAGCGCTTTAAAATTTTCAATTTCCCTGGCGATTTTGTAATTTTTCTCAAAAATTATACTTTATTTAGCGCTAAAACGGGATATTTTATACGCCAAATGGTCGTCAAAATTGATAAATAATATTCAATTATTATATATTAAAAAAAAAAAAACTAATTTTGTTGGCAATTAATAATTTTTCTCAAAAATTATTAATTATTTGTGCGCTAAAAAACTGTTTATGTATCAAATACACGTCAACAATAATCAATAATTGTTAATCATTTATATTCGAAATTGCGATAGCACCCTATCGCAATTATTTGTGAGAAAGAAAAGAAAACGAAAACGAAGAGAAGTACGAGAGAAATGAAATACAAGGTGCGATGTATTTTCAACAAAATAAATTAAGCACCGAAAATAAAATACTCTATTTTCTTGGAAGCGGAGTACCGCGTATCCTAACCCGGAACCTGTAGTTGGGCGCCAGCTGTAACGGGGCAATCCTAGCCGATGCTCCTCGTCGAGCACCGCTGTCGAGCGGACTTACCTGCGCGACCTACGTGCCGCGCTACCGTGTCCCTCGATGCCGCGATATCGCGCACGGACGTTAGCCGTGGTGCAAACACGATATCCCGGTGATGCGCCGCTAACACCGATAGCGATTCTCCACCGCGAGGAGAATCGCCGGAACCGAGTCACACTCGGGACAGGAGGAAAGAGAATATACTTTCCGGGTGCTCGTGCCTGTTAAAGTACACGAGGCTCGGCCGCTCAGAATGCGCGCCAACTAGAAGGTTGACGCGCCCGCGGAGGCGGCTGGGTAAGCGGGATAGGGGTCTATTAAGCTGGACTGGTCATTTGAGCAGAATCGCAAAAAAAACTGACAAGAATTTTTAACTACTTTTTTACTAATTAACTACCAATTCTAATAATTTTTAACCACTGCCGAATTTATTTTAACACCTAGTTAGACCAGCTTAATACTTAAGCCAGCCTCACTCTTTTATAACTCCGGTTGCAATAGGGCTAGAAAAACCTGCCGGAGCTTAAAATTTTTAACTCTTCGAGTACTTGAACAGAGGCTATCACCGATTTCATTATTATCAAAAATTAACCCGTTTTTAATCAATAAAAAAATCAAAATAACCGTAAAAAGCAAGATATAAAATTAATTCAACATTCTCTCATTGGTTACGATAAAATAGCTAGAAATACGATTTAATACCATCACAGAATATTTTCAACCCTTAGTATCCCTTAATTAACCCTTGGTCTTTGCCAGGTTAATACTTAAGCTAGCCTCACTCTTTTATAACTCCGATTGCAATAGGGCTAGAAAAACCCGCTGGAGCTTAAAATTTTTAACTCTTCGAGTACTTGAACATACGCTACCACCGATTTCATTATTATGAAAAATTAACCCCTTTTTAACCAATGAAAAAATTAAAATAGCCGTAATAATCGAGTTATTACATAAATTCGACATTTTCTCATTGGTTACGATAAAATAACTTGAAATATAATTTAATACCATCGCAGAATATTTTCAACCCTTAGTATCCCTTAATTACCCTTGGTCTATGCCAGGTTAATACTTAAGTTAACGTCACTGTTTTATAACATGTTTAATAACCCAATAACCCAATAACCCAATAACCAATGAGAAAGTGTCGAATTTATGTCATAACTTGCTTTTTACGGCTATTTTGATTTTTTCATTGGTTAAAAAGGGGTTAATTTTTCATAATAATGAAATCGGTGGTAGCGTATGTTCAAGTAGTTGAAGAGTTAAAAATTTTAAGCTCCAGCGGATTTTTCTAGCCCTATTGCAATCGAAGTTATAAAACAGTGAGGCTAGCTTAAGTATTAACCTGGCAAAGACCAAGGGTTAATTAAGGGATATTAAGGGTTGAAAATATTCTGTGATGGTATTAAATTGTATTTCTAGCTATTTTATCGTAACCAATGAGAGAATGTAGAATTAATTTTATCTCTTGCTTTTTACGGCTATTTCGATTTTTTCATTGGTTAAAAAGGGGTTAATTTTTGATAATAATGAAATCGGTGATAGCCTCTGTTCAAGTACTCGAAGAGTTAAAAATTTTAAGCTATAGCAGGTTTTTCTAGCCCTATTGTAACCGGAGTTATAAAAGAGTGAGGCTAGCTTAAGTATTAACCTGGCAAATACTAAAGGTTAATTAAGGGATACTAAGGGTTGAAAATATTCTGTGATAGTATTAAATTATATTTCAAGCTATTTTATCGTAACCAATGAGAAAATGTCGAATTTATGTCATAACTTGCTTTTTACGGCTATTTTGATTTTTTCATTGGTTAAAAAGGGGTTAATTTTTTATAATAATGAAATCGGTGGTAGCCTATGTTCAAGTACTTGAAGAGTTAAAAATTTTAAGTTCCAGCAGGTTTTTCTAGCCCTATTGCATCCGGAGTTATAAAAGGGTAAGGCTAGCTTAAGTATTAAGCTGCCCTAACTAGGTGTTAAAATGAATTCGGCAGTGTTTAAAAATTAATAGAATTGGTAGTAAATTAGTAAAAAAGTAGTTAAAAATTCCTGTCAGTTTTTTTTGCGATTCTGCTCAAATGACCAATCCAGCTTAATGCGGCCGCGGGATAGGGATTCGAGGTCTCGAGAATAACTACACGAGAGTTTAATAATTAATAAACTAAGCGTATATTCTAGGTAAACAAAAATAAGTAGTAGTGATATTTACATAATATTAGCGCTCGGTTGCGCTACAAACTACAACAAGAAAAAGGTGATACGGTCGACCTCGGGGTCGTACGCCATAGCGCGGCGAGTTCGCGGTGCGCGGGAAATACGCGTTGATCGGCAACCGTCCCGTGTTGCCTAACCGTTTTACCGCGTGCGCGAGGAGGCCGAGTAGCGGATCGCGCCTTATACTTTTAGTGCTCGCTGCACTGTGCTGAGCTTATTACGGGGTAGCTCAGCACCACGGGAAAATCAAAGCAACTTACTTTGCGCAAGGATGCGCCGGCGGGTTGATCAATTCCTCGCTCGCTCGTATCGGGAATGGCTGGACTTCCTCGAGCCTCGGGGAAGAGGCACGGCGTCGATGTATCGTCCCGAGGATAATACCCTCGGCTCGGGCAGTGGGGCAACACACGTGCACACACTAATCTCGCACTAGATCGCTCTCTCTCTCTCTCTCTCTCTCTCGTTCTTTCTCTCACTCACTCTCGCTCGTATCGGGATCGCGTACCTAATCGGGTTCCTGCCAGAAACGGACTGATCGAGATTCGGTGTCTCGCGGCCCTTCGCGACGTTGCGCGATCGCGCGTAATCACGTGGTTACGCGGTTTTCGAGTTTACGGGCTATCGTGCGATTCGGAACACGCGCCCGTTATAATATATATAAATCTCCAAACGGAATAGTATCCGAGAATCTTATTTATATTATATTGATTTTCATATTGATTTTATTTCATCGAATTGGTGAGTTATTTTAATTATTAGTATACTAATTGATTTATTAGTGGGGACAACAATAATAAATTCAGTGCGCGTTTTCTTAACAAATTAAATTATTTATTCGATTAATTTTAAATTAACGTTCTCTCTCTCGTGGTTAGTGGTACCACGGGATCTATTATTAGATCCCGTAATATAATTTTATATATCTAAATTTTTTTAAGGTACTAATATTCGTTATCGCGGTAATAGGCATCCGGAATTATTTAGTTTATTCAACGGAACTTCCTCTGGGTGAGTCCACCGGGTGATCAGAACTAATAAATTAATATTATTGTTTTTCTTTTTCGATGATGTTGGGATCCGGATATAATTTTGTTTAAATAATAATTTTTATTGGAATTATAAACCAGCAACACAGTTTATATTTATGAATTTTGTTTAAAATCATTTTTTTGACATAACGTGGTGTATGGCTAACGGCGATGGGTTTCCTCGTTATGTTTTTAATACACATCTATCTTTATTTTATAATTTTTATTCTTGCTTCATTATACTAAAATTTGGGTAATCTTTTATTTATAAATTTTTTTTTAATTTAATATGCTATATTTTTTGTATAATACCCAACGCGCCATAATAGTACCTCCAGGGTGGTGTGGAAATCTATTTAATAATAATATGATGATAATATATTTATAATATATACATTTCCTTTATATGATATATATATATATTTCATTGTGAAAAGGGGTGCTATTTTTAATTTCGAAAAAGGTTTTTCGTAATTAATTTATTTAAAATAATGTTTTAAATTGTATTATTTTTTCACTACCATGGACACCTTAGAAATTAAACAGATTCACACAACACCTTGGAGGTACTGTTATAGTGCATTGGGTTTTATACCAAAAATTTAATTTTTTTTTTAAATACGATTATAATTTATAAATAAAAGTTTTTACCAACATTTTGTGTAATGAAATTAGAATAAAAATAAATAAAAAAAAAGAGATATATTAAATGCTAAATGTAAATTTTAAACTATATGAATTCTTACAAAGCTTAAATTTATATTTTAATAACTATAAATGTTAATAAAAAATTAACTTACTAAAAATAGTAAAGTGCATATACTTCCTAAATTGTAGTATTTAGTAACTACTTATTAAAATTTTGGATTATTTTAAACGGATCTAAATAGAACTTCACCTCCTAAAATTAATTTATTTAATGACACCTGATCATCGCCCAATCTTCTATGTCATTAATATTTTGTACTTTTAGAGTAACAAAACTTTCTCCTTAAATAAATAAATTTGTGTATTAATTTTAAAGTACTATTTATAACATTTTAGCTGCATATAAATAAAAGCTGCTTCTTCCATCTCTCCCGTGTATCCAATTTATTTTTCCCTTTAGTTAGAGAGCCCATATATTTATTTTGATTATTATAAACAAATTCATTCCTTAAATAACCTTCTGTTTCTAATAAATACATACTTGTTTATTTAAAATATTGTTTTACATAAATATACATTATCTACTAACTTATATATCCATACAATTTTGAAATTTTTATTTAAAAAATATTTAAAAGAAATGCTTCTAAATTAATAATTTTTGAAAAACTTTTCAAATGTAAATCATATTTTACATTGCCATTGTTAAAATTTGAATTTTCTTTTGCCATTACTGTTTATAATAGAATTATCTTAAAAATGCAGTAATTAATGTATGTAATTTTTAACCCATTGTATATCATATGGATATTTGAAATAGTGTATGTTATTATACTTGATTAATATTTATTTTATCTTCAAACAATTTTGTATCTGTATTTAAAGCATTACATTGAATTTAAGATCCGTTATTATTATTGAGTACACATTTAAAAATTTTATGAGTTTTATCAAGACCACTCTGTAGTACAGAAAATTACTGATTATTATATCTATGTATATTGTAAAAAAATTTGCCAGCCAACGCTGCCGCTGCCGCTGTTTCAGAAATTTTCTATGAGGCAGGGTGGTCTTTTTCTGTGATATGCGTGTTGTATATTTATATATATACACACACACACACACACACACGGACGGACGGACGTTTCATGACGGACTTTTCATCGCAAGGACTTTTCATTGCATGGACTTTTCATCGTAATGATGGAATTTTCAATACATTACATTATCCAAATCCGTCGAGTTTACGGGATACATGTTCAAAGATACTTGTTGTAATGAAGACTTATTTAAATTATTTTTTGTATAAATGGCGATTAATATTGTATTTCTGATTATCCAATATTATATTTATTTTCCTAAAAGTAATGTATTTCAGAAATGAATAAAAAAACAATGTTAAATTGAAACGGTACAATTATTTAAGAATTAAGTTCCCTTTTTTAATTTCCCCTCTTTAATTGGTTATTGGGTATTAGGGTTATTGGGTATTAGGGTTATTGGATATTAGGGTTATAGGGTATTAGGGTTATTGGGTATTGGGGTATCGGGGTATCGGGTTATTGGGTACGTTCGTACAATGAAAAGTACAATGAAGTGTTAATTAGTTATTTGATTCACTAAATCTACACAGGCAGAATACTTTAAGGGGATGTCGGAGCTATAGCCTCCATCAAAAGCCGCTCGATCTCGCGGCTTCGAATGGCGCTGTAGTCAGGTGTCGATTTCTACGATAAACCTACTTAAAACATAAATTATAAATTTTGCAGCTACATAGAGCTATTGAAAGATACTTTCCCCCATAGCTATAACTAAAATTAAGGTAATTGTAATATTACTCTTGGCAGCAAATGTTTATTCTTTTAAAGAAATGTGAAATACGTTGCGTGTAGCATTACGGCAGATATAGATTCATTGAATTTGAGACGTATTTCACATTTCTTTAAAAAAATAAAAATTTGCTGCCAAGAGTAATATTATAATTACCTTAAGTTTAGTCATAGCTAGGGGGGAAAGTATCTTTCAACAGCTCTATGTAGCTGTCAAATTTATAATTTATGTTTTAAGTACGTTTATCGTAGAAATCGACACCTGACTACAGCGCCATTCGAAGCCGCGAGATCGAGCGGCTTTTGATGGAGGCTATAGCTCCGACATCCCCTTAAGAAAAGAAAATCAATGTAAGTAGTTCAAAATACTTAAATATTAGGGTGGAAAGAGTTTTTTCCTACCACTAGCCTACACTTTTATGCCTTGAAACAAAGGTTATAACTTCTGTATAAATAAATTCCAGTACCTAAATTTTTTTTTCTTTTTTCTGTAAAAATTTGGTGCATTTCAAACTTTTGATTGGACTACTTGATGCCCGAGAAATAATACAACTGTACTTTTTTCATTAATAAGCTGTCAAACTTGCCTCTCAAACTGAATTAAAAATATTAGTTGATAGTAGTATTTAAAACATATAATACGTACCTCCCACCTTTTGAATCTTATGCATGGGTGAAAACTGACGTCATCAAATAATCTCGGATTAACAAAAGTTAAAGTTAAATCGGGCATTCCACTTAGTTTAATACAACAGTCAATCTAAAAAAAATTGTAGATAAATATTGTAATTATTTTGGATCTAAATAGTTTAATATAGTTTTAGATGGAGTTGCGCAGTCAGGCAGTATCAATCTTTACTTATTTAATTTGATTTACTTATTTTAGATAAAATTATGCAGTCACATTGTATCGATCTACACGAATAGGTGATGCCTGTACTTTCCAATTTCATTCATAGTTTCAACAATAAAACTATGTAAAGATATTAATGTAATTTTATAGGAGAAACTATATACAACTTTGTTTCGTACTGCGGTTATTTTTATAAATGCGTTTGTACATAACCTCACTTATTATATTGTATTGTATTTTGCTCATACATAAGTTTTCTAAATACGTTAGATTATAGTATAATAAATAAATAAAAAAATACTACAGCTGCTTTACAAAGATATTAATTCTATATATAATAGAAATAGACAACAAAAGCTTGTTTTCATACGGTGTAACGAGGTGGGTTCTGGGGAACGTAGGGCCCCGATCGGGCCCAATTGATTCCGTTTTACTTACCTAGGTAAAAGCCGTTAGCAACACCAAACACTTTGTTCGGCTTTCTGAGTATGTATGGGTCCTTATGTCCAAGGATCGACTGACCAGGATAAACGCCGAAGAGGGCGGTATTCTTTGGGGGAGGACAAAAATCCAGAGAACGAGTCAAATATCTTCGTTTATCAACAAAATATTGATTAATTTTTTAAATAAATAAATAAATAATTAACAGTTTTACAACAATGAAAGCTGAGGGGGAGTCGTACCGTCGACTACCCTCGAGGTCAGCGTAACAATAACAATTAAAATCCGTTAAGTAGAGGATAAAAGGTAACTGATCCGCGAACAATTGGTTCCTCAACCTGGTGGCTGCGTCACACGCTGTGACGTCACGCCCCATGACGTATAGCGTTCTGACGTAAGGAGCTTTTACATAGGAGTGCCTACGTCATGCACGTCCTAGCTACGCAAAGTGACTCCTTCGAATAACTGTCGTATGTAACCGAGCAGGATTTTTTTCCGCGCGGGGAGCATGAGGGGAATGCACCGTGTCTGGTATACGCAAGTACGCGGTCGGGACACGCGAGTCTATACGTAATGCACCACTGAAATGCATTAGTTATGCCTCATTTTCACTATGCATGTTTAGTATATTATGATCTGCCAAACTACCTTGTTGTTAAGCTACAACGATTGTGCAATACTATTGTAAGATTTATTTATCATCTGAAGCGGGATACATTTCTTCGACCATATTATGAAAAACTGGGATGGTTGTCTTTGGCAGATCGTCGTAGATATTTTTTGAGGATTAGTATGTACAAGCTCCTTGCTACTCACAAACCTCATTACCTGTTTAATCTGCCTCATTTTAATAATGATGACTGTAAAAGGTCCGGTCGCGTAACCTCATTATTCATTATCCCGATTGCAACAAGGGATTCTTACAAAATGTCATTCTCTATTCAAAGTATGTTGTTATGGGAAAGTATACCAGCCAGTATTAGAGATAGTAGTAGCTTGGCTATTTTTAAAAAAACCTTTCGCAACCATTTGATAAACAATGTGATATTAAAAGGCCTAAAATTAGTGCAAATATTGAAGCTTAAATTATAAATGTTACGTTATTAATTTTATTAATTGTATTTTATCTTGATTCTTCTCTATTATTCTTTTGGTTACATAATGCCAACAGTAATCATACACTACTTAAGCTATTTTTGTCTTTACAATTATACCATTTTATGTTATAAACTGATAATGATAATGATAATGGCAATGTTAATTAGAAACATTCCTCATATACGTCAAATTGTCCAGCGAATCATAGATTTATAATTGGATTTATACTATGTTGATCCAATTATTTGAATGTTTATATGTTTTATATATTTTTTGTATTACTAATGTAATTGCCATTCGGTCTTTATGACCTTGGCAAAAATAAATTCTAGTTATCAATCAATCAATCTCTCTCTCACTCTCTCTCTCTCTCTGGTGGGTTTACTGGACGCGCCCAAATTTCACTTCTACTCTTGTCGTGATATATTTGTTCACACTTTTTCCACCAGTTTCAGCTAAGAGGAAGGGATTCCCTTGAGTAGCGGCTCCTGTTTGAAATAATAACAGGTATTTTTTATCGCCCAGGAATCCTTATTTTTTCCTCTGAAAAGTTGGCATTTACAAGAGGTTAGGAATCATCCACTCGCAAATTGGCGCTCCAGCATCGGCGATTTCGCACAGTTGCATCAGGGCCACTACCGGTTATCACCTGTATCAAAAGGTCAGCCTCGTCGCGGTTTCTACTTCTTCCTCAAGGCTTCATCTACACCAACTACATCCTTGGGAGATGCAGCCAGCTGTTATATTCATGCGAACTGCCTCGCGATTATTCCGGATTCCAACGAACCGCGCTTTTGCCGACTCGCGAAGAACTCTACTTTTCCCGTGCCGCGTGAGGGGGCAGCACCTCCCGGGACGGCTTTATTCGAAAGCGAGCTCGCGTCAATCGTCACTCACTTTACAGCGACCCCCACTACAGGGACGGCCAAGCGCGTCGCCTCGTCCACTTTGCGGCCATGTGCGCAGGTTGCTAAGCAACCTCGCGGCGCCGCGCCCACTGAGAACTGCTCCGGCCTACCCGCGCAACCGACTGGCACCGTTGACATGGCCGCTCTCTTCTCGGACTTCGCGAGCCGGCTAGAAGCTAATTTCGAGCACACGGTCTCGCGCATAGAAACATCGATACAAGGGCTGGCTAGCGAAATCCGGGACCTTAATTCCCGGGATCTTCAAAACGAGGCAGAGACCGAAGAGAGATTGTCCTGTGTCTTGGACTGCCTAGAAGCGCTGGAAATGGCGATCGAGAGTATTCGTGGTATGATCGGTGACGCTCGGAGTAGCCTGTTGATATCGGCAGTTTCATCCTTTAGAGATACCTGCGAGATGTTACTGCTTGGTGTCCCTACTAACATGGCCATTTCAGATGGGGAGGCCATAGAAAAAATTTTGACCGCCATCAATCTCCCCCGGGATTATTCACAAATTGTAGATGTCCGTCCCTGGCTTGCCCGGATCAAGACCGGCGACTTGGACTGCAGCTGTTAACAACAACAAAGGACTTGTTTTCCGGGTTTCCTCCCCATCAACCAGGGATCTTATTTTAGAGAGGGCACGCCTTCTCAAGGGTATGTCAGCTGATTCCCTCTTTGGTGCGGGTGAAGGCTCGTCGTTTTTATGCATGCGCTATGGCCCAAGGAGCTGCACGTTCTTTTAAGTAAAGTGCTGCGTCGTTCTGTTGACTTGGGTTTCGCGATACCTATAGTTAAAAACTTCACGGTTTTTATGCGTAAAACTAAGGGAGGACAGTTTTTTCCGATACACTCCGAATCCAACATTAATAACCTAACAATTCATGATTCTCCTCCTTCGGAATGAAGGTTGTCTGGCCAGGAGTCATCACCTACTAACATTTCATTCTCCATTTTTCATGTAAACATAAATCGCCTAAAAACACACTTTTCATCCATTGAATCACTAGTTCTTCCTTTTAATCACGATATCATTGCTTTACACCTTACACAGACTGGACCAAGTTGATAAGGAAGGGGGGGGGGGGTATTGCGGCCTATTTCAAGAATAATCTTGATGGCTCACTCCGACCCCGT
Source organism: Theocolax elegans (assembly GCA_026168455.1). Lineage (NCBI taxonomy): Eukaryota > Metazoa > Arthropoda > Insecta > Hymenoptera > Cerocephalidae > Theocolax > Theocolax elegans. The sequence goes on from CM047425.1 coordinate 49,389,802, forward strand.
TTTTTCCAACTCCTCAGAGTTTATGATTTTCCAAGTTTTCAATAAAACTAGTTTGCTGCTGTTTTGTGTGGTTTATAGGAGGCTCACAGCGGCCTATCCATCAAAATTTTTTTATTCGTTGACAAATTTTTTACATACTTGCGACCAGATAGTTATTACCGGCGATAAAGTTGGGGCGTCCGCCATGTTGGAATCCTATTTAGACTCACTAAACCTTTTTCATGTTAAATCCGATCCTACTCATGATACTCATTCATCCACCCATTCATCTCATACACAGCTCGATTTATTTATTATACGTAATTTCCCGGCAGTCTATAATTATTCTAAGTCACCCGTTCCCTTTGCATCAGGAAACGACTTTCTTGTACTTGCATTAGATCTTATCAAACCATTGCCCGCTGTAAAGAGGATTTGGTCGCGGAACCTTGCTCTAATTGATTCGCCGGCGGTGGTTGCTCTATTTTCCGATACATTTGATCGTCTTTCATCTCACTCTTGCACTACCATCGTGTCGTCTACGTCATCAGCTTCTCATCCTTCAACTACGTCGCCTGGCCGTTCATTTTCTTCTTCACTTTGTACTCTGATGCTATTCTCTCCGTCCCCCATTCCCATCAACATCCTTCTTTCAAACCTTGTTTCAGCTATTTTACATACATTTGACTCACTTGCAAATCTTTGCACTTTAATAACAAAATCAAATCCGTCTTTAACTCGTCCAGTCCGTGGAAGGAGCTCAGGAACATGGGTCTCGCGTCGAAATCAGCACAATCACCTCTAAACATTTTCTCACTCGATCAGCTCAACATTTATTATGCTTCTATTTCTTATTCAGCCTTTCCTTTCACATATACTCAACTTCAGTCTCTCATCTCATCACCAGACATCTTATCTTCATCTTATCCTTTAACTTCCTTTTACTTCGCCCCTATCAGCTCACATAAAGTCTTATCGACCATATCCAGGGCCACCTCCAAAGCCACAGGCCACAATGGGATTTCTATTCCAATGCTAAAGCTTATAGCTTCCCAAATAGCAGCCCATCTAGCTGAATTATTTAATCTGTCTCTCTCAACTGGATCCTTTCCAGAGCCTTGGTCTAAGTATCTTCTCTTTCCTCTGGCCAAGACGAGCAGGGTGATCTCGCCGTCTGACACTAGGCCCATTGCAAAGCTCTGCGAAATCTCCAAAGTTCTAGAAAAGTTAGTTTATGAGCAACTCACAGAGTATCTAAATAGTAATAATTTAATTATTGAGAGACAAGCGGGCTTTCGTCGGGGCATAATACTCAGACGGCTCTGATTGGTGTCTTAGCTGATATTAGGAGATCCGTAGACAAACGCATGATTACCATTCTCATCCCGTTCGATTTTTCAATAGCGTTCGATTCGGTACCACACGATTTATTACTTCGTAAATTGCGCTCTTCGGGATGTTCCGATACGGTTATCACCTGATACTACCATTACCTAGTAGACCGCACTCAAGCGATAGTGGATGAATTGGGGGCAGGCTCGGCCTGGCTTGACACGTCTGGGGGGGTTCCACAGGGCAGTGTCCTGGGCCCAGTGTTATTATCTCGCTCAGGGCGTACAGAAAATTTCGGAAGATGCAAATGCGGTGGATAACTTAGCGAGGTCGAATGGATTAAATTTGAACGTGAAAAATACGAAGATGATGATCTTGGGCAATCAGGCCTATATTTCGCGCATTGACTTGGATATTGCCCCGCAGGTTGCAATAGGGAATCATATCCTTGACTGTGAGTCTGAAGTCAAATCACTGGGCCTCTGGATTACACCTACCCTGGACTGGTCTCGTCAGGTCGCGTCAGTGTTACAACGAGTTCATGGAGTTCTTCACTCCTTAAGATTTTTCAAACGAGCGCTTCGATTTTCCCGCACTTCGATTACGCGTGCGCGGTTTTTCACGACTTGGATGCTACCAGAAATTTAAAACTCCAGCGTTTATTAAATGTTTGCGTTCATTATGTGTGGGGAAATATTTCGTGGCGCGAACATGTGACACCATACCGTCTTAAGGGGTCAAGCCTGGGTTAAATGTTTTAAATAAATAAACAATTATTATTAGAATAAATTTTTTTTTAATTCTTCTTACAAATTTATTTTTTTTACATAATATATATACATTATACTTTATAGTTATCAATATAAAAAATGTTTATTATGCATTTTTAATCCTGGTTATTAAACTTATAATGATATTAATAAATTGATCAATTTTTGCAGTTGCCGCAGGATATTGAAGCACTGAATGCATCTTTTAATGTCTAATAAGTCTTAAAATGTTCATGGAACATATGTTTACAGACTTATCTTTTTCTTTTTCTGAAAAAAAAAATTAATAACAATGTATTAAATATAAAAGTTGATTATAATAAGAAAAATAGTGAATGTTATGTACGTATACGTACATAACATTCACCTAAAACTTATCTTTTCGAAAATTGGGCAACATAAGTCCATAGAAATATATATTTTAAAATTTTTCCCAAAATTTCAAAGTGATTTATCAACCTGACTCTGAAATATCCTGCGGCAAGTTGTAACGGAGTGAATCTTTGCCGGACCTTACTCAGATTCCAGGATTCAGGATTTAAGGAATTTGAAATAAAGTACCACTATTTATAATAAAGGCTAATTATTATTAAGACTATGTGCAGATATAAAAATAAACAAAGATATAATGTAAATGTTGCTAGCCCGCATGGTCTTGGTCGGGTGAAGTAGTTAATTAGTCTGTAATCAAATCAAGACAAAATACTTAATTATTACGCGATCTACGAACTTTACAACGCTGTCTTATAACTAGTTTCCTACACGGACGCAACTAACGGTTATCGTGTATGCTCGCACGGTAATACGGTTCGGGCTAGTACGTATGTTCACGGGGATACGGTCGGGATAATCCACGTGTTCTCACGAAGATACGGTCGGGATAATCCACGTGTGCTCACGAGGATACGGTCGGGATAGCCCACGTGTGCTCACGAGGGTGCGGTCGGGATAGCCCACGTGTGCTCACGAGGGTGCGGTCGGGATAATCTACGTGTGCTCACGAAGATACGGTCGGGATAATCCACGTGTGCTCACGAAGATACGGTCGGGATAATCTACGTGTGCTCACGAAGATACGGATAGGATTAGACACCACGTGTGCACGAGGTGACTACGGTAGGATGCGGTTACGGTAACGGTCGGTACGGTATACGGTAACCGTGTTTACGAACGTGTGCTCACGAACGTATCCAAGGTTGCTGCACTAGGTCGGAGAAAGGGGCTGGTCGTGTGCTCACGGCCAGTCCGATCTGACGCCCAGTTGCAGACTGCCTACTGGTGGTTTCGGTGCGCCTTATATACCCGATTCTACGAGAGCGAGCATGCGTATAACGCCTGTCCCCCCACTCCGAACGGGGTCAATGAACTGGCAAGTAGGCACAGTAGTCCTCTGGAAAACCAACTGCGTGCGTCCACGCCCGCCAGAGGGGGAAACGCCGAAGGCTGATTGCGTAGGCATCAGCGTCTCGGTAGGCTAAATCGCAGCAATGGGCATCGGTCGGTTGGAGAGGTGGCCGGCCGGTGTTAAGACGCAAACTCAGGATAAACGTATCTGCGACACGAGAAGGCAGTGCGCCAAGCAAGGGAGGCAGTGAAAACCTATAGCTCGACGGGAAGTACTATGAATACCTGGATGTAAAGAGGGTACATCATATAAACCGGGAGGTCGGCGTTCGGATCGCCGATCGTGCACGCCCGGACCGCACGATAGTACCAGGGCCAGGGCTTTCTTCGCCAGTCAGTCGGGCTGCCCTGTAGCAGCGTGTGTAAAAATTAAACTTGCTGAGGTTGCTCCAGGTGGCACCTGGAAGGGAGGCGGCACTCGGAGGTTTAAATTGTATTTGACGAGGCCACGATACTTTCAAGGCTCACGGTCAAACCTGTCAAACAACAACTGCTAATAGGTGATCACCGAATAACTTGCTAGAGTCTTATAGCGTCGTGTAATCAAGAGGATGCACAATGAACACACTAATAACAAACATGAGAAATGTCCACTAGTAAACATAAACTAATGGTGCACAGAAATGAATCAGAAGGGGAACCCAACCCCAAAGCAACAACAGGAGCTGGTTTACCCAAGCGGAAACCAAAAGATAAAGAAGCAGAAAAAGATCAGAAAAGTAACAAGCGCGGCCTGTCGTCTTCCTCGGACGAGGAGTCGAAAGAGCCAAAAAGGGCAAAGCCCGCAATGGCAAAAAAAAGTAATAACGAAATCAGTATCTGAGTCTTTAAGCTCGTCGGAATCGGAAGGCACGGAAATAGAAACCGGCAAACAAAGCAGAAAAATTGAGGTCAAAAGCCTGATAGAGGTACCAATGTATATGTTGGACCAGATAAAGATCGTTAAGAGACACTTAACGAAGAAAGATAGCGAAAACGCACATGAGGCCTTAGACAACATGCACAGCCTAGTCTCAACACTGTTGGCGAAAGCAGCATTTTTGGAAGGACAAGTTAAAGTCCTATCTGAACAAAGGCAAAAGGCAGTAAATCCGGGTAACGTCTCGTACGCAGACGTTACCAAGAAATTAGTTGCGCCGAAAGAGACGACTAGGGCTGTTGTAATAAAGAATCCGGCTATGCACAAGCTCATCATTAAGCCGAAAAAAGCAGACAAGTTTACAAACGAAGAGGAGATAAAATCCAAGTTTCAAGCCGAATTCCGACCGAGAGCAGAGAAGGCTCAGATCAGAAGCCTCAGGACAATTAACAAAGGTTTAATTATCGAGACGGAAAATGAAGAGTCTTTACAAAAGATTCTAAATAAACCGTCTTTAAAGGAGACCTTTGAAATGCATAGACCAACAAAACAGAAGCCGAGGATGATCATATATGATCTTCCTAAAAATCTAAACGAGAAAGAAATAAGAGAGATAATAGTCGAGCAAAGCGTTTGCTCGGCTGACGAGGCGGAAAGAGAAATCACGCCGAAATTTAAAACAGGAAAGAGGGATACGAGCAGGACCAACTGGGTTATTGAGGTAACCCCAAAAATTAGAACTAGGTTGTTGCAAAGAAGGAGGATCTTTGTAGATTACCAATCGTGCAAAATACAGGACTTTGTACTAGTCTCCAGGTGCTTTAAGTGCCAGGGATTCGGTCACATCAGCAAAGTCTGCAATAACGACGTACATTGCTCGCATTGCGCCGAAAAAGGTCACTCTTTTGACAAATGTCCGAAAAAACAGGAAAATAAAAAGTGCATAAACTGCGTCAAGGCCAAAAAGAAGTCGGACCATAATGTTCTCGACACTAAATGTCCGTGCTACACAAAAGCACTAGAACGCCTAGTAAATAACACAGATTACGGGGAGCAATAAACCCTGTATTCTGATAACACAACTTAATGCCAGACGAGCACAGCGGGTGGTACCCGAAATAAAGCAAAAAGCGTATGAAAAGGGAGTTCACGTAATTATGCTACAAGAACCATACACAAGAAATAATAAAGTGACGGGATACGGTATGGGTGTAAGAATAGTCTCTTCTAAAGAAAATCCGTGGGCAGCCATAGCAATAACAGACCCGAACGTGATTGCGATGCAAATAACTAACTTATGTACACCGCACTTCGCAATAGCAGAACTATCAGTACCATATAAAGTATACCTAATTAGTGGATATTTCCAACTAAAAGATGATATTGAGATACATCTAAGATCGCTTCAAGAGATAGTAACGGCTCTACGAGGAAAGAGCTTTATAATTGGTATTGATTCGAATGCAAGATCGCCACTATGGGGCTCTATGGAAACGGATGCAAAAGGAGAGAAACTAGAAGAATTTATACTCCAGAATAACCTCAGAGTAATAAACGATCCCAATAGCATTGCAACAGTCGCAAATGAAGTCGGAGAAGGCTATGTCGATGTAACTCTAACCTCACCAGATATGGCACAAAGAATACGAAACTGGAAAGTCCAAGAAAACTGGACATCAAGTGACCATAGAGAAATAACATTTGAATTAGTGGAACAAGCTCAGGGAGGTAGATATAGGAAGCAAGAGTACATCAAAAGCTATATAACAAGCAAAGCGGACTGGGGATTGTTTATTAACACACTGAGAGAAAATTGGAAAGCCCAACCGCACCGACAGGATATTGGTTCAACAATCGCTGGCATTAAAGACATAATAAATGGGATAAAAATAGCATGTGACAAAGCTATACCCACTAAGAACAAGACTAGTAGGAAAGTTCCATGGTGGAACGAGGACTTGACAAAGGCCAAAAAACACACAAACAGGTTACGCAGACAATTCCAAAGGGAAAGAGATCCGGACACAAGAGAACGTGCAAAAATGACCTATAGACTGGCCAAGCGACAATATACAAGACTAATAGACACAACCAAAACCCAAAAATGGGAAGAATTTGTGACCAAACAAGGTAACGACAATCCATGGAGCTTACCATACAAACTGGCTGCCAAAAAAGCTAGAGTTAAAGAAATCGCAAGTAACGTGAAGACAGACGATGGTTACACTATGACCTGGAATGACACAGCAGAGCAAATTCTTCATCAGCTCTTTCCAGACGATAACCTGGAAACAGAAACGAGAGAACAGATAAAAGTAAGGCAACAAAATCAAAGATACACAGACGAATACAGCGAAACCGAAAATTTTACAAGGCAGGAGATGGTGCAAGTCGTAAAGAAAATGAAATTAGGAAAAGCGCCAGGAATCGACTGTTTCGATCTGAAGATAATAGAGTTGCTCTTACAGTAGTGGGTGAAGAACTGCTAAAGTTATATAATAACTGTCTAAAACTCGGTATATTTCCGAATACTTGGAAAACAGGCAAAGTAATTACAATCAAAAAGGGAAGAGACAAAGATCCTGGTCTAATTAGTTCATATAGACCAATATGCCTGCTACCAGTTTTAGGAAAAATTCTGGAAGGTCTGATAATCAAAAAATTAGATCAAATCGTGGAACCACGTCTGTCTGACAAACAATACGGTTTTAGGAAAGGCAGATCAACCGAAGATGCGATAGTGTACTTAAAGACCAAGGTGCACAACTCAAGCTGTAGATATGTACTCATAATGTTTGACATTAAGGGCGATGAATCATGACCTGGAATGACACAGGCAGAGCCAAATTCTTCATCAGCTCTTTCCAGACGATACCTGGAACAGAAACGAGAGAACAGATAAAAGTAAGGCACACAAAAATCAAAGATACACAGACGAATACAGCGAACCGAAAATTTTACAAGGCAGGAGATGGTGCAAGTCGTAAAGAAAATGAAATTAGGAAAAGCGCCAGGAATCGACTGTTTCGATCTGAAGATAATAAGAGTTGCTCTTACAGTCAGATCAACCGAAGATGCGATAGTGTACTTAAAGACCAAGGTGCACAACTCAAGCTGTAGATATGTACTCATAATGTTTTTGGACATTAAGGGCGCATTTGACAATGTATGGTGGCCGGGAGTACTAAAGAACCTGAGAGGCATGAACTGCCCCTGGAGACTGTACAATATCGTTAGGGATTACCTCTGTAATAGGAAAGTAATAATAACCGAAGGTGGCAATTTTGCAAGCAAAAATGTGACAAAGGGATGCCCACAGGGATCCCTACTAGGTCCAATCCTATGGAATGTCGTATTTGATGAAGTGCTTCACAAGTTAGACAGAGAAGGACACGAGACGATAGCCTATGCAGACGATCAAGCAATTATAATCGAAGGAGACTCCCGTAAAGAGCTGGAACGGAAAGGACAAATGGCCATAAATATAATAGAAGAATGGAGTAAAAGTGTCAAAATGAAACATGCCCCAGATAAATGTGCAATGTTACTAGCAAAGGGAACATTTCATCCTAAATGTTACCCACTAATCAGAATAAACGGGCAAAGAATTAAAAGGCAAGAACCGTTTAAATATCTGGGCGTCTCTTTTGGCAAAGGCCTTAGCGTACAAACGCATGTTACGGAGATCTCAAAGAAAACCAGAGGAATTTTCGAAAGGCTGGCCTTCCTGGCAAGAGAGGAATGGGGCCTAGGCTATCGATCTCTAGATATAATATATAAGGGAGTGTTCATACCCATAATAACATATGCAGCAGCAGGATGGTACGGGCTCACAAATACTGTCCAGAAAAAGAAACTCATAATGTCGCAAAGATATGCCCTGATGAAAACCACAGGAGCGTACAGAACCATCTCGGCCGAATCTATTACAATGATTACAGGTCACCTACCGATTGACTTAGAGTGCGAAAGAAGAATCGGACTATATTGGATGAGAAAAGGAAAAGAATACCGATATAAAAACTTTACAGTACAATCGGAGGAAGGACTAGGCACGCGAAGAGAAAGAAAATTGATAATAGAAAGGCTAGACCAGGAGATAAGAAAAGAATGGCAGTTGAGATGGGATAACACGATAAAAGGAAGACGCACATATGAGGTTTTACCTAGCATAGAAGAAAGGCTAGCGAAGTTTTGGTTTAGACCGAGTAAATGGCTGATCCAAATACTCAGTGGACATGGAAACTTCCAATCTTTCAGGAAAAGATTTAACTTTGTAGAGTCCGACCTATGCAGCTGTGGAGAGGCAGCCACCCCCGAACACGCTCTATGGACATGTGTGAAGTACGAAACAATACGGCATAAACACGTACAGGATATGGAAGAAGCAGCTAGAAATACGAAAAGGATGATGACGACCAAAGAAGGCGTAGACAAATTAACCATGATGGTGAAAGACATTATGCTTGTAAAGATTGCTACCGAAGACCTAGAAAAAGACTTGGCTTTAACCGCGACAATAGCAGAAGTAGTAGGAACAGAGGAAGACGAAGTGTGAGAGATAGAAGTAGGTACAGTTAATCTTCCTGAAATAGAAATAGGGTAGAGAGAAAGGAAATGCATAAGTGAGCAGAGGGAGAAAGTGAAATGAGTGAAAGACGGAAGATAGTAGATAGGCAAAAATCGAAAGTCGCACTAATACATGTCGCACTAACAAAGGTAGTAGAACAGAGGTAATCAAGGTAGATAGAGATTTTGTACTAATTAACATAATGACTAACATTCCGTATAGGGAAAAAGGGTTTTCGTAGAATGAAAGTTGAGCGAAAGGAAAGGATGAATGTAAAAGCTCAGAATGAAAGAAAGGGTGAGTGAGAGAATAGATAGGTGAATAGGAACTCCTTCTTGTAGGTTAGGCAAAAGCCAAAGAAGAGAGAAGAAAGAAGAGAGAAGAGAAGAAAGAAGAGAGAAGGGAAGAAAGAAGAGAAAGGAAAGGCAAGAGGAAAACCTCATAAACAGTTGGTTTTGCTCCCCTGAAAAAGCGCAAAAGTAAGAAACAAAGAAACAAAGAAATAAAAATAAAAAATAAAACCGAAGCAATAAATAAGAACAAACGAGTAAAGCATAATCGCAAGAGCAGAGAAAGGCTAAAGCGAACTCTTTATGTTCTGTAGTCCAAATAACCGTCACAGTCGAGGATAAGAAATACAAGAAAGACAGGAATAAACGATGTGACATGGACGACCGCCGGTATGCCAGAGGCGAGGTACGGCGGCAATGATCGATGCGTTAGGCATCGATCTAGCTCGGTTTTTTTTTTTTTTTTTTTTTTTTTTTTTTAGGCACAGTAGTGGGGAGGCGGTCAATGACTCTAATCTATTTATAGCGCGGTCGTTGAACTCGCGTTTAACGGCACGTGTCTATCGCGAAGCTATCTTAATATACTACGTACTTATTATAATTATATAAACAAAGTTTATTAATTAATTGTAAATATTATTATACATTCTTATTGGTTACAGGATTTGGTCTCGGATAATTATAGTAAATTAATAATTTATAAAATAATTTTACGCAATACTAGTGCGTGTGCCTATCACACGTCACAAAGTAAACTAAAATGATAAAAAAACCATTAATGAGATAAATGCATTTAAAGTTTCACTTATTAGATTTAAAGTTTTACTTATTTTATAATTCTAATACCGTATTCTTCAGGTATCATACAATTTATATATATATATATATATATATATATATATAATCTTAATAATATATATATTTAATAGGTTTATAATGACTTTTTTCTGGTTTTATTAATATAATATTCACAAGGAGAGTATCCCAGGTCCGGATCACGGATCTTGTCCTAACTCTAGGATAAGTTTTGCTATATAAAAATATCTCAGCTTTTAAATGAATTAATATTTGAGTTTATGTTTAACTGATAGTTTATTGTTTAAAAGTTATAAGCATTTGAAGTAAAGGTTCTTTTTTTTTAAAATAGCATTAACAGTGTATAACTTCTGTAATATCGAGCGTTAGGGTCTATAACTCTGGCTTTCTTCATATTTTTATATAACAAAACTTATCCTAGAGTTAGGACAAGATCCGTGATCCGGACCTGGGATACTCTCCTTGTCAGTATATTTTTTTAATATACATGTATTCTCTAAAATAAGAGAAAATCAACTCGAAGAATCAGTTTCTTTATAAAAAGAGGAATAAAATTTTTTAAAACTACAAGAATACTTAGCTATTATTGAATATTAATGCATGATTATATGGATTTTAAAAAATATTTTGATAAAAAATCATATACTATATTATATGATTATAATTTTTATTATAAGCATTAAATTTAATTAAAAATATGTAAAGAATGTAGTAAAAACAAATACTGTTTGACAGTTGTGTACAATATCTCTTTCTCTCTCTCTCTCACATGACAAGTCTTCCATAAGATTATTGATTTTTCGGATAGCCTTGTCACGTGATAGTGAAAGAGAGAGGCATATATAGTGTTACAGCTGCTAATGGAAGTGTGCACTAGCCACACGTTTGTAGTTCAGTTTTGAGCTATTATAATATCAAGTAGAATTATATATTATATTATATAGTATCTAAATAAAATAAGTAAAAGAAACAAGTGGTTTATAAAACTGCATGAACAAATTATATCAGATAAGTATTTGCATAGCCTTAAATTTATATTTTGTTTATGTCAAGAAATTGATTCTTTGTTTCTCCATTTCAGCATAACCAATGTGTCAACACTTAGATATACATTATTTGCAGTATACGGATAAAATTATATCAATAAGTGTTTTCTTATGTTCAGTGTATTTGTGCTTAGTGTGATATTATGTGGTTGAAGTTATTTTATGTGTATTTTTGAAAGTGTTACAAACCTCAATATGCTCCAGTGGAATAAAAATCATCTTTTCCATAAGGTTTGACATCGCACAAAGCTTTATAAACTTTAAAGTCTCCATCTCCAATATAATTAGCATATTTTATGCCATTATCTATGTACCATTCTCTATATTCTTCTGTGCCTTCTTCTGGTCGCAATTCACATGCTCTGCAAATAGATTGCTTTGGAGAAACGTCAATTCCTTTTCCATTCTCATGCAGTATCAAACTTGAAACACCTTGAAGAGAATTGAATCCTCGCTTCCTCCAAGAACCATCACCTGATACAGTTATATGACAATTCTGACTCGTTATATCATATATTTGCTCGATAGCTGCTTTCATAGACCCTTTACCAACTTCTTTACAAATATTTTCTATCTCTGTATTAATAATGGCATAATTACTGTGAGAAACTGGACTCGGCAAATCCATATTTCCACAAAAAGTAACTAAACCAGCATGCCCATGACCAAGAGTTCTCATTGTGTACACTATACGCCAATTTATTTCATAAGCATTACTTTCCTTTCCAACTTTTCTGCTCGAATCAATAACAAATACCTTATAACAGTTTGTACATGTTATTGTTATTTTACTTCCCAAACCTCTCACATTAACTTCAGAAAATTTAACTGTACCATGACAATCTGACAAACTAAAAATTCTTCTAATATTGGGAAAAGTAGTGATATATCTATAATTCTATTTTGTGTGCTACTTTCTTCAATGGTATCAGTTTTTAACTTTTTACTTGATCTGGATTGTAGCTTTGGTGTTGCGAATTCCATCGATGTTGATGGAAGTGCATCGTAGTTGGTTCTTACTGATGTTGATAATTTTTGTATGAGCAGATGTACCAGGTATTCTATTCCTTGAGTCTGGCATTTTTTTACTGCTCTTTTTTTATATAAATTTATAATTAATTTTTTAAAATATACTTTTAATTTAAAATCCACTGAGTACTTACTAAAATAATGTAAATAATTTATCAATGCAGACAATATTTACTTCAAATAGAACTGTACGTATTTGTGCAGTATGTTAGAGTAAAAGGAATCATTTATTTATTAACTGTTAAATTTGAATCGTATGGTAAAGTAGATTTCTACTTTACCAAACTCTACGCTTGATAGTTGCTTCGTTTAATACACTTGTATGTAAACGTCGAAAACCTCGCAATTATTACTTTAGTTAAATTAAAATAAAATGTTTTTTTTTGCAAAAATAATTTTAGAGAAAAAATGTCCATTAATGCTTACTTTATTCAATTATAACTTGCGAAAAATTTTTTTTTTTTTTTTTCAAATTTTGGGATAATGTTTTATATAAGCAATGCTTTTAAAAAAGTTAATAAAAAAAAAATTGATTTTTTGAGCAGTTAACCCAGGCTTGACCCCTTAAGCTAGGTTGGCTATCGGTCGAGCTTAGGAGATCCCTTTTCATCGGTACTTGTGCTTATAATATCATCTCGCATAAGTCCCCTTCCTACATTGCCCGTCATTTCCTTCTTCGCGACGCTTCATTTCCATCCCGTTCTTCCTCATGCCACCCACCCTTGTCCCTTTTTTATCTGCCTCCTAGAACTGAAGCCCTAAATAATTCCTTCATAATCACTCCCTCTCGCCTCATCAATCACGTCCCTTTTACCAACTTTGACCCTATCCTTTTTGGTTCCTTTAAATCATCCCTATCATATCTCTCTGTGCTCGTTCGACAGGTTTGGGAGGTGAGGATTAGGAATGAGCGAATTATCTGCCCTCCCTTACCGGATTTCTGAGCGTTTAATCGATTAAGCATATTTGTAGTATTGAGCGTTTTGATTTTTGTAATGAGCGTTTTTTGAGGTCGTATTTTGCTCCGATTGTGGTGTATTTATTTGCGTTTTAATTGTTATTTTTTATTTTATAATGTTATTTTTATTTATAGCTTTACAGCATTCTGGCGATGCATTTATATATAGTTATTTTATCTTTATTTTAATGTTATTTTTATTATTTATTTGTTATATTTCGTTAATTATTTTTATTTTTATAAATAACTTTTGTATATATTGTTTGTTATTTACTAAATTTTATGCGCTGATTTTATCAATATGTGTATACGGAGTTTTCCCCATTTTACCCAATAAATCTAATCAATCAATCAATCTCTTTGTTTGTTTCACGTGTAGCGTGTCCTTGGTCAGCCCCGTGGTTTGCTTCCAACCTTAAACGTAAATGTAGAGAACGCGATATCTTATACAAAACCGCTAAACGTCTTAAAAATTCAGCTTTATTACTGGAATTTAAAGTTCGCCGTCGCCAATTAAAACGTGAGATTTACCTAGCGCGAAATTTATATTGCGAGAATTCCCTTAATGTAGCGGATCAATCTCAATGTTGGCGATTATTACAAAAATGGGGTATACGAAGCCTACTCAAAGTTCAGCATTACAGTTTTTTCCACAAATGAATTGGTGAATTTTTATTTGTCAATTAATAATTGCTACCCAAGCTGCACCTACGAAAAATTAAATGAGATAAGAAGCATGCAAACAACGTCAGATTTGCCCGAGTTTACTTTAAAGTTAATCTCTCAATATTCAGTGTTCGAGGCAATCAATATTTGGATGTTAAAAGCCAAAAGCCATAGTTTAGATGGGCTCTCTCTATATTATTTAAAAGATGTTCTACCTTCTACTGTGGCGGCTTTCACAGACTTATTTAATCTTTCTATTAATACACAACATTATCCCTCTATATGGAAACGTGCATTGATTGTCCCGCTCAATAAGGTTTCGACCTTCGCCTCTCCTTCCAATACTAGGCCTATTGTAAACTTAGCGCATTTTTCTAAGGTTTTTGATTACATTATTACGCGCAAGCTTACGGAGCACATTGAGTTTAATAATATTCTCTCACCGTATCAATCGGGTTTCAGGAGGTATTTTCGTACTCTAGCAGCATTGATTAAAATATAAGAGGAGAGCCGATTGGCTATGGATAGAGAAATGATCACTCTTTTACTTCTTTTTGAGTTTAAAAAAGCCTTTGACACAATAGATCACTCGACATTACTTGCAGAGTTTAAAAGACTGAATTTCGATAGTAATAGCTTAAAATGGTTCCTCTCATATTTATCGGGTCGTTAGCAAGCGATTGTTGATGCAGACGGATCGATATCTAAATTTATGGGATCAACGTCGGGTGTGCCGGAAGGATCTTCACCTGGTCCTGTCTTTTTTTTTTATATATATTAATGGTATTATGGACCGATTAAACTTCGCGAAAGGAATGTTATTTGCTGATGATTTACAGCTGTACTTACAATGTTATCCCAAAGATATAAACGATTCGATCGCGAAATTAAACTGTGATCGAACTGCAGTAGTAAATTGAGCAAATGAACATGATCTCAATATTAATTTTGATAAAACTAAGGCGATTCTGATTGCTTCCAAGCAAATATCGAGATTTATTAATAAAGAGCAATTGCTACAAGTAATTATAGACGGTCGGTGCATAGAAATGGTCACTTCTGCACTGAATCTTGGTATCATTATTCATGAGAATCTACAATGGAACCAACACATATCGTGCGATATTTCTAGAGTTCACGGTGTGCTACATACGGGGTGTCCTAAAAGTAACGATACACCCAATAAATATTCTAGGTAAAAGCTTTTTTAAAAAAGGTGAAGGTCATTCCTTAAGTAACTTTTTACGACGAATCCAGTGGTGAACTTGGATTTGACCTTCAACTTGACATTCAAGGTCATTTCAAGGTCAACTTTGTTTTTTTTTAATGGAAACCCCTATTTTTGACAATAGCAATCGAAAGAGCGAGAAATTTTACATCTAAACATGTACTCAGGTCATAGGTCAAGGTGACCTTGAACCTTCTGCTGAAGGCTATTAAGTTTTAGGTATGGATCGGCTCTGATCTGTACTTGTTTGACTTAGGGGTATTAAAAAGGTCAAGGGAATTCTTGTAATAATGGTATCCAATGGTGACCTTGGATTTGACCTAGCGTTAGACCTTGAAGGTCATTCAAAGGTTAACTTTTTTTTTAATGAAAACGGCTATTTGTCACAACAACAATCAAAAGAGCGGGAAATTTCACTCGAACTTGCTATGGATTAACTCCAATCTGTAAGTTTGAATCTTCAAGGTCATTGCGAGGTCAGTTTTTTTACATTTAGCGTTACCCAGGAACAACGACGTGGACGTAGTAAAATCTGTTCCCTTTGGGGTGCTTGATTTACATGAGTCCCCTCGTCTCTCACGATCGAGATGCTTTATTTACATGAATTGATCAGGTTCTTACTTGTAATTATTAACATATCGCATAAATCTCTATGTTATGAACTCGCATCTCACTAATCGTAAACTTTCAACCCTCAAAAAAGAACTAATACTTTATCAACTAATGATCAATTACTTAATAAACTAATACTTAAACAAGTTTTAAATTTCCAATTATTTTATCTTTAAAAAATCTAGTTTACATGTAAAATTGTGGTACAGCTTTTGCTAAAAATATCAGATTATCACTATCATTTTTTAGCCGAGTATCTCCGTTGTGATTTTTATGTTTTTCATTCTGATTAATTTTTGAGTAAGGTTTGATCCGTCAACTTAAAATGCAACGCCTCACTGAAAGAGAAAGAATATCACTTCTCATTATGATAGGCTGGGGTCAAATGGAAAGATCGTACAGGACAGTAATGAATGTTTTTAATGAAACATTTAGGGTTGGTAGAACTCCAATCGCACTCTCAACCGTTCAAAATACAATTACAAAGTTTAATAATGTTGGCAGTGTTAGAGATCTACCTAAGTCTGGCAGATCAAGGTCAGCAACGGGTGAAGGGCAGTCACTGAATGTTTTATTATCATTTATTGAAAATCCGCATTCTTCCATCCGCAGAATTGCTCAAGAGCATAACACAAGCAAATCATCTGTAAGCAAAATATTAAAAGAATCCCAATTTTTATCCATTTAAAGTGAACTTGGTTCACAAATGAAACGAAGACGATTTTGATTGTCGCGATCAGTTTTGTGAAAACATGATGGCACTCATAGTTGATGATCCTAACCTTCCATCAAACATAGCTTTTACAGATGAAGCAACTTTTCAACTAGACGGGACTTTGAACAGACATAATTGCAGATATTGGGCAGATGAAAATCCTCGCTGGATGCGTGAAGACAAATCGCAGTACCCGCAAAAATTGAATGTTTGGGCAGGAATACTTAATAACCGTATTATAGGACCATTTTTTATTGATGGAAACTTAACTGCTGAACACTATGAAAATATGCTTCGAGCTCAAATAGTTCCTGCTACTAGAGAACAGGGTTGCCAGATGGCGATTTTTTCTCCTTGTTGCTCTTGCTTAATAAACATCAATATACGTAAGAGAGAAAAGGAAAAAAAATCGCCAACTGGTCACTCTGCTAGAGAAATAGTAGGAGAGAACTTCGAAAATACATGCTTCAACAGGACGGTGCAGCACCTCACTATGCACGAGACGTTCGCGCTTACTTAGATGAGATATTTGCTAATCGATGGATAGGAAGAAGGGGCGCAATTGAATGGCCAGCTAGGTCACCAGATTTGACGCCGTTAGACTATTTTTATTGGGGTTATCTAAAGAATCGGGTGTACAAAACGAAACCCCGAAACTTGGAAGAATTACGGCTAAGGATAATAGACGAATCTGCTCTCATTCCCATTGAAACGATCCAAAATAGTGTTAATGCTTTTTACCATCGATTAGCTTACTGTCAAGAAGTGAATGGAGAGCAGTTCGAGCACTTAAAGTAAGATGAGATTATTACTGCTAATAATTAAGTGTGAGAGGCAAGGGGACTCACGTTAATCAAGCACCCCAAACGTGAGAGGCAAGGGGACTCACGCTAATCAAGCACCCCAAACGTGAGAGGCGAGGGGACTCATGTAAATCAAGCACCCCAAAGGGAACAGATTTTACTACGTCCACGTCGTTGTTCCTGGGTAACGCTAAATGTAAAAAAAATGACCTCGCAATGACCTTGAAGGTTCAAACTTACAGATTGGAGTTAATCCATAGCAGGTTCGAGTGAAATTTCCCGCTCTTTTGATTGTTGTTGTGAAAAATAGCCGTTTTCATTAAAAAAAAAGTTAACCTTCGAATGACCTTCAAGGTCTAACGCTAGGTCAAATCCAAGGTCACCATTGGATACCATTATTACAAGAATTCCCTTGACCTTTTTAATACCCCTAAGTCAAACAAGTACAGATCGGAGCCGATCCATACCTAAAACTTAATAACCTTCAGCAGAAGGTTCAAGGTCACCTTGACCTATGACCTGAGTACATGATTAGACGTAAAAATTCTCGCTCTTTCGATTGCTATTGTCAAAAATAGGGGTTCCCATTTAAAAAAACAAAGTTGACTTTGAAATGACCTTGAATGACAAGTTGAAGGTCAAATCCAAGTTCACCACTGGATTCGTCGTAAAAAGTTATTTAAGGAATGACCTTCACCTTTTTTAAAAAAGCTTTTACCTGGAATATTTATTGGGTGTATCGTTACTTTTAGGACACCCTGTAGACTGCGTAACAGAGGGAAAATTCTTATCAACTGCAATGCGCAAAAAACTACTTTCTATTTCAGTTATCCCCTTGTTCTATTACGCTTGCATATCTTACTGCGATTTGCCTGATCACCTTCATATTAAGCTACAGAGATTATTAAATGTATGCGTGTGATATATTTATCAATTAACAAAAGATGCAAGACTCAGCGACTACTACGAAAAGTTGGAATGGGTATCGGTAGCTCAGCGAAGGTAATATTTCATCGATGTCTTAACCTTCCAAATACTCAAGAATCAAAAGCCGGAATACTTGTATACCTTGCTCCCGCCACCCGCCACCCGTTTACCTTGCAGGCATGTATTCTATGACTGTTCTAGAGTCTTTCCATAGGACAACATTGCACCGTCTTGCTGACAGTATTTGATTGCCCTGGTTTCTCCTTCATTCGACTTTCGTAACCCCTCAGGATTAGATAGTTTTGTTCTAAATGATCCCAAGCGCCTCGGATTCGATTCGGCATTCCAATGACTTTATAAGTCACGAAAGCCGTCAAGAGTCACCTATGGGATCTGTTTACCACGATCGGAGACCACTTGAACAGTGTACCGAAACTCGTTACTGGGGCCCACCGCCTTGCGACGGCTAGCCTAGAGTCGTAATTCTCGGTTAGAATGCGGCGGTGTTTAGCTCACCGCCGTCGTCCGCTTTCGGACATAAGCGGCATCCGGGTTAATCTCGCTTCACCCGTCAAGCCTGCTTGCAACCACACACCCCGCAGAGTCCAACCCAATACTGGGGACACGCTGGTGTTTCACTTTCGACTCAGAGGTACACCAACGTGGGACTCGGATCCCAGTCCCTGCGTACCAGAGTAAAGTCATCCTGGTCCAACTGTCGACCTGCCGAAGCAAATCTCCCTATTACTCCCCGGATCCCCGAGGAGGTTTTGCGGTAGGTGGCCTAACGTTCGAATGAATGCAGTTAGCAGGAGAAACTCCTTTGCATTCCGTGAAGCGTTAGATCCCTCTATTCTCATCGTTCAGACGAGGCCGTTCAAATCAAGGGTTCTAACTATTCCACGATGGGATTCAACTGGCGTTCCCTGTTGAGAGAAGCCCTTAAGCACTCTGTACGGACTGGAGAGTCTGATGAGACAGTCTGACCAGCTTCACAGTACAGTGCTTCATGCATGATTGCCAGGGGAGTGGCCGTTTCCTCGAAACATCCGCTCTTTGACTATCACACGGGTTAGGCGTCTTTGGAGTCTGGGGTCGGTCTCTGGGGTTGTCCTCAAGTTTCAGCTTGGAAGGTTCTATGTACTTTTTAGCAAACTTATTGAATGCCTGGTACAATTCCCGGCTACTCACCAGTAAACTCGGTTTGCATGGCCACGTGTGACCATGTTGCCGGACCAAGTTAACCAGGGGTTTCCGGATCTCAACTACGCAGGGACAATCGAAGAGTATGTGACTAGAAGTTTGTTCCTCTCCACATTCACATCTCGAATCTTCGCTCAACCCGAATCGGTTCAGGTAAGACTTAAAAGATCCGTATCCCGTTAGGGACTGCGATGTGTAGTGGTTAGGCTTTAGCCACCCCTTTCGCATCCTGTCATCAACACTGCTGAAAAACTTGTGTGTCTCTGAACCTTTGCCCGTGGTATCCCATCTTCTCTGCCATTGCTCCATGATTTGCTTTCGAACTGTATCTTTCTCAATGGCTGTCGGATCTTTCGGGTCTCCACTACGGCTCCGTTCGATTGGTTCGTCTGACGATTGGACAACTTTGCTACGTCTGATATGGTAATGAGCCACCCTCTCATCTAACATTAAGTCGATGGGAGGAGAGGCAGAGATCACCTGAAGTGCCTCATGGGAGACAGTGCTATAAGCTTTCGAAATCCAGACTAGGGTCTTCCTTTGCAAAGTAGCAAGGATTCTCCTGCTGTGACTGTTAGCCTTGTTCCACCATCCTGCCGCACCGTAGGCGACAATTGGAATGAAGAGGCACTTATATATCAGACTGAGGGATCTTTCTTTCATCCCCCAATTCGCGCCAGAGAGGAGATGTAGTCGACCGAGAAGGTCGAACCACTTTTTTTGCACGTTTTTAACGTGCTGAATGACTCCAAATCTAGGTTCGAATGTGACGCCCAGGTACTTCATTTCTTTAAGCATACGAATGTTTTGGCCTCCCAATTTGACTTTGGGAGGCTTGCTTGAGTCTAGTTTGCCTTTCAATAATATCATTCCCGATTTGGGAATTGATACTTCTAGTTTATGTAGTTTGCACCAATTCTCGACAATGTTCATCATACACTGCGCCTCTGTTTCAAGGTGACGCCGGCTCTTGCCTTCGACGATTGTTATAATGTCGTCGGCATATGCTATCGAATTAAAGCCTGCGTCGTGAAACTCTTTGAGTAGGGTGTCATAGTCTAAGTTCCATCCAAGTGGACCGAAAATAGATCCCTGTGGGCAACCTTTAGTTACTTCCTTTCGTGCTTCGTCGTACGTAACTCTCATGCACACCGTTCGATCTTGGAAGTAACTTTGTATAAGGTTATAGACGTTTGTGGGGCATTGTCTGTCTTTTAGCTGTTTTAAAAGACTAGGCCACCACAGATTGTCAAATGCCCCAGAGATGTCGAGTGGGAACGATAAGACGTATTTGCACTGCCTTTCCTCTACTATTCGCGTCAGCCTTATTATCGCATCTTCCGTCGACTTTCCTGGTGTAAAACCGTATTGGTCAGTCGACGTACTAATGTGTGTGCGCTCTGATGTTTGTCCTGACTCCGAGTTCACAGGCTGTTTTAGTCGCTCTATAATGAGCCTTTCCAACGTTTTACCCATTATGCTTAGTAAGCATATGGGCCTATATGACTTCACAACCTGCTCATCTTTGTCAGGAGCTTTGAGCAACGTAATTAGCATTCCCTCTTTCCATCTCTTTGGGAAGACACCATACTTGAGACAAGCCTTGTATAATTTGTCAATTTCGTCTAGCAGTGGAATTGCATTTTTAAGTACCTCCGCTTCAATTCTGTCAGTACCTGGACTTTTCCCGCTTTTGTTGGTTCGAATTGCTTGAACTATTTCAAGCCGGGTAAATGGAGGTGCCTCACTCGAGATATATACTTCCAGGCAAGCCTGTCGGATCTCATGGTGAGCTTCTGTCTCTCCTGATTTGTCATCGTCTGGTACTAACTGCTGGAGCAGAGATTCGCACGTTTCCTTCCAGGTAGTTGTCGATCCGTTTATTCCTGTCACAGTATTGAGAGCTTTGGTGGTGCTCATCTTGCCCGATACAACTCGGTACGGAATACTCCATACGTCTTTGTTGCCTTCGAGTGTGATGTAGCTCCTCCAGCTCCTCTTTCTGGACATACTTGTTTCAGACTTGTATTCTCTCTTAGCTTTTCTTACATGTTTGAGCGTTTTGTTCTGGAATCTTTGCGATCTGGTCTCAGACGTCCCGCTTCTCTTCCTCAGGTAGAGCCATTTCCGTTCGAGTCTTTTGGTTCTACATTTGAGGTGTGTCAGCCGTGGATTCCACCATGGAGCAGCTTTAGAAAATCGCTTCTTCATGGGGATCGCCTTCTTACAAGCATTAATGATTGATTCTTCGAGTTCGCTGGCATATGTGTCAACATCCTTTTTAGAATCAATCTGCAAGTCCGATAGGCGCGTCTTTTCGACTTTTAGAGCCTCTTTGAAGACTTCCCAGTCCGCTTTTCGGATATTGAAACGTGGTTCCATTATCTTTACTTGGCGAGTCGGTTGTCTCTTAAAGTCCAGTGTTATGGAAATAGGTCTATGATCACTCGTACTCCAGTCCTCAACCTTCCATTCGGTTATGAGGTGGCTTAGGCTCCTGGTCACGAGTGTTACGTCTATGAAGGTTTCCCCTCTTACGCTTACACAAGTGGCCTGTTGCCCTTGCCGGTTCACTACCGTAAGGTTGTGCTCGAGAATAAAGTCCTCAAGTAATTGTCCTCTGCCATCTCTCGTTGGCGAGTCCCACCAAGTAGACTTAGCATTCGCGTCCATTGCTATAAGAACCTTTTGGTCTTTAAGCTCGGATAGAATGCGTCTAATCTGCGTCAGATATATCCCTATGGGATCTCTGAATTGGCAGTATAAAGTGACCACATAGAAGTTGCCAAAGCGACCGCTCACCATTGAGCATACGCAATGGCTGGTGCAGAGCTGGGAGATTCGTGTGTACGTAAGGGTACCAGAGCTATATAAAATAGCAGCCGAGGGTTTTTCCCCGGGTTTGGTCCCTACTATTGTACCAATGCTTAGTCCAATCCCCGAGATACATCCTTTAAAGGAGTATGGTTCTTGAACTAGAGCCAAATCTACTCCTGCTCTGACCATGTGTTCGCGAGTTTCGTCTGTGACGTTTCTCGCACGAGCCATGTTTAGCTGGAGGATCTTAACTTTCAGGCCTCTGTCAGAGCTTGACTCTGTTTGAGGCCCGTCCGTACGAGTCCGACTCCTAGTTAAACTTATTCGATCGACAGGGTTTGTGTCCAAGCATGCCGCCTTGGAGGACCCTTTCATCGATCCACCCTTTCGCTTTCGAAGACGCTGCCGTTCCTTATTGGAAGAGGGTACATTTAATGGTAAGCGCTTGTTAGCGATCCTCTCAAGTGCAATTGTCTCCTAAATTAAAAAACGTTTAAAAAGTTTTCTTGATACCCCCACAAGATATCGAAAATAGCGTGAAAATACGCGAGTGCCGGGTCCGTACGGCGGAGAGATTCTTCTTAACACTAAACTTATCGTTCCCTAATATTGTACAGTATTTACAGCCTTATATATTATATTATCTTACGTCTACTATCTATCTACACTTACACCTACTCGTCTCTTTGAGACGGAATCTAGAATCTTGTTTCGTGCATTTCTTTTCATTACCCAATGGATATTATTATTTTTGAGTTTGATTAGATTATCCAAAGGGTTCAAATAGTGCATTGATGGATAATCATCTTGATTCATATTCCATCGTTTTATCATTATAGAATGCTCTCCATAGAAATCTTTATATTTACATGGCATTAGGCCAATCTCGCTATCGCAAACGGGTTACGGCTGATTGCCGCTCCCCGGATCTCTATTATTTACAGGATCAATTGCATCTCGAGTTTATCTGCATTTGGCAGTTCTTTTATGTACAAGATTCAGGCTAGGTATGGTTGCCTGCCTTTAGCGTCATAATCGGGTGTTTCTCTATGTGGTACTCTATTGGTAAGACTCGCTTTGGCAAACTGCTCAGGCTTTGGATCGCACTGGAATGGAATAGAGATTCTCCTTAGTTGTCGTTCGAGAATCTCCACAGGGTCCACTTAGTTCCCAACGACTTCCATGCTTTCGAAGTTTCCAAATGCTAAACTGGTTCAGTTTGAGTTACCCTTACTTCTTGGTCTGTCTCCTCACTATCCTTTTATGCTACTTTCGAAAAATCTCCTGAAATGGAAAAACCCACCCTTACGGGTGGGTGATGAGCTCATGTCCGAAAACCTGAGTTCTTAGCATGGATAGTTACCTTGCAGGCAGTGAATATTTGGGATGCCCTTTTCATCGAGTTACGCCTCAGTACTAGCATCTCATTATTTAAAAGTAGGTTAGTGGCATTTATGCGCGACGGTCATGTAATTACCCTCCACATATTATAGTCAGCTAGTATTATTATCTCCATTAACTAAATTGTTACTTGATTCGTTGTGTTATTTCAAATATTATTTTCAAATATTATATAAGATGATTATAATTTTCTTATTCTTATTTTTATTAAATTTACTATGCCAACGTACATGATTGCCAATGGCCTGACCAAGATTTACGTTGTTTCACATATATTGCGATTCAAACCGATTAGCGCCCCCTAAATATAAATATAATGCTGAATGATCCAACATAGAAATTGTTAAATTGCGCTAAAATGATGAGTTTTATAAGAATTCTGTAAATTGTAAATTGTACACTGCGCTGTCAATTTATGCTAATATTGTAGAACAAAAATTGTACTTGCCTTATGGATATATTTATCCTAGGCATAATAAATGCTATTCAATCAAAAACTCTCTCTCTCTCTCTCTCTCTCTCTCTCTCTCTCTCTCTCTCTATCATATTGATCATTTTAAATCAAATCTGTTCAATCATCTACTTGGTCTTGACTGTTCAGATAGAGTGGACTATTCGTGAAAATCTAATCCATCCCCGGATAATTAATCTTATTTTACTTCTACTGTATAATGTACATAATTTTTGCGCTATTGATTCTATAAATTTATTCTCGCTTGGTCATGTCATCTATATCTTGATGCAAATATTACAATTATAATAATAACTTGTACAACAGTGTCAAGTTTGTTCTAACTTTTATACTAGCAGAATTACATTTCATCAGAGTAGTTTTATAAATATATATATGGGATATTCCACGTGAAGTAGTCTGATAAAAATTTTAAATTGCACCAAATTTTGGTACACATTGCAAATGCTTTTAAGAATACAGAAAAAAATTTTTAGGTGCTGGTATTTATTAGCTCAAAAGTTATTCTAACCTCAAAAAGTGAACTTTTTCCAGTTTTTTTCAACACCAGCTGGGTTCATCGCTATTTAACTCAAAATCTATCAACTTTTACTATAGAACATTATATGTAACATTCGTTGCTTATTGTGTCTAGAATTTATTCTTCTGGGTTAGAATTTCTAATTTCAAGGTGAATGTTATATAAACTACATGTCAAAATTCAATTTAAAAAAAGTGCAAGTGCGCCACAATTGATTTTTTTATCCAAAAGTCTAAAAAAAACTAGAAGTAATACCTTTCAAATGGTTTCAAACATTATTATGGACTTCAATTCTGTAAAAAGTTATAATAATTTGAAGAAGCACGAAATTTTTTTTTAAATTTAAATGGGAAATACCATCTTAATTTTTGTGTATTTTTCATCTTTCTTTAAATTATCATAACTTTTTACAGAATAAAAGGCCATAAAAATGCTACAAACTATTTGGAAGGTATTGCTCTAAGCTTTCTTTTAGACTTTTGGATAAAAAAATCAAATGTGGCTTACTTACACTTTTTTTAAGTTGAATATTATCATGTAGTTTATGTAACATTGACTTTGAGATTAGAAATTCTTACCCAGAAGAATAAATTCTAGACATAATTAGCAACGAATGTTACATATAATGTTCTATAGTAAAAGTTGATAGATGTTGCGTTAAATTGCGGTGAACCCAGCTGGTGTTGAAAAAAAAATCACTTTTTAAGGTTAGAATAATTTTTGAGCAAATAGATTCCTGTACCTAAAAATTTTTTTCTGTATTCTGAAAAACATTTGCAATGTGTACACAAAATGTGGTGCATTTTAAAATTTTGTTCGGACTACTTCACGTGGAATATGCCATATATATATATATACGAGGGGGGCTTCGCCCCCTGTACGCTTCGCGCGCCAGCCCCTATTTTTAATTTCGAAAAAGGTTTTTCGTAATTAATTTATTTAAAACAATGTTTTAAATTGTATTATTTTTTCACTACCATGCACACCTTAGAAATTAAACAGATTCACACAACACCTTGGAGGTACTGTTATAGTGCATTGGGTTTTATACCAAAAATTTAATTTTTTTTTAAGTACTATTATAAGTTATAAATAAAAGTTTTTACCAAACTTTTCTGTAATGAAATCAGAATAAAAATAATTAAAAAAATAGCGACATATAAAATGTTAAGTGTAAATTTTAAACTATATGAATTCTTATAAAGCTTAAATTTTTATTTTAATAATTATAAATGTTAATGAAACATTAACTTAGCAAAAATAGTAAAGTGCATATACTTGCTAAATTGTAGTATTTAGTAACTACTTATTAAAATTTTGAATTATTTTAAACGGATCTAAATAGAACTTCACCTCCTAAAATTAATTTATTTAATGACACATGATCATCGACAAAAGTTATATGTCATTAATATTTTGTACTTTTAGAGTAACATAACTTTCTCCTTAAATAAATAAATTTTTCCATTAATTTTACAGAACTATTTATAACATTTTAGCGGCATATAAATAAAAACATGTTTCTTCCATCTCTCCCGTAATTCGTACTTTGCACCCTCTTTCAAAATTTGCGTTTTAATCCATAATGATATCCAATTTATTTTTCCCTTTAGTTAGAGAGCCCATATATTTATTTTGATTATTATAAACAAATTCATTCCTTAAATAACCTTCTGTTTCTAATAAATACATACTTGTTTATTTAAAATATATTTTTTTTATTATTTTAACGTCGCCTTTTTATGCTCCCAAACCGGTGCTAATCAGCGACGGAGGTCATACGATGTCTTGGTGAAGAAAGCACTTGATGAAAATACATTCGCCAGTGGTGCTTGTATCAATCGGCCGGGGCCGGGAATCGAACCTGGGACCTCCGGATTACGAGCCTGACGCCATACCGACCGAGCCATCGCAGACCTCTATTTAAAATATTGTTTTATATAAATATACATTATCTACTCACTTATATATACATACAATTTTGAAATTTTAATTTAAAAAATATTTAAAATAAATGCTTCTAAATTAATAATTTTAGAAAAACTTTTCAAAAGTAATTCGTATTTTATATTGCCACTCTTAAAATTTGAATTTCTTTTGCCATTACTGTTTATAATAGAATTATCTTAAAAATGCAATAATTAATGTATGAAATTTTTAAGCCATTGTATATCATATGGATATTTCGAATAGTGTATGTTATTATACTTGGTTAATATTAATTTTATCTTCAAACAATTTTGTATCTGTATTTAAAGCATTACATTGAATTTTTGATCCGTTATTATTATTGAGTACACATTAAAAAATGTTATGAGTTTTATCAAGACCACCCTGTAGCACAGAAAATTTCTGATTATTATATCTATGTATATTGTAAAAAAATTTGCCAGCTAACGCTGCCGCTGCCGCAATTTTGTTACAGCAATTTTCTATGAGGCAGGGTGATCTTTTTCTGTCATATGCGTGTCGTATATATATATATATATATATATATATATGGGGTATTCCACGTGAAGTGGTCCAATCAAAATTTTAAAAGGCACCAAATTTTGGGTACACATTGCAAATGCTTTTAAGAATACAGAAAAAAATTTTTAGGTGCTGGTATTTATTAGCTCAAAAGTTATTCTAACCTCAAAAAGTGAACTTTTTCCAGTTTTTTTCAACACCAGCTGGGTTCATCGCTATGTAACTCAAAATCTATTAACTTTTACTATACAACATTATATGTAACATTCGTTGCTAATTATGTGTAGAATTTATCCTTCTGGGTTAGAATTTCTAATCTCAAGGTCAATGTTACATAAACTACATGTCAATATTCAACTTAAAAAAAGTGTAAGTTCGCCACAATTGATTTTTTATCCATAAGTCTAAAAGAAAGCTTGGAGCAATACCTTCCAAATGGTCTGTAGCATTTTTATGGCCTTCAATTCTGTCAAAAGGTTATGATAATTGAAAGAAACACCAAATTTTTTTAAAAATTTAAATGGGAAATACCATGTTAATTTTTGTGAATTTTTTCTCTTTCTTTAAATTATCATAACTTTTTACAGAATTGAAGGCCATAAAAATGCTACAGACCATTTGAAAGGTTTTGCTCCAAGCTTTCTTTTAGACTTTTGGATATAAAAATCAATTGTGGCGAACTTACACTTTTTATAAGCTGAATATTGACATGTAGTTTATGTAACATTGACCTTGAGATTAGAAATTCTAACACAGAAGGATAAATTCTACACATAATTAGCAACGAATGTTACATATAATGTTGTATAGTAAAAATTGATAGATTTTGAGTTAAATAGCGATGAACCCAGCTGGTGTTGAAAAAAACTGGAAGAAGTGCACTTTTTGAGATTAGAATAACTTTTGAGCTAATAAATTTCAGTATCTAAAAATTTTTTCTGTATTCTGAAAAACATTTGCAATGTGTACTCAAAATTTGATGCATTTTAAAATTTTGATCGGACCACTTCACGTGGAATACCCCATATATATATATGGGTGGTTCTCTGTGACATCGAAGATGAAAAAAATAAATATTGCTATAACTGTGGGAATATGTTTTAGAGGTATCCAGTAGTTCTCCTGAATTTTTTCAGATTTTTTCTGGGCCATTATTTTAAGTTACAGAGAGACAAAGTTGACATTTTAGCACTTTCTTGCATTATATGCCCATTTTCATGAATTTTTAGCTCCCAGAGGATGCATTTTTCACTAAAAACATAACTGTGACTTTTTTTGTAAAATTTTCCGAACTTTTCATTAAAAATACTTTTAAAGACATAAATGTATGCTGTCACACTCTTGTAAGCCATTTAAACCTTAAATAGTGAAAATCAGCAATTCTGCTCCGGACTCTGGTAACCTAATACTGTCTAAAAGATGTCTTTTTATAGTCAGAAACTGCCTAAAAATTTCCAGAGTGGGTCTTAATCAGTAAGATCACTTATGGTCAAAATATCCGGGAAAAGTGCCCGAAATATTAATAGAAATGTATATTTGTTGCCTTATAACGATGAATCTATTAGCATGATCATTGCGAAAAAATTTGTGCATAAACCTTGGAGTGGTAGAAAAGTATCTTCACTTGATTTCAGTATCCATCTAATCCCCTGTAAGCTGCTAAAAATACAAATATTATTATAAAATTATAAAAAATTATTTTTTAAACATTTATAATGCTGTATTTTTAGTTTTACATCCCTTACAAGAATTATAATACTAATCTGAAGGATTACTATAAAAGTATCAACATTCTTATTATTATTATTCAGCAATACATTGTTTAGATTTCACAAACTTGTCACTGTCACGTTATCATATTATTCATTATAATTATATACCCGATTTATTTATATATCTTTTGTATTAAATACGTATATTCAGTTATTGTAATAATGATGTTTATATATTTATAGTAATCCTTCAGATTAGTATTATAATTCTTGTAAGGGATGTAAAACTACAATTCAGCATTATAAATGTTTAAAAATTAATTTTTTACATTTGTATAATAATATTTGTATTTTTGCAGCTTACAGGGGATTAGATGGATACTGAAACAAGTGAAGATACTTTTCTACCACTCCAAGGTAAGTGCACAAATTTTTTTGCAATGATCATGCTAATAGATTCATCGTTATAAGGCAACAAATATACATTTCTATTAATATTTCGGGCACTTTTCCCGGATATTTTGACCATAAGTGATCTTAATAATTTAGACCCACTCTGGAAATTTTTAGGCAGTTTCTGACTATAAAAAGACATCCTTTAGACAGTATTAGGTTACCAGAGTCCGGAGCAGAATTGCTGATTTTCACTATTTAAGGTTTAAATGGCTTACAAGAGTGTGACAGCATACATTTATGTCTTTAAAAGTATTTTTAATGAAAAGTTCGGAAAATTTTACAAAAAAAGTCATACTTATGTTTTTAGTGAAAAATCCATCCCCTGGGAGCTAAAAATTCATGAAAATGGACATATAATGCAAAAAAGTGCTAAAATGTCAACTTTGACTCTCTGTAACTTAAAATAATGGCCCAGAAAAAATCTGAAAAAATTCAGGAGAACTACTGGATATCTCTAAAACATATTCCCACAGTTATAGCAATATTTATTTTTTTCATCTTCGATGTCACAGAGAACCACCCATATATATATAAACACCAGTATCGGTACTTATGGTGACACTACGTGTTATCTTGGTGTTTTGAGGTTATAAAACATATGTAACGACTCAGATATAAGGGGGAGAATATTAATTGATAGAATAATGCATAAAAAACCAATAACCCAAATACCTAAATATACCTCACGGGTAAAAAAGCACACTTTGACCTTATAATATTAATGAAGGATTGAAGTTATAACCTCATTCGAAGTGCCGGAGGCCTCCGGCACCTCGAAAGACGTTATAGCTTCAATCCTTCATTAATATTATAACGTCAAAGCAGGGCTCACAAAGATAATTTTCCGATTTTTTGTGTGTCGGCATAAGTACGGATACATGGTTGAATTTTCAGTGGAATTATGCTGACGTCGGCATAATTACCCCAAAGTAAGCACAATTCCCATTTCCCGTAAGAATTTGTCGGCATAAGTACCGATTGATCAATTTATACATATATATATATATCATATATATATATATATACACACACACACATATATATATATATATAAAATATATGTAAGGTGGAGGGTGCAGTAAAAAGATTTTATTTTTAAATTTTCATACACTTTCATACATTTCCATGTATTTCTGCACAATATCGTATATCTGACAATACACAATTAGACCTTAGGTGGAGTAATAACGCGATTTTCGTAATACGGCGCATAATCATGGTGGAGGGTCAAGTGGAGGGTGTAGTGGAGGGGCAGTAGAAGGGAGTGGAGGGAGGTGAAGGGAGGTAGAGGGAGATACCGAAATAATATAACAAACAAAAAACGTTTAATTTAAAAGAATTTTACCTTAAAATGTGGAGGGGTAGTGGATGGACGGTGGAGGGAGGTGGAGGGTCTGATTTCCAAATTTTTTGTTGTAACTATATAATATAGGAAGATATATGTATATATATTTCTCTGTAGCTTTTTCGGCCTTCAATTCTGTAAAAAGTTATGATAATTTGAAGATAGACAAAATGTTTACAAATTTAACATGGTAATTCCCAATTTATTTTAAAAAAAAAATCATGTTTTTTTAAATTATCATTACTTTTTACAGTAAAAATGGTACAGACTATTTGAAAGGTATTGCTCCAAGCTTTCTTTCAGACTTGGATAAAAAAATCAATTGTGGCGCACTTGCACATTTTTCAAGTTGAATATTGACATGTAGTTTATGTGACATTGACCTTAAGATTAGAAATTCTAACCCAGAAGGATAAATTCAAGACATAAATAGCAACGAATGTTACATATAATGTTCTATAGTAAAAGTTGATAAATTTTGAGTTAAATTGCGGTGAACCCAGCTGGTGTTGAAAAAAACTCGACCAAATTCACTTTTTGAGGTTAGAATAACTTTTGAGCTAATAAATTCCAGTATCTAGAAATTTATGCTGAAAAATATTTCTAGTGTGTATCCAAAATTTGGTGTATTTTAACCTTCCCGGTAAATCCATCTGCTCAACTATTCAATATCATTTCTCACATCAACAATTCTATCCTTTCGATTTTTGGTACTTTATCACCCAATAGACTCCTTTTTGTCAAATCTTAGGTTATCCATGAGATGAGGTTTATCATCAGGAATGGGAATGCAGCTTACTATAAATATAAACTGTGTGACGTGGTATTCGCGAACCCGGTACACTAAATTATTTTTAATAATTAAAATTAACCGTTGGGCCGCGTTGCCCAATACCGCGCACACAATTAATTTATTTGTTTACACGACCTGCGGGCTGTCGCCAGGAACGCGAGTTCGCTGGGACGTACGGTATGGAGGATTCGGGCGATCCTCCTTGTCTCGACACGATTTATAAAAATTAAATGAGCGTCGGCGGGAGCGGGAAGAAT
This sequence comes from Theocolax elegans, assembly GCA_026168455.1. Taxonomy (NCBI): domain Eukaryota; kingdom Metazoa; phylum Arthropoda; class Insecta; order Hymenoptera; family Cerocephalidae; genus Theocolax; species Theocolax elegans. The sequence goes on from CM047425.1 coordinate 49,421,254, forward strand.
AATAAACAAACTCACAATTAAAATAAAATAATATAAATATTTATTTTAATTAAATAATTAACAAAATGGCCACTTAGGTCGCGTGCCGCGACAACTGTTGCTTCGCGCGGGCGGAAGTCCCGGGAAACCTGTCGGATCGAGATCCTCGCCTGCGACAGGTTTCGCTCCCAGGAACCGCTGGTCGAGTACCGTCGTACCCGAACACACTCCCGATGTACACACACACAAGGAAGGGGGGAGGGTCACGATAGTAAACTAAAACACTTACCGGTGACGTTCCTCGGGGATGGCCCAGCCGATCCTCGGCGACTGGTCGACCTCCTTGACAAGGGGACGACCGGTGGTTGAGGTGGTGAAGACGGCCCTTGCCGCGGCGAGTGAGTCGCGATCCGCGGTATCACACGCGCACGACCCCGCCTTTTTACACACACACACACACACACAAAACTACACGGGACACACGTGTTTATCCACCCGGGTCTCCGCACTTAGCTCTGCTCCGGAACAACCGTTCACAGAGCTTACTACAGAGATGGGTGGAATGTACTCTCGGCACTCACGAGTAGTACAGAACGTATATACAATATAATAATCCGTCCCGATCGACGGATCATTACACACTGATTAGGCGATCGCCTAATTTCTCGAAAAAGGGATGGGAGTGGGGAAACTCACACGCGTAATTGTACACTCGTAGAAAAATAAACAAGTGTCGTCGGTTAGCCTTGACATACGAAAGGCTCCGACAACTTACAATTCGCGAATTTAAATACTCTATTCGTCGTGAATAGATTGTGTGACGATTTCCGTCACAACTGTCGGGTCTGTTTTCAAATTATCAATCATTTAAATATCTACGTAGCCGTATTTCTAATGCCCTCGGCTCAAACAAATTGCGTTATTTAAGAAATAAGTCTAATATTGCATGTGATTCGACACAGAAGTGGAAATGTCTTTAAAATATGGGCCTAGGTGCCAGATCTTGACCGTCACCTTTAACCTATTTTTCTATTCAAGTCAACTCACAATATGTATCCATTTAAAATATCATCTCCCAGCTTTCGCCTGGATTCTTGGACAGACTTTTCTTTTCAATAAATCAATCATCTGTGACTTCCCTTTTAAATTAATTTTCCCCTGTCATCACCATGGGAGTCCAGAAGATTATCTCAAGGGCCTATCGTCTAAGGCAGTGAGTATCGATGGGATTTCAGTGAAAATGTTAAAAATGCTCGAATCATAATTATCACCGTTTTTACTAGACTTATTTAATAAACTATTAAATAAGTCAGGAAAAGAGAATCTTTTCTAATTGTTGGAAACGAACACTTCTGGTCTTTCTGGCGAAGTCGAGCAGAAGTAGATCGTGTTCTGATACGTGACCCATTGCAAGGCTCTGTGAGCTCTCTAAAGTTTTTAAACGGTTAGTCCGTGAACGGCTTTCATTCCGTCTACAAAACAACAAACGCCGGGTTTTGTAGGGCTTATAGTACTCAGACAGTACTTTGAGGAGTCATATACGATATTTGCAGAGTAATTAATGCTCGTAAGATCACGATTCTTGTCCTGTTCAACGTTTCCAAGGCGTTTGACACTATAACGCACGGTCCTCTCTTATATAAGCTTTACAATATGGGTTGCTCTCACACGGCGTTAAACTGGTTTTATCGATACCTGGTAAACCGTACACAGGTTGTGGTTGACGAGATCGGTGAAATGTCGGAGTGACACGGGATGAATTCGGATGTACCTCAGGGTAGTTTCTGGGTCTGATATTGTTCTCTATTTTTATAAGTGATCTGCCTAGTGTCCTTAAGTACAATATTTGCATGTTGTTTGCCGATGATGTCAAGGTTTATCACTTGTTGTTTCCTGCAGGACTTTAATAATGCCGTACTTTGACTATCCGTGTATACAATGATGCCTATCAGACCAGAAACTTCCAATTACAACGCTTGCTTAACGCCTGTGTGAAACAGAGTGGCTAATTAATCGAATGAATTTTTATTTTTATAATGACTAAATAACAATTTATTCATATTCGCGTTGTTATTTGTCTTATTATTTATAAAATATTTTATTCGGTATTCGTAGCGAATAGTTATTCGAAATATTCGTCATCTGATATACGTTATTCATCTATTCGAAATTCATTATTCTTATTGTTAAAGACGAATATTTAATATATTAATTAAAAATATATCAAGTTAACAAAGAATGGAAGGTCAATCAATCCATTAACCTTTAGAGGACAGGATGGCCCCTATACGGGTCATGCCCATGATCGACCTTTTACATGTGTTAGGTTTGAGATGTGAGACAACACATAAACTCGATTTCTATAGAAAAGTCAGAGAAAACAGTAAACCCAAATCCCCGTCCTCTAAAGGTTAAAAGTGATCCGATGTTTTTAGACATTAATTTTATTGGAAAAAAAACTTTTTTGAACCAGAAAATTCCTGTCCTCTAAAGGTTAACGACCAAAACGGCCGATGTTAGTCTAACTTTGCATAGCAAAATTTTAGGTATTCAACGAAGTAGCAACTGGGTCTAAATTACGATTCTTTATATTTATTGGTTTTCTTGTATATTTATTTTATTATTTATTTATTTGTTTATTTTGCATTGTAACGGTGTGCTTGCCTAGGAGAAAAATAATCGAGTCGCCCGTATCATAACCACATAGTTCGTGGCGTACAAACCTGACTAGTATCGCCGACTTGGTATGTCGTACTCGATGTTTAAACCAACCTATATATCTATATATATATGATTTTTACAAATATTTCCCTCGTAGCGGCTGTAGCGGTTACCTGTCCGCACACTTGCCGTTAAAGTTATTTGGAAATCGTACTTCGATTTCCAATAACGACAGGTAAACTAATAATCTTTCCCGATCAGGACTCTTACGACCTTCCTCTGTCCCCACTTGAAATGAGGAGGCGATCTGTGGGTCTTCTTGATTTGAAAGACATCATTGTTGCCTCTCACCCCAGCTGTATGGCAACTCGCTTTCACGGATTTTAACGTACCTTCAAGAATCTTTGTGAACCGTTCCAAAAAATCCGGTTGGGTCGGTTCAGTCGTGTCCTTGGCTACGCTTGCTACCTTGGATTTAGCGTTCGGCCGCTTCTTATTCCTCGACTTATAGGCTAATTCAGGCAGCATTAAGTCTTCCTTTGCGGGAGTTCGTTCGTTTCGTTTGACTTGGCTTCAACTCTCTTGAACAACCGTTGAAGCTGAGGTAGCATATTGCGGTACAGATGATCTAACTGGCTGCGCTCATCGGGAATAGGCTTGAGCTTACGCATTATCGCAATCGAGCAGGTAATGTAATCTCTTACCGGCTCATCTTCGCCTTGCGTGCGAGCATTAGACTCCTCGATGAGCCAGTGTTGATAACTCTGGCCCATCCCGTACCACATCTTGGCACATCTTACAAAATCTTGCCATGAGTGCCATCTATCCTTCACGTTCCGATACCACGTAGCTGCATTATCGGTGAGAAGCTCTAACAAGGACGGTAACACCTCGTCCTCGCTGAGGTTGGCGAGTATTCTGCAATCCTCTACTCGCCTAAGAAACGCTTCAATACTCTGGCTTTTGTCTCCAGAGAATCGAACTCCCCACTTACGAACAATTGCGCCGACATCGCGCACTGTCCCGGCCGATCTAGTTGTGGATTAGCCGGTTACGTTTGAATCCATTCGACTAGGGTAGGGAGAGCTAGAATATGGAGGCTGACCTTGTCTCCATATCTCACCCCTCCCCAAAGCTCCTCTAGCAGATGTTTGAAGCGCTTAAGAACCATCGCACTCTACCTGCACTTGTCGTGGCCTTTCGTCCGTATCGTCCAGTGTATGACACGCATACGTATCCTGGAATCGGACATGCTGGTTCGTCTCTCGATTTCTGTTGGCGGTCGTCCTCTGTGTACTATCGCGGGCGTAGAAATCTGTTTTCAAAGCGCACACTTGAGCCTCCAAATCTTTCATCCGTGTTGACAAGATGGCCCGTTGCTTCAACTGCTCTGTCAACATCGCAGCAAACGTTGCTGGTATCTCGAACTGTACGCCGTCTGTAGACATTAGCGTGATCCACTCTTCTCCATTAGCTTCTTGGCTGGAGATTTCGGATTGTTGATACTCTGCATGCTGATCTACCTCAGTATTTGCATCTGTCTCTTGCCCTTCTACATCTGGAACGTCCAGTGCAAGAGTCTGTTGTAAAACTTCTACAACAGCTGGATCAGAATCCGGATCATGTATTGTCGGATTCTGGGCATACATAGCCTCGAACCAATCCAACCTCCGCCTATTTCGCCTTTTGCGATCCACCAATAGATTAGTTTCTTCCGCAAAATCCTGAGCCGTATAATTCCCCATTAACCATCTTTGGAGACGCTCGGCTCTCTTATAATTTGGGCCTTCAATTCGCATCTCCAATGACTCCAGGTGAGCCCTTATCCGTTCACCGGATTGAGTATCAATCCAGTTATCAATTTGGTCAGTCATCGATTCTGCCATATTATCTGAAAACTATCGCCGATTGATTAACAAAAAATAAAAAAAATCGCTTCCGCAGGTACTTGTGCAAGGTTTGTGTATTCAACACTAGGTGGTGTTAAACTTACTAAATTATTGGGCCACTGTGTTGAAGACTGTGATCTTTGAAACTTGCTTGTAAAAAAAATAAAAAATTTTATAATTTTGACACCTAATTAACAAATAAATTAAATTTCACTTTCAATTTAAATTTGTTATACGCATTCCAGTCTAATTTATTTTAAAATACTATACCCGATTTTGAACGAAACCACAAAAAAATTTTGTACAATAAATAAATCAAATAAAATATTAAACATTTAAAAAAAATTTTCAATCCGATAAAATGAGAAAAAAACGGATTATCCTCGGCTCTCGGTCACCAGCGCACCTAAATATACTTAACAATAAATAAACTCATCGTTAAATTAATAAATACATTAATAAATCAATCTATACATAAATTAATAAATAAATATATTCCTACCTAACCATATAGAATATCTATCGCAGTGACCTCTTACAATCGCGTGATACATAAAAAAAATTAAATACAATTTTTATTATAACGCGAGAGCCGATACGCGTAGTCAAAATTATAATTTAAGTAAATTTCAAAAATCACACCCTTGCACAGGAGTTTATTACTTTCGCTAATTTTCCGACTAACCTATACGGAATCAGGGACACGTGTTTTTAAATCGCGGACTTCAAACAATTCTATCTCATGTAAATAAATAAATCTGAAATTAATATAATTTACGTGTGTCAACAATTATCAAATAGAAATTTTATTATTATCGATTTCGGATTTCTTCCTCACAGAAACAAAAAAAACGAAGAAAATCCGATAAAATTATCTAAATTAGTGTCAAACACAATAATTTATTGATTGAAATTAATTGCAATTCCATTAATTCAATTATCGACAATAATTAATACATTAATCAACGTAACTAACGTATTAATGACCAAACACACGTAAATCAACCGAGCATACGTATAAATAATTCAATTCCGGTCCGTTCCTATTCTCTTGTTGTGCACCGTATACGCATATTCAACTATTCTGACGTCTAGGGACTTTATTCTTTACTTAGTTGGGCGCCATGTAACGGTGTGCTTGCCTAGGGGAAAAATCATCGAGTCGCCCGTAACACAACCACATAGTTCCTGGCGTACAAACCTGACTAGTATCGCCGACTTGGTATTTCGTACTCGATGCTTGAACCAACCTATATATCTATATATATGATGTTTACAAATATTTACCTCGTAGCGGCTGCGGTTACCTGTCCGCACACTTGCCGTTAAAGTTATTTGGAAATCGTGCTTCGATTTCCAATAACGACAGGTAAACTAATAATCTTTCCTGAAATAGACCATGGAAAGAAAATTATATGTGTGTTCGCGAGAGCCCATATACTGATATACGGCTCATAGGATAACGGAGGAATATCTATATGCGACGGTTTTAATTATATAAATCAACACGATTTGAGATGCAATATATTAAATATAAAATAAATATCGTTCGAGGTAACGCACGCACGAGAATTGAATCGTAATCGTTGGCTCAACGCGGGGGCAAAGAGGGGTACGCGAACTAACTTTCCTAAACTATGAACAACCACGATAAAGCTAATTTATTCGCGATAATTATCGCTCGCGTGAGAAGTGGTACCACTTATTTTTTATTTTATCCGTATCGCAGAGGACTTGTCACGGAGAAATAGCTTTCTCTCTCTCTCCCTTGCTTGTGACTGCTCTGTAGACGGGATAAATCCTCAACCGCCGATTAATTCGCGTCGTGCGTATATTGAATAACACAAATAAAATGTCACGCAGAAAACTCTCGGAAAATATCCGTGTAAACCGGGACGTTAACAGCCGCACGTGTCGTCGTGATCTCTCTACTTCGTACCGGTCGTCCTGCGCGCGCAGCCGCTCTCTCTCTCTCTCTCTCTCTCTCTCGAATTGCCGATTTTCGTTGCGCGGGCCTCGGCCGTTCGGGTCGTTGGCTATATATATACTTATATATAGCGCTCGTGTTTACCTACCGAATTCGATAATGGTGCGTGAATATCACTTACCATTACAGTATTGTTTTCAGTATTTCATTATTTTATTATTTTATTATGTTATTATACAATGAGCTGCATTGTTGTTATACTTTATTACTGTTATTGCTGTTATTATTGCTATCACTACTACTGTTACCGCTGCTATTACTTATGTTTTATTGTTAGTTAATTTAATTTTATTTTTTACTCTTCGTTATATTATCGCTGATTTTAATTTGTCTTACTATGTATTATAATGTTCTTAGCACAATGTATTCATAGAGCATTCTCAGGTTTTTTACCCCCAGTAATCAATAAGAGTTATCAATCAATTTTTATTCCTACGGAGATTACCGCCTCGGCCTTCCTTCCTTTTCAGTGACAATCCAACACAACACAACACACAACACAAACGAGTCTATAAAACACTCTCTATGTAACTATGTAGTTTCACCCGATAACACAAGTCGCGTACAGTATTCTAACTGCCAATTTGCGCACGGCACTCCTCTGGATTTCACTTTCGCGTTCTTTGCCTGATCGGTAACTCGCTTACCGTTATATGATAGTATCATACAGTTTTATACAGATTTTTCTAGCAGACCATACAAGATAATATACTTTTATGTAATCTAGTGTTCTCGCGTTTTTTATAAAGGCCTCGTTAGTTTATCCATGAAACTGGTTAAGATTTCTACCAGAGAATAGAAATAGTTATAATTCGTCTAATTCTTATTTCTCCCATAACTTTTGACCATATTAAAATATTTGAACTTCCTTTTTTTAAAACGTATCTACTCGATCTCAGCTTTTTTTTAAAATATAGTTTATACGTACATCTTTAATTGTTTCTGAGTTATAAGCATTCAAACTCAACGGTTTTTTCGGCGAGATTTTTCATTATTTGCTTATATCTATCGTAAAAATGGCCATTGGACACTAAAACTCCGGCTTTCTGCATGATTTTATAGTAGAAATTATATCCTAGAATTTGGTAAGGATCCGTTTACCAGAGGGTGTGACCTCTCCTTGTCAGTTTAGTTACAATATTTACAACTTTGCCTTGGTAGGCATAACAACTAAACAATTCATTGGATTGTATGTTGTAATATAAGAAATAGCAATTGATGTATTTGTGTGTGTGTATGTGTGTGTACGTGGCGCTTTTTTGCGTCCAACGGTGGTCAAAGTTCGCGTTTTAAAATAGTTTTTTCAAAAATACAATTATTGGTATCATAATGATAACTCTTTTAATGCATCTATTATTATTTAAAAATAAGAAATAATGTATCACTTTTTTGAGGCATAGGTAGGTTTTTCTTGTAATTATACAAAGAAAGTAACCATTTTTACGTTATATGTAAAGTTTCATTGTCTAAATTCGTCAACCTCACCATAAACAACAAAAACTTGTTATTTTAGAAACTGTTGACAATAATTATTGTAATGTAGTTAGCATTCGGTAATGAGTCTATTTTGAAGGCATTTACGGTCGTTTTTCCGAATGAATCAAACTTAAATTAATCAAGGCTCTATCTGCTCCTCGTCCACTATATTTAGTGCAATTTTCCAGAACAGGCCCTCGTTAAATAAAAGTTATAAATGCTTCGTCCTCGATCTCCAGTTTGGACTCCTCAGTAAGAAACTGGAAATCGAGGTCGAAATTGAATTCTTTCGCCTAGATGGGGGAAGTTCGAAAAATAAAAATTTACTCATATTAATATTTCAAGTTGAGCACTATGAAAGAATTTTGTACGAGATTGTTTTCCTGATGTTACACGCAATGCCACTTTTTAAAGGATATTCATGTCTACCAAAGTTAATTTTATATCTCTGTCATTAAGTACCAATGCATAACATTTATATCAAAAAAAAAGGTTGGCATATCAGGTCTAAGACAGTTTTTATATAAAGAAAGAACATCAATCGATAGCAGTAATCAAGTCAGAGACATTAATATTAAGACCGTCGCTTTGCGAGTATTAACAGTTACCTGAGAAACACGTAGATGAGATTCTGAAATCAACTGCAATGAAGGTGGAAAGTAGGCCTCGATTTTATTCGAAAATTTATACATTGCAAGATTGGTACCGACAAATTTGGAATGCTTCGTTCTTGAAATATTCAAATATTATTCAAAATAGGCTACCGAAAATTGAATTTTGAAGTTTAAATATCGAAGATTACTCGTACGAAGCTTCAAAGATTCAAATCATCTAAATTGTAGCAAAATTTACTAATTTCTGATGATCATTTTAAAGTTAATAATCTTTTGTTATCCTAGCTAATTATATTATTATTATATTATTATTGATGATAATAAAATTATAGTATTATTGAAGATAATAATTAAAAATTCCAAAACGCTTTTAAAATAAATATGTAAAATATATAGTGGCCAATATATATATATATATATATATGGGCTATTTCACGTCAAGTGGTACGATGAAAATTTTAAATCGCTCCAAAGTTTGAAAATAGGCTGGAAATATCTTCCAGAAGATAGAAAAAAAATTTTAGGTGTTAAAAATAATTTGCCTGAGAGTTATTCCACCATAAAAAATGGAAATTTTTCAATTTTTTTGGAAAATTTCTATTTTCAAAGCCATTTAGTTCAAATTATATTGATTTTTTTGAATAAACATTACAAACAACTTTTGTATAAAATAATCTTTAAAACTTATCTACCTGGGTTACAATTCTTAATTTTAACTTCTCGAAGAGATAGAACGCCCGAAAATATTGAATATCAAAAAAAGGCGATCACGCCACAATCGATTTTGATCTAACACCGCTCAAAAGATCACATTTTTCAAAAGCTTTCGAATGGCTTGGGTTAGATTATTGGCTAAGATCGCTGGTGTAAGTTATGCCTCATAAACCTCATAAAATCACTCATTTTCATGTATTTTAGGGCATAACCTACAACAGCGGTCTTGGCCAATAATCGAACCCAAGCCATTCGAAAGCTCTCGAAAAATGTGATCTTTTGAGCGGTGTTAGATCAAAATCGATTGTGGCGTGGTCGCCTTTTTTTGATATTCAATATTTCCGGGCGTTCTATCTCTTCGAGATTTTAAAATTAGGAATTGTAACCCAGGTAGATAAGTTTTAAAGATTATTTTAAACAAAAGTTGTTTGTAATGTTTATTAAAAAAAATCAATAGATATTGAGATAAATGACTTTGAAAATAGAAAATTTCCTAAAAAATTGAAAAATTTCCATTTTTTATGGTGGAATAACTTTCAGGCAAATTATTTTTAACACCTAAAATTTTTTTTCTATCTTCTGGAAGATATTTCCAGCCTATTTTCAAATTTTGGAGCGATTTAAAATTTTCATCGTACCACTTGACGTGAAATAGCCCATATACACATTTCTTCATTTCACAACATATTCAACACGCAATTATTTTCTAAATACTATGAATCTATTTATTTGTTAAGTATTAAGTAATACTTATAATAATCTTAATACTATAAGTATAAATTGTTAACAAAGAAAATGTGAATATAATGTGCTATTATTAAGTTGGGATAGCCGTAAATAATTATCTTAGTATTGTTTTTCTGTAAAAGAAAGAAATGACATTACAAGCTAATTTATCCATTATGCAATTTTTCGTTTCATAGGCAATTAAATCACATTAATTGATGATTTGCAAAATGTACACTGAATGAAGCGTCCTCTAACTAAATAAAAAATAAATACGCGTAAAGAAGAAAAGAGGTAAAAATGCTTTTTATACTTTTTTATATTAAATAAAAAAAAACTTACTTATTTTTCTAGAGTATTTTCAGCAAAACTAGAAGGCAGAACGTTTGCTACTTATTAGATATGAGCGGTAAAAGACCAATGTCAAAGAAAAGTAATGCTGAGATTAAAAACATCTTTAACGAGTGGAAAGTAAATTGCGATGCGACTTTACCACTGCTTTTCTACCGACATCAGACGTCAGGAATGCGTTCATTACGACAAGATGAATGAATATCTTATATGTGCTAGAAACAACCCTTCGAGTACCCGTCTACATTCTCCATGTTTTTGATAACAACCTGAGAGACCGAAAACTAATATTCGAGACGACAGAGCGACATACGAATTACCGCATGGGTTTCTTACAGTTTTATCCTTAGGCCTGATTTGTATAGTATATAATATGACAGTTTACTTATGCCTATGCAAATGACGTTGCGACCGTGATAGTGGCGAGAGATACTCATCTGTTTCAGATTAAACATCAGGTTAAACTGAACTAAGTGATGAAAACATAGGAATACCCATAATTATTGAGATGGAACAGGTGGGATTAAGGACGAGGTCAAATTCCTGGGGATAACCCTAGAATGAAGTTAATATTTGGACTCGCATACACACTATTATCCAAAAACTCCAAACTTTATTTTCAATCACCCCAAATTCAATTTTTTGTACATCCACATATATATGGGTGGTTCTCTGTGACATCGAAGATGAAAAAAATAAATATTGCTATAACTGTGGGAATATGTTTTAGAGGTATCCAGTAGTTCTCCTGAATTTTTTCAGATTTTTTCTGGGCCATTATTTTACGTTACAGAGAGTCAAAGTTGACATTTTAGCACTTTTTTGCATTATATGCCCATTTTCATGAATTTTTAGCTCCCAGAGGATGCATTTTTCACTAAAAACATAACTGTGACTTTTTTTGTAAAATTTTCCGAACTTTTCATTAAAAATACTTTTAAAGACATAAATGTATGCTGTCACACTCTTGTAAGCCATTTAAACCTTAAATAGTGAAAATCAGCAATTCTGCTCCGGACTCTGGTAACCTAATACCGTCTAAAGATGTCTTTTTATAGTCAGAAACTGCCTAAAAATTTCGAGAGTGGGTCTAAATCATTAAGATCACTTACGGTCAAAATATCCGGGAAAAGTGCCCGAAATATTAATAGAAATGTATATTTGTTGCCTTATAACGATGAATCTATTAGCATGATCATTGCAAAAAAATTTGTGCACTTACCTTGGAGTGGTAGAAAAGTATCTTCACTTGTTTCAGTATCCTTCTAATCCCCTGTAAGCTGCTAAAAATACAAATATTATTATACAAATGTAAAAAATTAATTTTTAAACATTTATAATGCTGAATTTTTAGTTTTACATCCCTTACAAGAATTATAATACTAATCTGAAGGATTACTATAAATATAAAAACATCATTATTACAATAACTGAATATACGTATTTAATACAAAAGATATATAAATAAATCGAATATATAATTATAATGAATAATATGATAACGTGACAGTCACAAGTTTGTGAAAACTAAACAATGTATTGCTGAATAATAATAATAATAATGTTGATACTTTTATAGTAATCCTTCAGTCCGGAGCAGAATTGCTGATTTTCACTATTTAAGGTTTAAATGGCTTACAAGAGTGTGACAGCATACATTTATATCTTTAAAAGTATTTTTAATGAAAAGTTTGGAAAATTTTACAAAAAAAGTTATAGTTATGTTTTTAGTGAAAAATGCATCCCCTGGGAGCTAAAAATTCATGAAAATGGGCATATAATGCAAAAAAGTGCTAAAATGTCAACTTTGACTCTCTGTAACGTAAAATAATGGCCCAGAAAAAATCTGAAAAAATTCAGGAGAACTACTGGATACCTCTAAAACATATTCCCACAGTTATAGCAATATTTATTTTTTTCATCTTCGATGTCACAGAGAACCACCCATATATATGTGGATGTACAAAAAATTGAATTTGGGGTGATTGAAAATAAAGTTTGGAGTTTTTGGATAATAGTGTGTATGCGAGTCCAAATATTAACTTCATTCTAGGGTTATCCCCAGGAATTTGACCTCGTCCTTAATCCCACCTGTTCCATCTCAATAATTATGGGTATTCCTATGTTTTCATCACTTAGTTCAGTTTAACCTGATGTTTAATCTGAAACAGATGAGTATCTCTCGCCACTATCACGGTCGCAACGTCATTTGCATAGGCATAAGTAAACTGTCATATTATATACTATACAAATCAGGCCTAAGGATAAAACTGTAAGAAACCCATGCGGTAATTCGTATGTCGCTCTGTCGTCTCGAATATTAGTTTTCGGTCTCTCAGGTTGTTATCAAAAACATGGAGAATATAGACGGGTACTCGAAGGGTTGTTTCTAGCACATTTAAGATATTCATTCATCTTATCGTAATGAACGCATTCCTGACGTCTGATGTCGGTAGAAAAGCAGTGGTAAAGTCGCATCGCAATTTACTTTCCACTCGTTAAAGATGTTTTTAATCTCAGCATTACTTTTCTTTGACATTGGTCTTTTACCGCTCATATCTAATAAGTAGCAAACGTTCTGCCTTCTAGTTTTGCTGAAAATACTCTAGAAAAATAAGTAAGTTTTTTTTATTTAATATAAAAAAGTATAAAAAGCATTTTTACCTCTTTTCTTCTTTACGCGTATTTATTTTTTATTTAGTTAGAGGACGCTTCATTCAGTGTACATTTTGCAAATCATCAATTAATGTGATTTAATTGCCTATGAAACGAAAAATTGCATAATGGATAAATTAGCTTGTAATGTCGTTTCTTTCTTTTACAGAGAAACAATACTAAGATAATTATTTACGGCTATCCCAACTTAATAATAGCACATTATATTCACATTTTCTTTGTTAACAATTTATACTTATAGTATTAAGATTATTATAAGTATTACTTAATACTTAACAAATAAATAGTTTCATAGTATTTAGAAAATAATTGCGTGTTGAATATGTTGTGAATGAAGAAATGTATATATATATATATATATTGGCCACTATATATTTTACATACTTATTTTAAAAGCGTTTTGGAATTTTTAATTATTATCTTCAATAATACTATAATTATTATTATCATCAATAATAATATAATAATAATATAATTAGCTAGGATAATAAAAGATTATTAACTTTAAAATGATGATCAGAAATTAGTAAATTTTGCTAAAATTTAGATGATTTGAATCTTTGAAGCTTCGTACGAGTAATCTTCGATATTTAAACTTCAAAATTCAATTTTCGGTAGCCTATTTTGAATAATATTTGAATATTTCAAGAACGAAGCATTCCAAATTTGTCGGTACCAATCTTGCAATGTATAAATTTTCGAATAAAATCGAGGCCTACTTTCCACCTTCATTGCAGTTGATTTCAGAATCTCATCTACGTGTTTCTCAGGTAACTGTTAATACTCGCAAAGCGACGGTCTTAATATTAATGTCTCTGACTTGATTACTGCTATCGATTGATGTTCTATCTTTATATAAAAACTGTCTTAGACCTGATATGCCAACCTTTTTTTTTTGATATAAATGTTATGCATTGGTACTTAATGACAGAGATATAAAATTAACTTTGGTAGACATGAATATCCTTTAAAAAGTGGCCTTGCGTGCAACATCAGAAAAACAATCTCGTACAAAATTCTTTCATAGTGCTCAACGTGAAATATTAATATGAGTAAATTTTTATTTCTCGAACTTCCCCCATTTATTTAAGTTATATTTACTTATAAGTATAAAGACTGAAAAATTTTGTTCTAAAAAAACAGATTTCATAATATTATCCTCCGTATTGTAAAAAAATGCATTTGGAGCTGGTTTGCAGGGTACACTTTTGACCGATAATAGTATATTGCAGTGCTTAGGGCACAAAGTGGGTTTTTTTATACCGAGTACGAAAAACACACGAGGCATAAAAGCCCACTTAGCCCTTGGCGCACACCATATTTTTTGTGACAAGTGCACGAATGTTCGCGTTTGAAGAGCTCTCAAAATAGGGAAACTATGCAAATATTGCGCTGTAATTAATAAATTCTTATATATATATACTAGGGGGGCTTCGCCTAAATTATCATAACTTAAATTATCATAACTTTTTACAGAATTGAAGGCCATAAAAATGCTGCAGACCATTTGAAATGTATTGCTCCAAGCTTTCTTTTAGACTTTTGGATAAAAAAATCAATTGTGGCAAACTTACACTTTTTTTAAGTTGAATATTGACATGTAGTTTATGTAACATTGACCTTAAGATTAGAAATTCTAACCCAGAAGGATAAATTCTACACATAATTAGCAACGAATGTTACAAATAATGTTGTATATTAAAAGTTGATAGATTTTGAGTTAAATAGCGATAAACCCAGCTGGTGTTGAAAAAAACTGGAAAAAGTTCACTTTTTGAGGTTATAATAACTTTTGAGCTAATAAATTCCAGTACCTAAAAATTTTTTTCTGTATTCTGAAAAACATTTGCAATGTGTACTTAAAATTTGGTGCATTTTAAAATTTTGATCGGACCACTTCACGTGGAATACCCCATATGTATGGTAATGAACAATTAACTTACCAAAAATAGTAAAGTGCATATACTTAATTGTAGTATTTAGTAAAAACCTATTAAAATTTTAGATTATTTTAAACGGATCTAAATAGAACTTTACCTCCTAAAATTAATTTATTGAAGTCATCGCCAAGAGTTCTATATGTCATTAATATTTTGTACTTTTAGAGTAATAAAACTTTCTTCTTAATTAAATTAATTTTTGTATTAGTTTTAAAGAATTATTTATAATATGTTAGCGGTTTATAAATAAAAACCTGTTTCTTCCATTTCTCCCGTAATTCGTAATTTGCACCCTCTTTCAAAATTTGCGTTTTAATCCATAATTATATCCAATTTATTTTTCCTTTTAGTTACAGAGCCCATATATTTATTTTAATTATTATAAACAAAGGCATTCCTTAAATAACCTTTTGTATCTAATAAATACATACTTGTTTATTTAAAATATTGTTTTATATAAATATACGTAATCTACTTACTTATATATCCATACAATTTTTAAATTTGATTTGAATAATATTTAAATTAAATACTACAAAAATAATAATTTTCGAAAAACTTTTGAAATGTAATTCGTATTTTATATTGCCACTGTTAAAATTTGAATTTTCTTTTGCCATTACTGTTTATAATAGAATTATCTTAAAAATGCAATAATTAATGTATTTAATTTTTAATATATTGTATATTTCACATATAGATATTTGGAAATGTGTATGTTATACTTGATTAATATTTATTTTATCTTCGAAAAATTGTGCATATTTTTAAAAACATTACATTAAATTTTAGGTCCGTTTTTATTTTATGAGTTTTATCAGGAATAAGTAAACTAATACACATTCTTTCAAGTTATATTCACAACTTTTTTTTGCGCACGGAAAAAATACATATATTATCTATTCTTGAAAAAACTAATAACACGTACACACACACACGCACACGCACACGCACACGCACACACACACACACACACACGCACACGTACACGCACACACACACGCACACGCACACACACACACACGCACACACATATGCACGCACGCACGCGCGCACACACACACACACACACACACACACACACACGCACGCACGCTCGCGCACACACATACACACTTATATATATGACATATATATAACATATATATGACATATACATATATAACATATATATATAACATATATATAACATATATATGACATATATATATAACATATATATAACATATTTATGACATATATATATAATATATATATAACATATATATGACATATATAATATATAAAACATATATATATGTTGAATTCTGAATTCTTAGACACGGCGGCGGCGGCGGCGGCGAAATATTTATATATTATAGAGAGATATATTAATGCTGCACTGGGGATCAGGGTGCAGGTTAATGAGGGTCAGCAAGTACTTATGAATAAAATAGATATTTATTACGAAAAACATATAATAACTAAGGGTGGGCGCCAGCCGCGTTACTACGCGGCAAATACCGATAATATGCGGGTGAAAGTAGCCGTAATATCCTAATGCTGTTCAACCGCCGGCCGCTACGTGGCCGGGTTCTAGGTTAAGCGCTAGATGCTGTAGAGAAGGAAGGGGAAGGACGGGAAGGGACGGGATGCTCACACGCACTTTCTGCGGTACTCGGCGGTACCGTCAGCAGGGGAGTAATTATTCACCAACCTTTACGACGTCTCCGGAACACCAGGTTGGGACGCTGTTGCTCTCTCTCTCTCTCTTTCACACACACTCGCTATTCTCCCCGACTTTCGAGGCACAGAACACGCTGTCTCGCTGTTATACTCGATTTCGTCCGTTCAAGACGGCGGACCGTAGAGCTCTCGCTCGGCGTGCTCGAGAGCTCCGTCTTCGTACCGCGCGCCGTACTCGTGCGCGGCACCTCGATCTCGCGTCTCGCGAGCGAGTCGAGTGCCGCTGTATTCAGGCTGTATCTGTATAACTCAGCTGTATGGTGATGATGACCTGGTGCTGCTGCCGTCTCGGAGATGCGGTACAACCTCTTCTCAGGTAACTAATCATTCGTTCCTGATTAACTGCATTCTTCAAATGGGTACGGCATGAGTTTCAGGTACGAAGCTCACCCGCCGCCGCTTGCTGCTCGAGGCCGAGTCACCCCTCTCTCCTCGACGACGTTGACCTCGCTGATGGGTAGCCGATCCGTCTACGGCTCTAGGTAGGTATTTGGTCGTGAGGTTTACGCACATATGTGTATTTGTATGCGTGATTATCCGGGAGATCGCTGTACACGTTGTTTGTGTACAGCAACCTAACCTCAATTTACCCTATGATGTTCCTTGTACAGCTGTAGTGATTATATACAGCTGTACATTTATTTCCTTGTCTTTTGTCTTCTTGGCTATGGCTATTTATCCTCTTCCTTGCTCCTTACCCTCTTACTGTGTATTTGTTCTTATTAAGTATCTCTTTTACAGTTGTATCTTGCTTGGCGTCGGAGGTTCTTCAGCTTTCTGCCTGGATACCACCTCATTGCCTTGACTGCTAGACTGGGAGGCTTCGGAGGGTCCTGGAGGCTTCATGGTGATCGCCTCCCTTTTTATCCTGTTTACTGTATCAGACTTGGAGGAGCCCACCTGAGATTCTGAGCTCGCCCTGGCCTTCAACGTCAAGACCAAGTGTTTTATGTGTGCTGTGCTTGGGATGGGGTTATTAGACTGTGAGGGTAGGCAGGATATAGTTGATGTGCGGGTAGGTAGCTAGGAAAGGTAGGTGTAACTAGGGACTCGTCTAGCTTGTACGGGTAGGTAGGTGTTCGCCAGGGGTTCTATAGCTCGCTCTTGGCATGTGCAAAGCACATTGTCACAATATATATATATATATATATATATATAAGTAAGTATGTGTAAGTGATTGAGTGCATGTGCGCATGCGCGTGCGTGTGCGTGTGTGTGTTTGTATACGATTAAGTAAAAGTCTAAATCTACGCAGGGGACGCAAAAGAGGGTCTATAAAGAAAACGCCCGCTCCTCGAGGTTTAGCAGGCGTTTTCTTTATGGGCGCAAAAGGACTACTTTAGTCCCTATTTTTAGGGCGCGAAAACGCGATTCTCGTGCATGTGTTACAAAAATCAATTTTGATGTACTCACTCTCTTTTTGTAGCTAAAACATGTAATTTCGTACTAAAGCTATTTAAATTGTCATATTTCAAAATCCCAAATTGTTGGGTTCAAAAAATAAATTTCTGAATAACTAGAAATTAAAAAAAAATTTTAGTTATTTAATTCAACAATTTAGGTCTTAGAAATATGAAAATATAAATAGCTTCAGTAGTGTAAAGAAGTAAATTAAGTTTACCCTGCGCACAAGCTCAAAATGCATTTTGCCAGATTATAGCGCATACTGGATGTTAGCAAGAAATTTAAATTTATTTTGACAACATTTTTCTTTTGTTATAGTTGTCAGTAAATACAACTTAAATACCAAAAAAATATTTATTTATAACAATTTGTGTAGTCTAAATTGATTTTACAAATTACAAACAAAATACAGTTTTACTCCCTTCATAGAGGTTAATAAAGTGGACTTCATAAATTATTAGAGTGAATATTAATACTACGTTTTATTACATTTGAAATTAATATTATTTATAAGTATTGTAGATGATGTATATGCATTTTATCAAGAAGATGATGGTAACCAAGTGATTTTCGACGCAAGCTATGAAGCCGGAATCGCTGAAAGAATTAGAGTAATATACATGTATTATAATAATTAATAAAACATATTCATTCTTAATTATTAAAATATATTTTTGTTTATACATTCTTTGCAAAAAGTCGATGCCCAGTCTTTTTAAAGTGAAACGTTACTTTTCGCAATAATGAATATTCTCTTCCCTTGAGAAAATGAGAACATTTAAAATGAGTGGGATTCTAGTTAATGCCTTGGAAAAATGTAGTAAGTTTTAAAAGTAGAAATAAGTCGTAACTAATATAAGCCGCTGAGAAATGGGTTAAAAGTGTATTTCAACACATGAATCTAAAAAATGGGCGATCACAGTGTTACAAAGCGTTTCATTTACTACTTAAAAAAGACTAAGAAAAATATATATTTAGTAGCGTAAACAAAGACGGCTAGGGTATTTAATACCTATTAAATGTTTTGCATTTCTACTATTCATTTTTTAATACATATTAACTTACTTAAAATTGATTAATGACTTTAATTAATCGCATAGATCCGAAAGCAGTTGTTTGTGTTTTGCAGTGAATGTATTTTTATCATTGAATGTAGTTTTTTATTAATTAATGTCTAAAATTGAAAATGATTTGTTATACATATGGTATTTTTTATACAAAAACTTCAAGTTATACAAAAATATCTATTTAAAAAATATATTTTTGGAGATAGTCACTTTTGTATTTATATGCTTTAAGCGCTTATAGAAACTAGAGATGGTATTAAATATTAGCTCGATAAGGATGTACAACCATGCCGTGAGGTCGGTTGTATAATTTGGCGTTAAAGTGTGTTTAGCGCATTATTTATCGCCATGTAAAAAGATAAAACTGCGTTATTCCTGATAACGCACTCGCTATACGCTAAATATTGACGTTAACTGCTCATACGCATGCGCTAAGTCCCATTAACGCACGCGTAAAAGTTAGTGAATCAGGTCTCAGGTGAAAGGTATACCGAACGATTAGAGGATGAGCGCGTTATGAATCGCGAGCGCGTATCGGATGGGGTTTTCAGATGTTCTTGTAAACGCTAGCGTGATTCCGATTGATTCACTCGCAGCCGAATGAAAACGCATATACGATATGTGCATAAATATAAGGAGCTCATACGCAGTAACTGACGAATGGATAAAGATCTTTAAACTCTGGAAAAGTAGGTGGACAAATACCCCACAATTTTTTTTCGGACCCCGACACTTGCGAATCTATCTTTACCGGATGGACAAACTTTGGACCGGTATATAGAACCACTGTGAAGCCCAGAAAAATGTAACGATACTTACGCGCTCTTAAACGCGTGCATTATATTATGCGTATATTATACGTTTACTACGACGCATGCTGTATAACGTTTAGACCTTTCTTGTGCCTGTACTTACGTATTTATATTTTGTTTTACTTTCACCTGTCCCTTTTTTCTAGATATATTTGCTTATATTTTATAAATTACTCTGCATGTTTGTAAAATTAATAAAAGAAATGTACTAGGTAAGTTTTACATAAAAATAAAAATTTATATATCCATTATATAATGAAACTATCATAATTGTAATGAATATTATACAAAGTGGAATACAATATTTTCTATTTATTAAATATTTTCCTTTTTCGCTCTTATTATATTTTTTATTCTGTCTTTACGTATAAATGTGTGAAAACCTTTTTCTCCATAAGGATTTTGCAAAAGCTCACTGTTGTCGTACATTAATGTTCTTTCTGGAGCATTCTTAAATACTATCGCCAAGCTGTTGGCAGGGCATTGTTGATTAATGAATTTTTTAAATATATCACCCATAAACGTCGATAAATTAAAAAAGTATAATTATAATTAAGTAAATATTACCAAATTTATCTGCGTTAATAAAAATTTTTCCTTACTACCCGCTTAAAAGTCCTTGTAGAAAGTAGTGAAATCAATTCTTAAAATCACTTTTATGAAAAAGTAACTACACTGAAAAAAAAATAAAGCAGAATCCGCCGTAAACAGCGAAGAGACTTCTACTTTTGATAACAAAAGTAATTTGTGCTAGGCTACAAAGCAGTTTCTGCTTGGGTCTCCGGTATATTCGCATTTTGCTTCCGAGTAAGACATAACCTTACTTTTTGACTGTACGTTTTTCGTATATATTATTGACTGTATACTTGTAAAAGTTAATTTCAATAATTAAACATATAATAATTTCCTTTACTTTCAACTATCTTAAAATGTTTACCCTCTTTTTCTTTTTTAACAATTTTAAAATACATATATATTCTAGGTCTATCTCTTTCTTAATGTCGAGTATGTATTGCTTGATAGGCCCAAGTAGAGACTGCTTGGCTTCTAAAGGAATAACAACTTTGTCTCATTTACCGGAGTCACCACGGTAGATATTGCTTGGCTCTCAAGCAAATTCTGCTTTATTTTTTTTTCAGTGTATCTGCCAAGTATAAGTTTTTCTTAACACTATTTTTTCGATAAAGTATATTACATATATCATAACACATTCTTTTACAAATATTTTTCGTATTTATATTAAGAATAGTATAGCGTAGTGATTAATGCGCATTTTATTTAATATAAGTATTCATAACACTGCGTGGTATAAATCTGCCTTTTAGTCATGCCTATCCGTGCAAGGGGATTATATTTTTATTATTAATTGTATTTTAAAAATAAAAAGTCTGTTGTCGAACAAACATACAATCTCCCTCTCTCTGCACACTAATAACGTGACCGATTAACGTCGGGTATTTACCGGATTGCTGGTCCGTGCGCCCTGGTGGAGGTCGGCGCCCCAATGTATCCTGTCCGCTGATACAACTCGGTGTCCCCTCGTCTTGGGTCGTGTGCAGTCGCGCCTACCTCGGGGAGAAACTCGACTCAAGGCACTTTGTCCTTCATACTGCACTAACAAGGGGAGTATTCGACCACCGGGAAACGTATCTTATCTATAACTGTGGTATATTTTTTTAATAGAAAAATATGAAAAAGCCAAGTTACTATTTATCAATGGCCACAATTACGAAAGTTATTTCACACCTAATAATAATTTCAATAAAAATTACTTCTACTTTGATGGCTTATAACTCGGGAACAAAAACTAATAGGTACTAAAAAAAGCAGAAGAAAGTGGAGTTCAAGTAGATATAATTTGAAAAAAAGAAGCCTAAATTATTTAAATTGGAGGAATATTATGATGAAAATAAGAAATCGAAGAAATTTTAACCAAAACTTAATATGATAAATTTTTCAATTTCTTATTTTTTTCATAACTGCTCCTAATTGAGCAATTTAAACTTTTTTTATTTTAAACCATATTTACTTGAACTCAACTTTCTTCTAGTTTTGGGTTTGACTGCCTATTACTATTTATTTTCGAGTTATAAGCAATTAAATTGTAAGTAATTTTTATAGAAACTATTATTAGATGTCGACTAACTTTCGTAAAAGTGCCCATTGGCAAGGAATAATTTGGCTCTCTTCATATTTTTATATTACAGAAAACATAACAAAGTTAGGATAAGATCCGTTTCCCGGAGATCGAGCACTCTCCTTGTAAATTACTAACTCACACAAACGTACAGCAATTCCTCACAAAGAACGACTTCCCGTTGGCCGGACAAACCGGACCGGTACTAGCCCGTGTCGCAATAACGATTATTGTCTGAAAAGTGACTAAGTTGTTAAAAAGTGTCTAATACACTTATTCATCTACGAACATACATCGATACTCAAATACATCCTCGCACGACAATATAAACAAACAACGCCGCACATAAATGGGGGGTGATGTGACTATCAAGTCTAAACTAATGTAGACGTATAGTCGCATGCGTATGTAAACAGTAGCATAGCGTAGTGGCTAGCACGCTCGACCACAAATACGAACATTGTGTGTTCGAATCCCGGTTCGGGAAAATTTTTTATTTGTTAAATTTAATTTATTTATAACAAACTCTATACAATAAGCATAGAATTTGGTAAAATATAATTTTTATTTTTATTTTGAGATGTCCTCTTTTTATACTCAAATTTTCAGCTCAGTTGGAGCACATTTGAGAAATTTTATAAATATTTGTTAATTAAATAATTAAACCAATATTTGTTAATTAAATAATTAAACCAATATTGTTTAATTATTAATAATAAATATTACTTGTTATAAATACGTTCTCTTAAGGCTGTTGAAATAAAATCATCTAAACTGCTTCTATAGCTAAAAGACAAGAAGCATATAAAGGAACAGATGATGTGACGTCACGATCGTAGAAGGGGAAGCTTCTCCAAGTCTAGATAAACCACTGTTGTACTGCTATGTATGGAGGTACTATTCTCTTCATACATATCAGTATATAAAATAAAATGTATCTACTTAGATTTAGATTAATTAATAAATTAATTAATTTTGTTATTTAATTAATCCTTTTATTTCATGCTCTCAAAGAATGCTCCATTATACACAAACACACATACACTAATTAATTTAACACTAAGATAACTAAGGTGACATATGTGAGGCACGACGCACTCACATACGTACTCCGACACTTAATTTCAGCAAATAATAAAATACAAGATACCTGCGATAAATAAATAAATTATGTATACGATGGGATAAACGTGCCCGTCACATAAATGGCGATCCTGCCAGGATCTTGTGATCGATTATTTAAATTAAAATTTTTTTTTTGTAAAACTAGATTTGTTAATCTGATGGATTAGAAAACTTGGTGTTTATTCGTTATCGGTATGTAAAAGCTTCGACCATATTTAAATAATTTTACAAAAATTTAAAATTAAAATTTTATAATAACGCAGTAATTTAAATTTAAATTTGCCTTTATAATTTAAATTCTATTAATTAAATTCTCAATCACATTTAATCATTCGAATAAATTAAAAATTTTATATAAAATAACTGACCGACATCGCTACTCGAATGAGTTAAGCTTTCAGCATCTATATGCAATTGACAATCGCGTGTCGCTTATTTCTGAGCAACAAGAAGTTTGCGAAGAAAGAATTAATAATTTAGTAACCGAGAATGCGTTATTAAATGGTAAAATAGAATCGCTAAATGATCAAATTACTGAACTAAATAATCAGGTCCACGTATTAATAAACGAAAACAAACGTTTAATTAAAAATATAGATCTCTTAAATAATTTCGCGCATAATACCGAAATAGAAAGAAAAGAAATCAAAATGCGTGTAACGTCTTTATTAGAGCAATGGATCGAAGTAATACTAACTAAAAAATTTGAAAATTTAAAAATATAAATTGAAAACTTTATTGATTAATTAGTTTTAGCGGAAAAATAACCGTTTAAAATTAAAAATTTTGATTAATATAAATAACTCAATAGGAATTAAAATAAATTCTTTATTTAATGTTTCTTAAAAATTTAATAATTATAATGCGAAGAAAAAATACTTGCACGGACTGTACTGAGAGCAGGGAGATCGCGTGGGAAAGCTATTAACTCTATGGCCGGAAGAAAATTTAGGTGTTTATAATGCGTTCTCTCTCATAAGCATTGTAATTAGTAATTCTCTTTTCGTGTGTGCGAGCCACGTAGATATCGACAAATGTAAATAAAATCCAAATTAATTTAGTGCATATCAATATTTTTGAGAATAATTTTTTTACGTGTAATAAATTTTATACGGTAAAAATGGCTGTAAATAAACGCCGTTCGGCCATTTGTATGCAAGAAATTGAATCCAATTTCACATTCGAATCGCTAAACGAACGACGGATAACGTGGGAAAAAACAGTAACAAATGAATTGGAACTGTTATTCGATCAAACCGAACATCTCGAAAATAAGTTTAAAGAAAGCGAGGATGCTCGTATTTCAGATAAAAATAAATTCGACGAATTAATAAAACGATTAAAAGTCGATCACCAAGAACAAATGCTCTTTCTGAACGTTTGAAGGATGCTTTAAGCGGAATAAACGGATTAAAAACACGTGTTAGTCTGGTCGAAAAAGAAAATGATAGATTGAAATCGATAGATAGATTGAATCGATAGATTTCAATCTATTAATGAAGAATTGGAAAAAATCCGCGAAAAAGTTGAAAGCGATGATATTGTATATTAATTAAAAAATCAATTGACTCGCGTCATACGGGATGATCACGAGTTTTGCCAAGAAAGACTAGCAAACCTCGAAACTGAATTACGATCGAGTGAAAATCGTTATCATACTATAAATAATTCACAAAATCAATCTATATGGGATAGCCCTAATAGAATACGTTTAAATATGCCGAAGTTCTCAGGTAAGCCTGAAGAACGACCGATGCGTTTTCTTGCCGAATTAGAAAGATATATAAATTATACCGAACCGACACGGTGGCGGAGTGGCGGAAACGCACCTCGGCCGGTCATGAAAGTTAAGCAGCACCGAGCGCGGTTGGCACTTGGATGGGTGACCGTTCTCGGGCTTAGCTTAAATGATCGGTTAGGTATTTTTTCACATTCCACAACGTGAGCGGGAGGTGTGAGGCATTCGGTTTCGGTGTTAAAGTCTACGCAATGTGACCTTGCCACCCAAACAGAATTGTTCTCGAATACACCGCCCTTCTCGGAGGAGGTTTTCCTAAATGGCATTTATCCCAACGGGTTTGGCCACAGGTTTTCCCTCTCTCCACGGGCATAACCCCGGGCGAATGCGAGAAGGTGGGGTAAAGAGGGGGTAAAAATTGGAAATGGAATGAAATGGAATAATAAAGGTGTAGGGGATACGTAAAAACCTGTAAAAAGGTGTACGTGGAAACTACCAAAATTTTTATAAGTAATACCGTGTCTACTTTTGATGAAATTCTTTGTGTTTTATCTCAAGCTTTGACTGAGTCCGCCAGAGAGTGGTGGTACTTACAAGAGCCTGATATCACGAGTTTTGAAGAGATTAGTTCTAAATTTAAAGAACGATTTTGGAATACCACTCTACAAAGACAAGCGCGTCGACAAATAGAGTTTGGAACGTATTCTGGCCACAAAACTCGAGTAGAATATGCAACGTATGTATTAGGTTTAGCTCGTGAAACAAACTACGAGCTAAACGAAAGTGAGTTAATCGAAAAGCTGTCCGAGCATTTCGAAAAAGAAATTAAATATGCAATTCTTGGACAACCAACCAAGAATAAAAATATTTTCTTTAAAATCCTTAGCGATTTCGATGGTGAGAGATCTCGGGGAAAAAGGCCCGAATCTACTCAAAGTAACGAAAAAAGTAATTATCAAAACGATAATAATCGTTCAAATAATAATTACAATCAAAATAAAACTCCGAACAATAATAACAATACCAGTATAAACGAGCTTAAAATCGACTTAATATATTTAATTATTCCCAAACTCGTTAAGGATTGTATACTAGGATATGATTCTCAACGAAAGCTTAATATGGTTTTAAACACTATGACTGAGCAACTATCTATAAAAATCGGTGAACGTACACAAAATATAAATTACAAAACTAGTAATTTAAACTCAAATGTGTATTCTTCATTGGCAATAGAGTTTGAGGGCGATCTACAAGAAGAAAGCTCTAAACTACTCGATTCTCATCAATTGGATTATGAATTTGACATAACCAATGATGAAATAATTAATCTTGTAAACATTTGCAATTTGTTAAACGAGGAACAAATAAATAACTTAACGAATTTATTAATCAAGAACAAACCAGTGTTTAAACGGACTCCGGGATGCTTGCTAAATTTCGAATATAGTCTAAACCTAAAAGAGGAAGATTTTACATACTCGAAACCTTATCCAATACCTTTACGGTACCGGGAAAAAGTTAATATAGAAATTGAAAAACTGTTTCAATTCGGTTTAATACGTCAGTCAACAAGTTATTATATTAATCCGTGCGTCATCGTCCCTAAAAAAGACGGATCTATTCGAATCTGCTTGGATGCAAGGAGATTGAATCAAAAACTTATAAATGATTACGAGTCATCACCAGGAATTGAGCAAATCTTTATGCAATGTAAAAACCGAAATTGGATGTCTAATTTTGACCTCTCTTATAGTTTTTGGCAAATACCGTTGTTAGAAAACTCGAAAAAGTACACCGCATTTATTTCTAACAATAAAGTTTATGAATTTAATGTAGTTCCTTTCGGTATCAAGATAAGCAGTGCTACTCCTACGAGGGCTCAGTACAGCAATATCAGGCATGGACGATTTTTTATTGTCGTATGTAGACGATTTATTCGTTCTATCTTACAAATTCGATGAACGTACACAAAATATAAATTACAAAACTAGTAATTTAAACTCAAATGTGTATTCTTCATTGGCAATAGAGTTTGAGGGCGATCTACAAGAAGAAAGCTCTAAACTACTCGATTCTCATCAATTGGATTATGAATTTGACATAACCAATGATGAAATAATTAATCTTGTAAACATTTGCAATTTGTTAAACGAGGAACAAATAAATAACTTAACGAATTTATTAATCAAGAACAAACCAGTGTTTAAACGGACTCCGGGATGCTTGCTAAATTTCGAATATAGTCTAAACCTAAAAGAGGAAGATTTTACATACTCGAAACCTTATCCAATACCTTTACGGTACCGGGAAAAAGTTAATATAGAAATTGAAAAACTGTTTCAATTCGGTTTAATACGTCAGTCAACAAGTTATTATATTAATCCGTGCGTCATCGTCCCTAAAAAAGACGGATCTATTCGAATCTGCTTGGATGCAAGGAGATTGAATCAAAAACTTATAAATGATTACGAGTCATCACCAGGAATTGAGCAAATCTTTATGCAATGTAAAAACCGAAATTGGATGTCTAATTTTGACCTCTCTTATAGTTTTTGGCAAATACCGTTGTTAGAAAACTCGAAAAAGTACACCGCATTTATTTCTAACAATAAAGTTTATGAATTTAATGTAGTTCCTTTCGGTATCAAGATAAGCAGTGCTACTCCTACGAGGGCTCAGTACAGCAATATCAGGCATGGACGATTTTTTATTGTCGTATGTAGACGATTTATTCGTTCTATCTTACAAATTCGATGAACATTTAAATTATTTACAAATTCTGTTCGATCGTTTATTAAAATGTAATTTACGATTAAATTTTTCTAAATCAAACTTAGCCAGACAATATAAACAAACAACGCCGCCTTGATTTAATAAAGTTCAAAACACAAATATGATACAAACTTTCAGACTTGATATATTTAACATGTACGAATAATATTATAATGAATATTTAATTATTTAATTGCCACGACGTCTGCTTGCAATTATTAACATTTTACTACATTTTTATTTCTGCTACATTATCGTATAAATTGTGTAGATTCAAAAAATCAATGTTTTATAAAATTAATTATCCATTAACATGCCGTATACTTTACTATATATAATAAATCGATCTCACTTCTTTTTTACGGCAGCGTGTAAAAATTAAGATACTTTACTCAAAGATATATTGATAAAAAGTAAATTTAATTACAGACATTTTTTATTTTTTATTGTATTTGAAATAGCCATGTAGTGTCGCATCTGGTAATGATTGATTTATCCGATGAAATCATTATTTTTATATAAGATCAATTATATTATCATATATCGCAATATTATAATTAGTTTTTGGCTTATTTGTAATAAGTACAAATTAAATTAATTGACTAAAATTTCTTATTATTTATCTCATATTCCATGTATTTTTTATATTGCAAAAAATAAAACAAAATATAAAATTTTCTTGATTTTTAATATTTTTCATTTATATAAAGAAATAAAAAAAATTTATCTTCACTTACAAGACCATCATATGTTAGTAAAACGGATCGGGTTTAGTTTGTAACTAAAACCTGGAAAGCCAGAACCGTGCCCTCTAACAATCGTTCTTTCAAAAAAAGAGGCTTCACTTTAAACGCTTCTAACTTCTAAACTATCAAATATTAACATTCAAACCAGTTAAACCTTTTCAATTACAGCGGGATACCAGTGTCCCACCATAACACTATAGAGTTATTATCGACTAGAAGCCCTCTGTTATCGATTTCTCTGCAGCTTTTTGACACTGCCTTGTCAAGAATTCAATAAGTATTAACCCTTAAAGGGTCGGCATTTGAGATTTTTGAAAAGCTTGATTTTTTTTTTTTCCATAGAAAAGGGGGTTTGGGTCCCCAAGTTATGACCAAACTAAGTTCAAATGTCGGCGAGTTGGAGCATGGCGCCATATGGCGTCATACCGGCCCTCTAAGGGTTAAAAGTATCCCGATATTGTATAACTATTAAAAGCCAATATTGTGAATAACAAATCAGAGTAAAAACAGCAGAGTTTGTAGGATAAATTCATGCGAAGAAGAAATAATAGTTAACGTCATCTGAAAATTTATAAATAGAGGTTTTTGGGGTCACTGATTACGATTTCATTATCAAAATGAAAAAAAAAATAAATTAATATGTTAATTTATTTTTTTTTTTTTTTTTTGTAATTTGTTGTATGAGGGCGCTGATTATGAATCCATTATCAAATTTTCCAAATTCAAAATGTCGGATTTCTAATCAGCAATCTCAAAAACCCCTACATTCTAAATTTCAGAAAAAATGGTCATTTTACAAAACTTAGATCGGTTATATTGTATCCGCCATTGTGAATTTAAAAACTTTTATAGCGTATTCATAATCAGCAACTTCAAAAACCCTTATTCACCAAAATTTATTACAGAAAAAAAAAATCGTGACTGAAAGGGTTAATTTAAAGCTGAGATAAAATAGATATATTTTTCCAAAAAATACGTTTAAACCCATTAGAATGGAGTAAAGTTACAGCTGAATGAAGAATTTAGAGAAATTTTAACAAACATTGGACACTACAAATTTTTTTTAATTCTATTTATATTATCTCAGCTTATCATTAAATTTGTGTGAATGATAATCTCTGATAGTATCCGCGCGGGGTGTCCTGTCCCCGTATGCGGCGCGTCCCCCGGGTGGCGGATGGGGGAATGCTCGTCACTCTAGCGTGAAGGGTAGAGGTGAAATAAAATAATCTCCGTGGACCAAACAGTACAACCAGAAGTATGAGCAAGCGAGATGAAAACATACTACCCCAAGCGGGCAACTCCAAACTAGGAGTGAATCCCGTCGTCGGTTCCGATCGGGTGAAAGCCCCGGTGGCCGGCGCTGGCCTCATGGATTTTGGGGGAGGCCACAAACCGCTTAGTTCTAACATCACGTCAGAGGCGGGGTCCTCGAAAGAAAACCCCCAACAGCAGCCGCTATCCCAGATGCTGAGTCTTGCTTCTGCAAGCAGGTTACGAAGCGGCAGCGTCACCAGCATTGGTAGCGCCATCAGCGGCATCTCTGCCTATAGCAGAGAATCTCAAGAGGAGATAGAAGTGTTCCGTAAGGAATACAAGAAGGTGGAGAAGGCGCAGGAGGAGATCGACTCCACTTACGACCATCTGAAAAAAGAACTTCAGGCAATGTTGGCAGCTTGTGCAAAGCAGCCGAACATTTCCATGGTCGTCAAAACAGGGTTGAAAACCGTAGACGCTCTTGTACAAGAGCTCTACGGGAAAACGAAGAAGATGTCTTTAGCAGTCGATGATTACAAGTGCCAAGTCGAGGATTATCGAGTTGGCCACGAGAATCGTCGGCGGCCTAAGAGAAGAGGCATCATTGCTAAAGCCGTCATCGCGGCTACAGCCAAGATACAGGCTCAAAAGAGGAGTAGGGAGGGCCCTCAAAGCCCACCCGAGGCCTCTAAAACCCGTAAGAAGAAGAAACCTCGCAAGGAGGTGCCACCACCTGGTAAGGACAAGGAGCAATCCAAGTCCAAGCCTGTGGTGGAAAAGAAGAAGCCGACGGTTAAGTCGGGACAGGCGCCTCTTGACAGGAGAAAGCGCCAGAAGGCGCCGGTATCCACCCTGGTGGTCACAATCGCGAGGAACCGAACGTTTGCTGAAGTTCTGGGGAAGCTCCGAAAGGAAGTGAATCCGGACGACAGTGGCGCGCAGGTTCTAAGTGTGCGGCCCACAGGGCGGGGGGACGTCCTGCTTCGGCTAGGCAAAAAAACCGATGCGGCAGTATTCGCGGAGAAAGTGCGTACTGCTACCCAAGGAATGGGAGAAGTTCGAGTCCGAGATCGAAGGGTTACCCTTGAGATCAGAGACCTGGACGCTCTCACAACGAGGGACGAAGTGGTGGCAGCCCTAAATAAAGTGCTTACTTCTTCGCCTGAGGGCCGAAAGGTGACGCTTTTGGGCCTAAACCGCAGTCAACAGAAGACAGCCATCGTGAAGCTGGATCACGATAGCGCTGACAAGCTAAAGTCGATGCGGCATCTCTGCATCGGCTTCGTAAGCTGTCGCGTTCGGGATCGAGTCTTGGTCGAGAGGTGCTATCGGTGCCTAGACTTCGGCCACACGAAACGGAATTGTAAGGGAGTGGACAGGTCCTCGTCGTGCTACAAGTGCGGCGAGCCTGGACACAACCTTAAGAATTGCAAGAGCGCTCCCAAATGCTTTCTTTGTCCATCAAAGGATGCTGAGGGAGTGTCTCACGTGGCGGGGTCCGGAGCCTGTGCCACCTTTAGGCGCGCGCTCGATACCGCCAGAAAGGCCGCTTCACGATAAGTGGCAGTCTCATCGAGGGAGGAAAGAAGAAACAGGACCGACCGAATTGACGCATGTCACAAGACACGCCTCCCAGCTTGAAGTAATGTGAAAAACAGTTCCGGGCTGGGCAGGTGAAAGCGTTGGGTTTGGAGTTTTAGCCGGTAAGAATCCGGCACTGGCGACGAGTGCGGACCCTCGTCGTCGTCTTATGTAAGATTTCTCCAGTTCCCCACGAAAAAAAAAAAAAAAAAAAAAAAAATCTCTGATAGTATAGAAAGTACAAGCGTTTAAAGTAAAGCCTCTGTTTTTTGTAAATTTTTATCCACGGCTCTGGCTTTCTTTATATTCTTATATTAGGAAACATATTCTACAAATTGGTCACGATCCGTTTTCCAAACATATGACGGTCTCCTTGTTAGTCTAGAACCACGGATGTTCCAGGTTAAAGCGCAATACTATACTTAATCTCAATACGAATAATATACGTATATGATTATAAAGTAATATTACCCTCCCTTGAGTTTGCTAACAAATATTTACTTCTCTTTTTTTATTATGTAGAAATTAAATTATATTGCAAATTTAAATCTCATTGGGTGCCACTCCATCCATTACACAGGTCAACCTAGTTTTGTTCTAAGAAAGCGAAGGGTTATTTCCGATGTAATTTTTCATGTAAAATCCGAATCCGGGGTCTGAATTGCTGTATCACGACATGATTTTGAGATATCCTAACCTAAAACTGCAAAAATCGCGATTTTTGGCTATATTTGACGAAAAACAACTAATGATACCTTAACATGTAAGTCTAGTTCTTTCAAATGACGTTGAGTTTGCTCAAATAGCTTATTTCTACATTAAGATATTTCATTTTAAAGTTTTCGAGTTTCGTCAATTTCGTTATTCTCAAAACTCACATGATTCTGTAGTCGTTGACATCCAAATTCGACACTTATGTTCAATTTTTCTTTTGACATTTGTATCACGTTCTTTTGCGTCAACAGATTCTTTAAAACTAAAATTTAATGTGCATCAATCTTTACGACCCAAAACTAAACCCTAAGTACTTTGGAGGGGGCGAAAAGGGGGCTAAAATGCTGAAATTGATCGAAAAGTATTTCACTTTTTGACTTTCGACGTATTTTTTGGCGTAATTTAATATAAATGAACTTTTAGGAGTAAGGAGACGATGTATTCTAAGTTTCAGCACCCAAACTGACCCCTTGGTACTATGTACGGGGTGAAAATAGGGTGAAAATCTCTAAAAACGGTCTACAATTATTCTTACTCCAAATCAGCAAACTCTAAACCCAAGTATGCCAAATCCACGTATTCCAAACTCCAAATCCACAATTAGAAATCCAAAAAACCTAATCACTTAATTAACGTGAGTCCCCTCGCCTCTCACGAACCGACTTGCTTTTTTAACGTGAGTCCCCTTGCCTCTCACTATATTCATCCTTATGAAATCTTTTTTTCTTGTCTTCTAAATTTCTCGTGTTAGATCGTTTTTTATGTTGGACATGTGGCTTATCACGTAGAAGAGACCAACAGTAGTATGCCAACATGGATGGAGACCATTTTCCCTGATACCGTCGTTCCATTTCTTTTGCATCCTGATGAAAATTCAATTAATTCTTAGAAACTAAAAATTAGTTTTAGCACCTAAAGCATCCCCTAAATATTTTAAAGAGGTTAAAAAGAGGGGTAAAAAACGATCTAAAAGTAGTCTACCTTTTGACTTTCTACATATTTTGACGTAGTTTAATAGAAACAAATTTCTTAGAATATGGACACTATGTATAGAAAGTGTTAGTACCCAAACTGATTCCTGAATATCTTTAAGAGGATGTAAAGGGGTGAAAACCGTTAACAGCGCTCTAAAAGTATTCTTACTTCTGACTTTCAGAATATTTCAGTACAGTTTCATCGAAAAGAATTTATTACTATAAGACAAGAAGTACACAAAGTTATGTTACCTAGACCTATCCCTAATCACCTTAAATAGGATGAAAATAGATGAAAAGAGGATAAACATTAAAGAACGGTTTTAAAGTGTCATAACTTTTGTCCTTTCACATAATTTCTTTTACCTAAATGTGTTCACTAGTATAAAAATATAATATACATCAAATCAGTTGGTGGCTTGTGAATTTGAAGTTTTAAATATCTAAATTAAGCCCCAGAATAGCTTTATTATGTAAGGTTTTTGAAAAATCTTAACTAAAAAGTGCAAAAAAAATATTCAGTTGAATTAGGATTTATGTTACATTGTAAATAATTTTTTTAGGGCTTTATCAGTGTAACCCATGAAAAATTAGGCGATTTTCAGGAAATTTTTTAGAAGAAGGTACTCAATAGAATATTTTGAATATTTCTGACATAATGAGGTATATTTTAAGTTATATTTTAAGATTTTTTTTACAAATATATCGGAAAATGACGGAATTATGCGCTGACTTCGGAGGTGCCAAAAAAAAAGTTCCTTAACTACTGGCGTGATTCCGGCCGAATGAGTAGCTGAAACGTAAAAATCCAAAAAGATTATTAAAGTTGAAGGTATTTTCTATACAATGACCTACGATTTTTGAAAAATATTAAAAATTAAAAAATGGCGTAGTTCTGAAAAAGTGTTGATTTTTGACGTAAAATCGGTCGCTTTTTCAATGCGAAATTGACAGTACGATTCAACCAATCAAAAAAATTGTAGGTCATTGTATAGTAAATATATTCAAGAATACTCAATTAAAATTTGGAATCGATCGGTCAAATTCACTTTGAGTTATGAAGCCAGCAATTTTGAAAAATGTCGTTTCGAGAAAAACGTGTTTAAAGTTTCAACTGTCTATTTTTACTAAATAGAATTATATTTATCATCTGCTATGTCTGTCCATACAATTCACCTTCCTCTCCCTCGAAAAATGCCTGCTGAGAGGCTAAAGCTCATCTCCGGGCTGTTCGTCCCGCTTATGAGGACACTTCGTGGCGTATGTCCGCCTGTTTGATTCGGCTGTCATCTCTCTGTACGGTATACTCTTCCGCAATGGGGCCGACAACCACGCCCATTACTTGCATCATTTTCAAAATACCATAAAAACCGTCATTAAATATACAAACTGCTAGAAACTTAGCGAGTTCAATAGTTTTCATCCCGCTGTGAAGGTACTTTGGAGTAAAGTGCCATAGCAATCCATTGTAGCTTTCGTTGTTATTTTGTGTGTTTCCTCCTTTGCATCGCTCTAGCAATTCCCTTGAACTTAAATCCGTGTAGATTGATTTCATAGCTTCTGAAACATAATTATCAAGCGGTAAATAATCGTGCTTGAACTGTAATAAGTCCATTCCTTGAGCTTCCGCATGACGATAGGAGCATCAGCTATTCTCACCTTTGGGGCAATTTTGATGGTTTGGATTTTTATCTGATGAAGACAAGTGATAAAATGTTGCCCAAATTTCCTTGTACATTTCATCAATATTATCTTGATGCCTGGCAATTGCTAATCCGTAATATTTTTGTTGTTTATTGATAACTTGATATCAATAAACTATAAGATACTATATTACAAGGACCGTATACACTTATATAATCCCCCTTATTGCCTATGTACTGTTTACAATGAGAAAGATTCGAGTAACTACACACTAACTCCGAAACTCCGCCTATAGGCAGCTGGAGCGGTTTATACCTGCAGGCGATCGCTCTTTAGACCGCTGCCATTCAAAAACTATTCAAGATACAACCTTGCCGCTTTCACAGAATATTTTCAAAGGTATAAACTGTCGATTAAGCCAAAAAAAATCAATTTTTTGAAAGGGTCACACTGGTATAGGCCCTTAAAAGGAGTTATGCCATTACAATGTAGAATTCTTAGTGTTTTTTTCAATCAAATAACGTTTATTGACACAAAGTGACTTAAAACTAACTTTAAATCACATGGACTTCAAATCCATAACTGCGACGTGTGAGTAGTATTCGATATATGAAGCTATAATCCTCCAATCTAGGCTACAACAACCCATGAACTATTTTGATACTAAATTTTTTACATCTTACGATCCTCACGGCTAATTCTCTGGTGGAAATTTTCTCGTCATTCATTTTTACTACTCTACTTGTAGTGTATTTTCTTCTTACATAAAAAATCAGTTGGCTTTACGTTTAGTTGTACCTTAACATCTATTTCACTTTACTTGGGATCTCGTAAATGTTTGAATGACCCTACAAAATTTTGTTACATTTGTGCTCGTTTCACGTTTCACGACAAGCAAAAGATGGATATTAATGAAAATATTAAGAGCCACTACAAGAGCTACTTTAATATACCAATTTCTCATCAAGATAAAGCTTGAGTTCCGTATGTTGCTTGTGGGTCATGCGTTGCGGCATTAAAACGTTGGCGTAATGCTACGACTGTGGTGTCACCAATGCCTTTTAAAACACCAATCATTTGACATGAACCTTCCAGTCATGATGACTGTTATTTCTGCTTAACTAAAATTTTTGGTTTCAACAGTAAAAATGCTAATAAAATACAATATCCAAATGTTACAAGTGTAACAAAAAAAATGCCTTATGATTCTCATGATAAACCTCCAACTCCTACTCTATTGAAGCAAAAAGTTAAAGATGATACAGCTGAAGATGATGAGTGTTATTCAAATGATGATAAAACTGACTCTGAGCCAATTCTTTTTGATCAAGCTGCACTAAATGACTTGGTTAGAGATTTAAGCTTGCCTTAAGATAAATTGGAGCTCCTAGGTTCACGACTAAAAAAAAAAATTTTCTTGCCGCTGGAACTACTTTTTTATGGTTTAGACATCGGGAAAAATCATTAATAGAATTCTTTTCTAAACGAGATAATTACGTTTATTGCAGTAATATTGATGGCTTAATGCCAAAATTAGGATTAACGTACAATCCTAAGAATTGGAGGATATTTATTGACTCATCCAAGAGGAGTTTAAAAGCAGTTTCACTGCATAACACAAATAAATATGCTGTTATACCTATAGCTCATTCTGTATACTTAAAAGAATCATATGAAAATGTAAAAACTATTCTTCATGCCATTGATTACAAACATCACAACTGGAAAGTCTGTGGAGATTTGAAGATTATATCTATGCTTCATGGACTACAGTCACGTTATACAAAATATCCGTGCTTTATATGTTTGTGGGATAGCAGAGATAAAAATACGCAATCCTAACGTTCTCCAAAACCACTTAATTGATAGCAAAAAGATTCTACTACCTCCACTCCATATAAAACTAGAACTTATGAAGCAATTCGTAAAGCTTCTTGACAAAGATGCCACTTGTTTTAAGTACCTTATAGATAAATTTCCTAGTTTGACTGATGCGAAAATAAAAAGAGGTATATTTGTTGGACCACGAATACGCCAATTAATCAAAACAACTGACTTTGAAAATGTGATGATTCCGTTGAAAAAAATGCTTGGACCACCTTCAAACAAGTTGTGAAGGGATTCGTAGGCAATAAAGAAGAACGTGATTATAAGAAATTAGTCAAAGACATACTTGAAAACTTCAAGAAGTTAGGTTATAACATGAGCATTAAATTACACTATTTGCATTCTCACTTAGATTGGTTACTAGAAAATTTAGGTGATGAAAGCGAAAAACAAGGAGAGCGTTTTCATCAGGATGCAAAAGAAATGGAACAACGGTATTAGGGAAAATGGTCTCCATCAATGTTGGCAGACTACTGTTGGTCTCTTCAACGTGATGAGCCACATGTCCAACATAAAAGACGATCTAACACGAGAAATTTAGAAGATAAGAAAAAAAGATTTCATAAGGATGAATATAGTGAGAGGCAAGGAGACTCACGTTAAAAAAGCAAGTCGGTTCGTGAGAGGCGAGGGGACTCACGTTAATCAAGCACTCCGGTTTGTAAGAGGCGAGGGGACTCAAATTAATCAAGCACCCCAAAGGAAACAATCCTTATTATGTCCACGTCGTTATTTCTGGGTAGCGCTAAAAATAAGGTTATTACATTTTGTAAGAGGCAATGGGACTTACGTTAATTAAGAGATTAGGATTGTTGGATTTTTGATTGTGAATTTGGAGTTTGGAATACGTAGATTTGGCATACTTGGGTTTAGGGTTTGCTGATTTGAACTAAGAATGATTGTAGACCGTTTTTAGCGATTTTCACCCCCTTTTCACCCCGTACATAGTACTAAGGGGTCAGTTTGGGTGCTGAAACTTATAGTACATCGTCTCCTTCCTCTTAAAAGTCCATTTATATTAAACTACACTAAAAAATACGTGGAAAGTCAAAAAGTGAAATACTTTTCGATCAAATTCAGCATTTTAGCCCCCTTTTCGACCCCTCCAAAGTACTTAGGGTTTTGTTTTGGGTCGTAAAAATTGATGCACATTAAATTTTAGTTTTAAAGAACCTATTAACGCAAAAGAACGTGATACAAATGTCAAAAGAAAAATTGAACATAAGTGTCGAATTTGGACGTCAACGACTACAGAATCATGTGAATTTTGAGAATAACGAAATTGACGAAACTCGAAAACTTAAAAATGAAATATCTTAATGTAGAAATAAGCTATTTGAGCAAACTCAACGGCATTTAAAAGAACAAGACTTACACGTTAAGGTACCATTGGTTGTTTTTTGAGAAAAAAGAATATGATGATTATACATAACCTTAAATATAGCCAAAAATCGCGTTTTTTTGTACCATTAGGTTAGAATATCTCAAAATCCTGACGTGATAGAGCAATTCAGACCCCGGATTTGGACTTACCGGCAGATAGATTTAAATGCAGTATTCTTAACAATGAAATAAAGAAATACATCAACTCTATTGATTCCCCGTATCATATTACCGACGTTTAATATATATATACTAACAAACTAATGTACCAAAAATAAGTGAAACCGCTGAAGAGCTTAGTAAGCAAAATAAGTGCAACAACTACCACAGTTCAGAAATAGCAAGCCAAACAGGAAGTTTAGGTACCAAAATAATGGAAACGCAAATAACTTTAATTGAAGAAATACAAAATGACATATACAAGCAAGAAATATTATATAAAGATATTAACTCTTTTAATAAAGAATGAAATGGTATGAAAAATTGAATTTTATACGAATATAATATTTATATAAAACATAATATTGAGGTATGGAAATTAACGCATTATCAGTATTATAGAATGAAAACTATAAATTACATTATAATGTCGGAAATAGTAATAAAAATGATGGAGATGTGGTCTCTATTAATGAGAACAGTATTCACTAAAATAAAACAATAGAAAAATTAAAAATTTTAAACAAAATTAGTAAATTAAAAAACAATAATATATAGGCCACATGGACTAAGCTGTACTGAATTTAATATGAATATTAAAACTTATTTAGTTCAAATAAGAAAAGTAATAAATCATATTATAATAATAATGCAATTAGCATGGAATTTCTAAACAATCTTTTAGCAAAACGTTATCTCCCAGGTTTTACTAATACAGCTAGACTATCAAATACTGCTATTAATGATTATATGATGTGTATCAATAATTTGTTATCAAAACAAATTTCCTCAAAACTAACAAGGGAAGTACTTGACCACCGATAAACGGATCTTATCCTAACCTTTGCATGTCTTTTGAAATATAAAAATATGAAGGAAGCCTAGTTATTACTTGTGAATGGCCATTTTTACGAAAGTTATTCGACATCTAACAATATTTGCAATGAATATTACTTTCACTTTGATTGTTTATAACTTGAAAAAGAATATTTATAGGAACTCAATCCAAAAACTTAAAGAAAGTTAAGTTCAATTAGATATGGTTTGAAAAAAAGAAGCTTAAATTGCTCAATTTGGAGCAAAGTTACGAAGAAAATAAAAAATTGAAGATTTTTAGGTCAAAAGAAAAATAAATTTTGTATATTAAATTTTGGTTAAAATTTCTTTAAATTCTTTTTTTTTTATAACTTTGTTCCAAATTAAGGAATTTGAGCTTTATTTTTTAATCATATCTACTTGAACTCAACTATCTTTAAGTTTTTGGATCGAGTTCCTATCAATATTCGTTTTCCAGTTAAAGTCATTTTCATTGCAAATATTGTTAGATTTCGAATAACTTTCGTAAAAGTGGCAATTGGCAAGTAATAAATTGGCTTTCTTTATATTTTTATACGATAAAACACTTACCAAAGTTAGGATAAGAATCGTTTCTCAGAGGTCAAGTACTTCCCTTGCCAGTCGCTGACGCTAATAGTAAAAATTATTGCTAATTATCCATTATTTTTAGAAATTAAAAATAATAAACTTAACCCGAATAATAAAGAACCAAAAAAGAAGTATCTAAGATTAACTATGAAAAATTACATAAATGATATAAAAACCGAGTTTGAATAACTCCAAAAAAACTGGAGAACTAAAGAAGTAATTCACTACTAAATAAGAATTCTGTACAAAAAAAAGAAACGTCACAAATAAATATTATTATAAACTTGGTGAAAATCTGAGTAATAAAATTACAACTCCAATTCATAGTAATTTAGAACTACCTAAAAGAAATCTATATTATATTAAAATGCATCCGTTCTCCGGTGTCCGGCGGTGGTGTTCGGTGTCCGGCGGCGGTGTCCGGTTTCCTGTTGTAAGAATTAAGAATATGCGTGGAGTGGAAGGGTCACCGGTGATATTTCGGGACTTTCTGTGGTATTCCGGGAACTCCACCAATTATGTGATTTCATGGATGTTTCGGGATTTTATGTGGTATTCCAGAATAAATCTACCAATTTCGGGATTTCCTGGGTTTTTCGCGTTTTTCGGTGTTATTTCCGGATATATTAACTAATTAGGGATTTCCTGGATGTTTGGGGAGTTTCTACGTATTCCGGGAAAAATCCACCAATTTCGGGATTTCCTGGATGTTTGGAGAGTTTCTACGTATTCCGGGATAAATTCCCTAATTTCGGGATTTCCTGGACGTTTGGAGAGTTTCTACGTATTCCGGGATAAATTCCCTAATTTCGGGATTTCCTGGATGTTTGGAGAGTTTCTACGTATTCCGGGATAAATTCCCTAATTTCGGGATTTCGTGGATGTTTCGGTATTTCCTGAGATATTTAGGGATAAATCCACCAATTTCGGGATTTTCTGAGGTATTCCGGGATAACTCCACCAATTTCGGGATTTCCTGGATATGTCGGGATAACTTCACTAATTACGGGATTTCCTCGATATTTCGGGAATTTTTGAGGTATGCCGGGATAACTGCTCTAATTTTGGGATTTCCTGGATATTTCGGAAATTTCTGAGGTAATCCGGAATAATTCCACCAATTACGGGATTTTCTGAATATTTCGGGAATTTCTAAAGTATTTCGGGATAACTCCACTAATTACGGTATTTACCTGGATATTCGGGAATTGCTGAGGTATTCCCGGATAATTCAACTAATTACGGGATAAAATATAATAAAAGTGTATAAGCACTTTTGCCCTTACTCCAATTTTTGTATATTTATGTACCAAATGAAATTATTATATTAGGAACATACCTATAAGTAATATTATAAGTAATTAATAATAAATAATAGTTACTACATACATAAATAATGTTAACATAAAGTGGTCACAGTAATACTAACATAGACTGAAACAGTACTGTCAGTCTAATAATTTTTAATAACTTAAATAATATATTTTAATGTAATATATATTTTATTTGATGATTCATTCTGTTTTTTTATCACATTTAAATATACGTTTTTACACATTTTTCTTCATACTCTATTACAAAGGTGTAAAATGAATGAGAAAGGTGGATAAAAAAATTAAAATTATATTTTTGATTTATTATCTATATATATATATATATCAAAATTCATCCGTTCTCCGGTGTCCGGTATTCCAAAAGTTACAAGAATTAAACGTATGTGTGGAGTGGAAGGGTTAACGCTGAATACGACAACCACTCATCATTTATCTCACATGTAATGATAGGTGCAGGAGGAGTCATGGGGGGGGGGGGGGTAAAATTAGAAAATTTTTTAAATATTTTATAGGGGTTATCGGTATATATGAATTAGAATATGACGACCATTCTTTTTTATTCTAAAAAAACTAAGATGAGGTTTTTGGTTATGGTGAATAGCGATATGATAATCACTCTTCATTTATCCTCCATTTATTGCTAGATGGATGGGCAAGAGGGGGAGGGGGGAAATAAAATTAGAAAAATTCCAAAAATATTTTATAGGGGTTTTCGGTAAATAAAAGTGGTCACAGTAATACGAACATTGACCAAAACAGTACTATTACTCTAATAAATTTTGATAACATATATAATATAATATATATAATTTAATGTAATATATATTTTATTTGACGATACGTTTTATTTTTTTTTTCTTACATTTATATAGATTTTTTTTTACAAATATTTTTCATCATCTCTTATTTCTAAGATGTAAAATGCGTGAGGAAGGTAGTTAAAAAATTTAAAATATTATTTTTCTTTCATTTTTTTAATGTAATACCAAATGTAATATTAAAATAACTTTTAAAATTAATATTCAATTTTTTATTACTGTAATTGTATAATATCATTTATATTTTTTGGGTGCAATTACTAAAATTCTTTTTTATAAGTTTTTTGAAAATAAAACAAAATTAATAAAATGTGAAAATAAATCTTATAGCCAGAATTTTAATCTGAAAAAAATTTTTATAAATTCAATTATTATGTATAATTATTTGTTTGAAAAAATAATTAGATACATACGATGCATTAGCTGAGTTTAGTAATTTTGTATGAAATTTTAAACTCTTTATATCCTTTCCGTGAAGCATCATGAAAAAGCATGAAATATATGTAAAATGGTCAAAGAATAATTTTATATTCTAATTTTTGTTGTTGAAAATATTATTCTGGTAGAAAAATAACACATTTGTTACTAGATTGATGTAGCTTCTTATATGAATAGTGTGGAAATATTGTAAGTAATGATATATGTATTACTACGTATTAAAAATTAAAATTAAAATTCCTTACTCCAGTGTAAGTTTTATCATGTCGATTATTTTAAATTTTTTTTAATTGTTTCAGTATTATGTAGAAATATGTTCAGTATCTATAAACTCCTGTGTAATTGACTAAGATTAAATATACAATGTTGCAAATATAATACACTGTTACTTTTATTTTATTGACTAAAAAAAATTGTTTGTAACTGAATATTAGGTTAATTAATTACACATTATATTATATTTTACATTTTTATTCAATTAAATTGTAAAATTATAAATTTAAAAAAAATATAAAAAATAAATATATATTTAGTGTCGACCGAGGGAGCGTCAGCGACCGCGGAATTGTTGCTAGTCTTAAAATAAGGTTCATCAAACTCACAAATAAACAAAAATAAAAAACAATAATAAAGAACAAAACAATAAACAATCTAAAATTGAAAACTGGAGGTATAGACAAAATAAATACAAAAACTTTAAAAATGATAGCGTCTGTAATAGCAAATACGTACCTTATGTAATTAATCAATGTATAGAAAAATCTATTTGATCTAATATACTGAATGCAGCTGAGGTAATATTAATTCATAAAACGGGAAACAAAATGAAATGGCTAACTATA
The DNA here is from genome assembly GCA_026168455.1 of Theocolax elegans. Lineage (NCBI taxonomy): Eukaryota > Metazoa > Arthropoda > Insecta > Hymenoptera > Cerocephalidae > Theocolax > Theocolax elegans. The sequence goes on from CM047425.1 coordinate 49,464,252, forward strand.
GACCTATATCTTTGATATCGAATCTAGCAAAAATATTTCAAAAAATAATACACAACAGATTAGTTGATTTTTTAAGTAAATGTAATTTATTAAGTAAAAAACAATTTGGATTTATGAAGCATATAGGAACTAAAGATGCTTTAAATCTTATATCAACAACTATATATGATAATTTAGATCAAAGAAAACTTACAGCTACAACTTTCTTAGATTTGGCAAAAGCTTTTGAAACTGTAAATCATAAAATACTGTTGGATAAATTTTATGCATATGGCGAAAGAGGAAAGGGATATAAACTGATTAGAAATTTCTTAAATAATAGAAATGAGTAAAAATGGGTGCACATATAAGTGATTTTCGAAAGGTAAATACTGGTGTTCCTCGCTATTTTTTAGCTATAAACTTATTTCGATTAATAATTTTCAATAGTCTTTTTTGTAAATTCTGTAATAAACTCTAATTATTATTAGTGCCACTCCACGCAATAATACCATAGATAATTATACTTTTAAATAATCAATAATATGCTAGTGTGTATCACGGGTATTACGGGTAGTCCGTATGTACGGGTCGTGATGGAATTTTTGTCCCAATGCCGAAACTTTTAGCTCCCCTGATACCTCACTTAACTAAGATTTTCAATCTTTCTTTAAAATTCTGGAGAAACTGGTCTATGATCAACTTATGGATTACCGAAACAAAAATAGACTAATTATTGAGAGACAAGCAGGCTTCCGCCGGGGGCATAGTACTGAGGCGGATTTAATTGGTGTCTTGGACGACATTAGAAGAGCTATCGATAAACGAATGATACCATTATCATCCTCTTTGACTTTTCCAAGGCCTTTGATTCAGTGCCACACTGCGTTTGCTAGGCAGTTCTGACATCGTGTCAACTTGGTTTTACCACTATTTAGTGGGCCGCTCGCAAGCGATAGTGGATAGCTCGAGGGCGAGATCGACCTGGCTCGGCACATCCATAGATGTGCCGCAGGGCAGTGTGCTGGGCCCGTTATTGTTTTCAATCTTCACTAATGATCTATCTCAAGTTCTAAATTACTCTAGTCATATAATATTTGCAGATGACACTCAGATCTACCACTCATTCTACACTGCCGACCTTGCCCAGGGAGTTCGGCAAATCTCGGAGGATGCTAATCGGGTGGACAACTGGGCGAAGTCAAATGGAATGAAACTGAATGTTAAAAAGATCAAAGTGATGATCTTGGGTAGTCAGGCTTTTATTTCGCGAATAAACCTGGACACAGCCCCGAAGGTTTCAATAAATGGCAATTTTCTTAACTATGAATCTGAAGTAAAATCGCTGGGGGTCTGGATAACGCCTACCCTGGATTGGTCGCTGGATTGGAAATATCTCGTAGAGACCCTTATAATCCCACACTGACTACGCATGCGCGATTTACAATAACCTAGATGATACTAAGAACTTAAAATTACAACGCTTATTAAACGCATGCGTACGATTTGTGTGGGGGACCATTCCATGACGCGAGCATGTGACGCCCTATCGTCTTAAGCTGGGCTGGCTATCGGTCGAGCTCAGAAGATCGCTTTTCATTGGTTCCTGTGCATTTAATATCATTGCTCACAAATCCCCGTCTTATATCTCTCGACACTGTGTCCCTACACTATCTCCCCCCTAGAACAGAATCCTTAAATAATTCCTTCATTATCACTGCCTCTCGCCTCATTAAGGGGATGTCGTACCCGACAAAATATTGTTGTGCAAGTCCGCGCTTACTATTTTATCGATACCCTATATAAAATTGACTTTTATATAGTATAAGATATAATATTATATAATATAAGATATAAAACACAACGCTAGTAAAAGTAATTACAAAATTGATTGTAAACAAAAATAAAATTACTGTAAAAGTAAAGCAATAGTTTACTGCAAAACTTATAAACGTATCTAATTGGTTAACCGATTATCTGGAGAAATGGTAAATTATATTTGCTAATTATTCTTATATTATACATATGTAATAATAATTCTAAAAATTAAAGTAATAGCATGTATGTACTAACTCTACACTTTGCGTACACTTTATGTGTACTGTATTACTATATTTGTACTTTATGGTAACGTGTACTGTACATACACTTTATGAATTGTGTACTGTAAGTACACTTTATATGGTACAATGTACTGTACGTATACTTTATATGGTACCGTGTAATGTACGTACACTTTATGGTAACGTGTTCTGCACGTACACTTTATGGCAACGTGTAGTGCACGTACACCTTATGGTAACCAAATGTCAGTCGGTATTGTACTTTTCAATTTTTACTTTGATTTGTATTGCAATTTAATTGAAAATTTTGATTTATAATTGATTATAACAAAAGTTACCTATATTCATCTACTAAAATTATAATTTTCTTATCAGTGTTACGTACATTACGATTTTCAATGAAAATAAATTGTATAGTTTACTATTTTTCTTCATTCCTGATAAAAAAAATATCTACCATTACTTTAACTTAATAAGATTTTCATAATAATAAACTTTCTAAATGGTACTAGCGTCTGCTTTTTAAAATGAAGTTTAAATTGTTAGTTTTCTACAACTCTGCACCTACAACGAAGGCGTGCATCCACCTTGGCAGTATAGAGAAGCATATCCTGGGTTGACGCTTGAAATGTTTTTTTTTGACACCCACACACACCAGGTAGTCCGTCTCGGGAAAATGATGGACGATAGCAATCGTATTGCCAACGCGACCTTAACGTTGCTGCGACGGCGTACTGAAGAGCTCTCTCGAGCTTCGACAGGTTCGTTCACTGCTTCGCTGGACGGGCTCGACGTGCGCGCGCAACTCGCGTCGAACCGTCCGTCGACCGCCGTCGTTCCGCGCGCATCATTTATTGTACAAGGTTTTAAAATTACTTTATAACAATGTTTTTGCAGTTGAACCGAAAACTATGGGTTTAAAAAAAATGAACGTCTTTTTTACGGCAGGCTTCGGCGATTAAATCTACTCTCGAAGAACCTGCAAGGCGAGACACTCGGCGCGTCGTATATATTACTAAAAATAATTTTCGGTTTACCTACGCAAATACTACTATAAAAAAAAATATTTTACAATAAATTATGCGTTTGCTTTTTAGTTCTACGGATATCTACGAGGCGAGACAATCTCAACGACGCGCCGAGAGTGTCTCGCCTCGCAGGTTCTACGCGACAATAATCAATCGCCGCAGCTTTCCGAGAAACAGTATTTTTGTGTATATATGACTAAAAAGCTCTTTTCCCCGGAGGGATTCGAACTGGGTGTCCAGCGAATCACGCGTAACGCTAATGCGGTTGCATCTTGGGCTACCCTAAACGGCCTAAACTTAAATGTAAATAAAATTAAAGTAATGCTCCTGGACAGTATGGCGTACGTCTCGCGTATAGACCTAACCACTGCCCCGCGAGTTAAGCTGTTGAACAAATACCTCCACTATGAAAACCAAGTGAAATCACTAGGCGTCTGGCTGCTGCCCACTCTGGAGTGGTCCAAGCACGTCTTATCTACTTCTCAGAGGGTGCATGGGATTATACGTTCGTTACGTTTTCATAGACGGGCATTCTCTAGGAATACCCGCAAATAGCTTGTCAAAGCTTTAATTTTGCCTCACTTTGACTACGCCTGCGCAGTCTATAACGACTTGGACGCCCTATACGTGACGCCCTATAGATTGAAGCTGGGCTGGTTATCAGTGGAGTCGAGACGGCTATTTTTCATCAGTTCTCTATCATTCAGCATTTTGGCACACAACTCACCTCATTACCTTTCAGATCATTTCATCAGAATCAATAATTCATCTGAACAACGCATTTCATCCCGCCATCCTCCTAAACCGTTGACCTATTTGCCACCTCATACGGAGTCACTCCACATTCGTCATCACTGCTACTAAACAGTTGAACTCATTCCCTTTCACATCATTTGATCCATCTCATCTTAACGAGCGAATTAAGCGAAGTAAGCGAGATTGGCGACTGACTTATCAACACGCAATAAAACGTCGCAATATTTATTTTTATTTTTACTTTACTTTGTTATGCGATATTAATTATTATTCTTAGCTTTTAATTTTTCAATTGTCAACTTTTATTTATTTACTCATTCGTTTGAAAAAAAAATTAGGATACTTCTTCATTCGAATTAGTAAGTTTCTGCGCCCAATCATCTCAGAGCTTCTACCGGTCACCACCTATACTGGTCACCCGCAATACATGCTTTATTTGCAGCCGTAGAATAATAAAGAAAGATCACGCGAAGGTATGCTCTCGTTGCAACAATTACATTCATGCAAACTGCTTTTCATTAACACCTGATTCGAACGAGCCGCGTTGTTGCCATCTCGCAAAGACCTGCCCGCGTCGCAAGAGAAGGCAGCACCTCCCGGGACTGCTATGATCAAGAACGAGCTCGTTCCTGTCGCCGTGCAATCTGTAGCGACCCCTACCGCAGGGACATCTAAGCGCGCATCGAGTCGTCGGTTCGAGAACTAGCGAGTGAGATTCATTATCTTAACTCCCGGGTCTCGCAGATCGAAATAACTAAAAACAAGAGATTTGTCGGTGTATCGAATCCCTTAGGGGCTTTGGAGAATGCTAACGCACATATCCGTGGTTTGATAAATGAGGTGCAGGCTGGTCATTCGGGATCTACCTCGTCCTCTATGAGAGACACATGTGAGGTGTTGGTTCTGGATATTCCCGATGGAGAGGCCATCGAGAAGATTTTATCCTCCTTAAATCTCCCCCGGGTAAACTCGTTAGTAATTGAGATTCACCCCTGGCTTCCCCGTAATAGTCAGGATCCACGATCGGCGACCTCGAGCTCAGCTCCTGGTTCTACCAGAGGGCTCGTGTTCCGAGTTTCTTCTCCCTCGACCAGAAACCTTATCTTGGAGATGACGCGACTCATCATTGTATGTATTCGTAGAACTACGGGAGGGCAGCTTCTTCCGGTGCATTCTGAATCGGGCATCGTTAAACTTTCAACTCCCAAATTCTCGTCATCGAAGTGAGGGTTGACTGGCCAAGCTTCATCGTCTACTAACACTCCATTCACCATTTTCCATGCTAACATTAACCGCATAAAAACTCATTTTTCAACCATCGAATCATTGTTTCTTCGTTTTAATCACGATATTATAACTCTTACCGAAACTTTTCTCACAGAGCTGGACTCCTCCGACATGCTGGCCTTCCTAATTATACATTGCACAGATTAGACCGAGTTGGTAAGGAAGGGGGGGTTACATCATGAATAATCTTGATGTTAGGCTTGTAGCTCACTCTGACCTTTTATTCTCCAACTTCGCAGAGTTTATAATTTTTCAAAAATACAGTACGACTATTTCGCTGCTCTTCTGTGTGGTTTATAGAAGACCCACGGCAGCCTACCCATCAAAATTTTTTGATTCTCTGGATAAATTTCTTCATACCTGCAACCAGATTGTTATCACCGGAGATTTCAACATCAATATGTGTATAAAAATGGCTCGTCCGCCATGTCGGAGTCATATTTGGGCACACTAAACCTCTTTCTGGTTAAAGCTCACTCTACTCATCATACTCATTCATCTACTTATTCATCCCATACATGGCTCGACCTGTTCATTGTGCGTAATCCCCTGTCAGCTTATAATTATACTAAATCATTCGTGTCTTTTGCAGCAGGGAATGACTCCATTATACTCGCATTAGATCTTGTGAAACCACCGCCGGTTGTTAAGAGGATTTGGTCGCGCAACCTTGCTTAGGTCGATCCTCAGGCGGTTGCTACTCTCGTTTCCGATATATTCGTGTTCCATCTCACTTTCACATCACTACCACGTCGTCTCTCACCTCCACATCAACATTACATGCTTCACCTACTTCGCCTGGCCGTTCACATTCACTTTCAACTTTGATGTTTCCCTCTCCGTCGTCCCCTTTCCTTTCCAACAACCTCCTTCACAACCCCGTTTCATGAAGGGCTTCAATAAATCATGAATCACCCCGCCCATAAAACGCAAAATTAAGGCTCGCAACATGACATATAGAAGATACTTGGCCTCTCGCCTAAACTCAGACTATCTAACTTATAAAGAACTTCGTAATTTAGTTAGTAACTCTATTGACTTGAGTAAATTTATGCACTACAATAATATAATCAGATCCGCAACTAAATCTTTAAATTTATGGAAGGAGCTCAGAAACATGGGTCTTGCTACTAAACCTACTCCATCGCCTCTCGACATCTTCTCACTTGAACAGCTCAATAATCATTACGCATCTATTTCTTACGCAGCTACTCGTATCACCTTCACTCTGCTACAATCACTCATTTCATCCTATGATATTTTACCTTCTTTCTATCCTCTAACTTCTTTCCACTTTACTCCTAATACCCCTAATCACGTCTTATCAACTATCTCCAGGGCCACTTCTGAATCTACAGGTCATGATGGAATTTCCGTTTCAATGTTGAAGCTTCTAGTTTCCCTAGTAGCGCCCCACCTAGCTGAAATCTTCAACTTATCTCTCACAACTGTATCCTTCCCAGAACCCTGGACAAAGTCCCTTCTCTTTCCTCTAGCTAAGACAGGCAGGGTTGTCTCGCCGTAAAAGGTGAATAAGGGCAGGTTGGTTGGATGTTTAAAGAAAACCAAAAAAAACACATATTTCAATATAGAAATTGCGATTTCGTCGACAAAGATGCGTCGACCTCATCAGGCACTGTTTAATTTAATATCAATTGAATAGAATTTATCGATCTACCCAAGTCAGAGGTGAAGGTAAAAAAGAAATTTTAATACATTTTTCTTTTTTCGTAACGTTTCGGTAGACAATGCTACCCTCTTCAGACTGTATAAAATTTATTAATTTCGATTAGTACATCTCAGAATATATATAATGTAAAAAGGGAACGTAAATGAAGAGGGTAGCATTGTCTACCGAAACGTTACGAAAAAAGAAAAATGTATTAAAATTTCTTTTTTACCTTCACCTCTGACTTGGGAAGATCGATAAATTCTATTCAACTGATATTAAAAAATACCAAGTGATAAAATCAAAATTTTAACATGAACTGTTTAATTTGTTGGAGTGGTGGAGTAAAAAATACACTGTGAGGTTTTAGTAATAATATAAGATAATATAATAAAGTGGCAAAAGCCTGTTGGCACGTCCAACTACATCGGAGTCTTGGCGTAGAGTCTTTTAGAGTATAGTACATAATAGGCGCTTAGAGTATAGACGCGAGACATACGCAGTACGCTTGCTCTCGCGTGAGCTCGTATGACTGCACAAAATCGTTGTAAACCAATAGATGGCGCGACGTGTACCATTTTGGAGTGATATAACGATCATAAATATTTACATATTACAACATAATTAAAAAAAAAAAAAACTTTTCGTTAACAAACAATTAACAGAATCACAAATTCAAACTTTACCACTTACATAAATATATACAATAAATGTGTTTACGGCATGACAATTTCAAACGTCAAACTGACAGTCCAGAAGTAAACAAAAGTCTATATATAGCGTCTGTATCAAGTCTCAAATGTTAAAATTTACTTAGAATTTTGTTATATATACGGTTTAAAAAATCAACGTCTTCTTTTCGGTTAATCGCTACATCCTTATGATTATTAATGTAGCATTACAGAAATTAGACGTTTTTTGTAATTCGGTTCTTTGTCAAGGATTACAACATTATTCCAGTCAAAATTATGGTTAAATTAATATAAACCAATATAAACCGCTGAACAATAATTGCAAGAGAATTTGTATACTACATTATTATTGTCAAATTTATCAGTTTTATCTTTCCTTAATTTCATAATAGAACTTAAACTTCTTTTAACCGTGGGAATTATTCTGATATTATATTTTTTTAACATTGATGATTGAATGTACTTGATGTACATTTATTAATAAAATTTTGAAAAAAAGGAAAGGAGAACGTCAAAATAAGTTTATTATAAACTGTCAATTTTTTGGTGTTGTCATTATTGATTTTTAAAATTCTAGATTTTATATTTGATTGAATAAAACTTTTTTTGTAGTTATTCTCCAACAATAATTGTTTTACGAATTCAATATTTTTCTTGTGATATTTTTTATCTGATAACAAAATTGCACGATCAACCAGATTAATCACAATATTTCTTTTTTGTTGTAATGGATGATTAAAATTTAGAACACTATTTGACTTTGTCGGTTTTTGATATTAATCCGTAGTGATACGATTATTATTTTTTATTATCATTACATCAAGAAAATTAATTCTATTATGTATTTCACATTCATGCGTGAATTTCAAATTTTCATTATAACCATTAAAAATTTTTAACACCGTGTCAATATGATTTTTATGAATACACATAATAGTATCATCTACATACCTAAAATAAAATAACGGTGTGCGCTTGTAACAATTATCTAGATCAATTAAACATGAAGTTTCTAAATCATCCATCACCAAGTCTGCAAAAAAGGTGATATTGGTGACCCCATGGGTGACCCAAAGATTTGTTGATAAATAACATTATTAAAAGTAAAAAATGTATTATTAAATAAAAACTTAGTAGTTTCAATAATTTCATCAAAAGGAATACTGCATTTTTTAGTTATATTTGTCACCCTTTTTTCCAAACTGTCCAACACTAACTTACATGGAACATTGGTGAATAACGAACTTACATCTAATGACAATAATACAAAATCATCCGGAATAATCATTTTTGATATTACGGTTTTAAATTCGTAACTATTATTTATTGTTGATTTGGGTCTATTGATGCAATTTTTTAGATGATCATATAAAAGTTTGGCTAAACAGTGAGTAGGGCAATTCACTGTAGAAATTATTGGTCTTAATGGAATATTATTCTTATGAATTTTAGGTAAACCATAACATTTTGCTAAGCTAGTATTAGTTTATGTGAGACTAATGTTGTGTAATTTATTTGCCAAATAGTTGTTATCATTAAATCTTTTCAATATTCCATATACATTAGACTGTAGTTTTTTCAAAGGATTTTTTCTTAATATTCTATATGCTTTATCATCATAAAGTAAGTGATTCATTTTTCTTTACATAATCAGAGCGGTATATGCAAACAGCAACATTTCCCTTGTCAGCTTTAGTAAACATTACCTCTTTATTTAATTTCAAAAAATTTTTTGTGACCATTAACTTCTTAATGATTAATTTGTTTTGATTTGAAATATGTTCTTTTTACTTAGTTTTATGGATCTTACAATATTTTCTCTAATTTGATTTTTTACTTCTGCACATAGTTCTACTGAATTTAAGTTATATTCCGAATTTTTAATAATTTCCACAACATCTTTTTTTGACATAACAGAAGGTGTGCTAAAATTTGGTCCCAATGATATAATATCTGCAACGTCTCTAGGAATATCTAAATCTGTTAAATTCTTTATCCAGGAATTATTTCTTTTTTCCTCATTATTATTACGATACAAATTATTCATAATTGACTTGAGTTTTTCGTTATGGATTTTTACTTGTTTATAAAATATTCTGTCACATTTTTTCTCTGTCGATTCAAAAAAATTATTAATTATTGTACTTTCTATATCTAATCATGCAATATTACATTTTATTTAATAAGAACCTTATATGTAAATTAATATCTTTACTTTGTAACTTTAACAATCTTGAAGTCAGTTTTTTTGTATTGACCGAAAACATCGTTTTACATAGTGAGCTATAAAAGTGTACCTTATTTAAATAATTATTAATATATCTAATATTATTTGGAATAACATCTAGACCTCTGCAATGAAGAAGAAATTGCCGTCGTGAAGAAGCCATTGAATATTGTTGTTTTGTTTTTTTCCAATTCTTTAGTAAGTCTGAGGCTTGGATTCCATGCTTGAATTGTATAATGTTGAAAAAACCTTTATTGTCAGGTTGGTTGTCTGTCACAGTTCGAAGACAAGTTATAGTCTAAGAGCCACCCATTTAAAAAGGTTGTCATAAGGTACAAGGCTGTTCTCCAGCCAAATCAATTCCTTGTATATTAATGTAGTCATAGCCGCGTAGGCAGAAGTCTACCTCGGGGACGTATGCGTGGGTGGATTTTTGAATTCGACAATCCGAATATTCTACTTATGTCATAAGGTACAAGCTTGAAAATTTGCAGGAATGTAGGTAATAAGGTTTTAAACAAATAAAAAAATTGGCAGAAGCGGATGTTGAGGACAATATGGCGGCAGAAGTACCGGAAGTGGTCAAAAATATTTTTCTACTTATGTCATAAGGTAAATTTCTGCCTCTTCGCTTATAGCTTCTTCAAGACGTCAATAAGCTAGAAAAAATTTGGAGAAGTGTAGGATGGGGATAAGTGCCAAAAAAAAATGATCAATAAGTGCGCGGATTTGAAATATTCGATTTTTCTCTCGGTATTTGGTATCTAAAATACACGACTTGATACAAGCTTGAAAATTTGCAGGAATGTACGTAATAAGGTTTTAGACAAATAAAAAAATTGGCAGAATCGGATGTTGAGGACAAGATGGCGGCAGAAGTACCGGAAGTGGTCAAAAATATTTTTCTACTTATGTCATAAAGTAAATTTCTGCCTCTTTGCCTACGGTTTCTTCAAGACGTCAATAAGCTAGAAAAAATATGGCGGAAGTGTAGGTTGGGGATAAGTGCAAAAAAAATATATAAATGTAAAATATAAAATATAAATCTTATAAATGTTTAAAAAAATTGTAATGCATAAACAATAGATATAAAATAGTTTATTTTTTTTAAGTTGACAAAAATAAATTGAATGTAAAATCATAGAATAAAAAGTAAATAGTTAATTAAATTCATTGACAAAAATTATTAAGCTTAAGGTTGTATTTTGTTAAAATATTGAAATAATTTTCTCTCCAATTCATCAGATGTAGGTGATTGTATTGCTAAATTATTGGAAATATTTCGATGTTGATTTGGTGATTCCAAATCTATTGGTGCGCTCGGTGCTTTAATAACTTGAAGTTCTAAATTTTCTGATTCTTTTTTCGTATCTTCTAAAAATGTACTATTTACTGATTCTTTGTTATTATCTATATTTTTATTTTCTTTTTCGTCAGTTTTATTAGCTAAAGTTATCAAAAGATGAGTCACTGATCCACATATTGCTCCTAGTAAATGTACACTCCATCCATAGATAGCGTGAAGTGTGTAACCGTGAATGAATGCGTTGATAACTAGTTTTAGGATGCTAAGTATTGTTATAATGCCCATTATTCCTGCACTGATATTGCCAAACTTTGTAAACCCATTCCAGACTTTAAACGTGTTTTGAACTACAGTAGTCAAAGTTGTTTGGTTAAGCAAGTTTCCAAAATCTATAGAAGATGAATATGCGTTTTTATCTGATAATCTTCTTGCGATTTCTTCAATATAGGCATTTCTTTCTACAGGAAAAGTTGAGTGTTTATGTAAACGATTCAAATCATCACTTGTATAAATTCCTCCATCGATCAGACCTTTTATGTCTTGATAGTGCCATGTTGGTGTTGTTTGTGGCTCTAAAATTTGAGGCACTCTTCCTTCACTTGGTGCTGGCGAAAATTTCAGCCATGATGCTTCGATTAAATATAAAGCAGGAAGTATATTATTGCAGGTTCTAGGTGTTCCTGTTTTTGTCATTATTCTAGAAAATGGTTTTAAAAAATATGACTCATTTCGGCAAGTCACTGGTATTTCTTGAAAACATTCTCCACTTTTCTCACTTTACAAATAATTTCGTCACATGCAACGAGATGGGCAACCTCTCCAACAGGTACAGCCATAAATCCTGGTTTTCGCATTATTGTGAGTGCAGCTATGTCAGGTTTCGTATACATATGCATAAACGAATTTTGAATAACCTGCCTTTGCAGCCTACATCGATTTAAGAGCATGTCATTATACATAGCTGTGAATTGTGTTTTCATATGATGAGCGAGAAAGGCAATTTTTGTGTTGAAATACACCGTTATAAGAATATCATGAACGTCTAGAGATTTTTCTGCTGCTAGTCCCGTTCCTCTAGGGTATTCTGTAATAAATAATTTCGGATGATCTGTCGTAAAAAGATGGAAGCCACAAAATTTACTTCTCCTGTTTTCATCAAGCCAAATTGTATCTTTTCTATCGTATTAGCAAAATATACGTTAGGATACTCTAACGTGTTATTGCTCACCTTAACACCTTTACCATCGAATAATAAGACGTACTGATTGTAATTACAGGGAGATATCGCAATGTATTCCCAAAATGACATCTTACCATCTGCATTTTCTACATTTTCGTAATCATGACGATCAGTTTTAAAAGTTGTACCAGAGCATTTTCCACTCTCACTTAAAGAACCTGCTACTGTCATACTTACTCTAGTCGTACTATTAACTTTTATATCGTGAATCTGTATTTTTTCATATTCAAAAGAACCAAATCTATGAATATCGTAACACATATCTCGCAATATAAAAATAAAGAATGGTTCTTCTCCCATTTTAACCTCAGACTGATGTGAAAACATTCCACATACACGTATGTGCCGATCAACTCGAATTCTGCATGTTGTTACGTGAACAGGTTCATATTCCAATCGCTGAAGCAACTGCATTTCAACATTCTTAATATCAGGGTTGTTATTCTCAACTTCACAAGGAGCACGTAATGATATTGTTGTCACATTATTTGCGCTTCTACCACAGTCGTATCCAATAAGAGCTGTTGCTTTTGTAAAGAGCAATGATATGAAAAGAAAACCAATTTTTCCAGCCATTGTGTACCTACATCAAAAAGTAATAAATATCCTGTAATTGAGGAGCTGGATGCAAGAACACGCCGAGCGCGGCGAATGGATAGAGGAGGCGGAGAGAAATTAAGAAATTGACGTCACCGTGACCAAATTTTTTAATTTGCCGAATTTAATTTTAAAAAATACTGTCGTTTGCAGAATTAAAAGACGCAACTTTTTTCTATTTAATGTTTTTCTGTACGATGTGCAGATCAGATGAAAAAAATTAAGAACTGGAAATTTAGAAAACGAATTTTAATCCATTTTTCAAAATTGAATCGCTGTAACTTTGACAAATCTTAATGAAATTACCTGATTTTTCGTACAGATACTTAATATAGTCTAACGATAAATATAAACCTGCAAAAAATTCTACTTTAAACAAATTTTATACAACAATTGAACGAAACGTAAATAACAAGCTTTTAATACGGTTTCAGTATTCAGTAGCCGAAAGTGTGTTGTAAAGTCTTAGACTTCGCAAACTTTCAGCGAGAATTTTGTGTACACTCATCAATATAAACAACGAAATTGTAAACAAATGAACATCGACTTCCTCGCCGTAATGGTCATCTGCTTCGCGGCTTAAATCAGTGGCCGTCTTTGTTATTTATTGAAAATCGCATTGTAATATTGTATCAAACTACACCATAAAAATGGTTTAAATAATAACTGCTTTTTGATGCTATAAAATATCTTTATTTTTATGTAATTTAGTTAAGTATTTAGTTAGTTTTCTTTAAATCGCTCTATCATTTTTTATCCAAATAAGCTGAAATTTTTAAGAAATTATCTTCAAATATAAACGAACAAATCTCTCGCTGAAAGTTTGCGAAGTCTAAGACTTTACAACACACTTTCGGCTACTGAATACTGAAACCGTATTAAAAGCTTGTTATTTACGTTACGTTCAATTGTTGCATAAAATTTGTTTAAAGTAGAACTTTTTGCAGGTTTATATTTATCGTTAGACTATATTAAGTATCTGTACGAAAAATCAGGGAATTTCATTAAGATTTGTCAAAGTTACAGCGATTCAATTTTGAAAAATGGATTAAAAATCCGTTTTCTAAATTTCCAGTTCTTAATTTTTTTCATCTGATCTGCACATCGGTAAATTAAAAAATTTGGTCACGGTGACGTCAATTTCTTAATTTCTCTCCGCCTCCTCTATCCATTCGCCGCGCTCGGCGTGTTCTTGCATCCAGCTCCTCAATTTTATTATCACACGTAATTGAAAAGATAAAAATTGAAAAAGAGATTTTTATTTAGAAACGTTAGATGTCTACAATTACAATTTTCAAATAGTATAATCCATACTTGGATGACAAACAATGTGACAAAAAATAGTATACAAAAAATAATATGTCAATTAAAAAATAGCCAATAAACGCTCGTGTCAAGAAACAGTATACGATAGACATGTGGGTTGTAAGCCTTGGAATATTTCTATCGTAATGTACTATTTAATTGCATTTTTTAAAGCTAAGTATCATTAAAGCTAATATAGTTAAGTGTGGGCATTACGGTGGTGGTGGGTATTACTGTACTTATGAAAAATGTATTAATTATGAAAATACTCGTAAGAATTGCTATGTAAAAAAAATCGAATTGTTACTGCGTTAAGTTTTATAAACTATCATGAATTGCAATATATTTCAAAATTGTTATAACTATTAAAAATAATTATTATCTTGACGGTTATATCTAGTAGTACATTTTTGTATACTAGTGACCACTTAAGTCGTGATTAAAAGCTATTTATATAAGAATTATTATATCAAAGAATCATGCAAAACTTTTTCTATCCCATTAACAATGCCTTATTTTACAATAAAAAATAAAAAAATTATTTATAATTACTTTATTTATTTTGTAACTCGTAGCGCAATCATTATGTACTTAATTTTCAATGCTGCTAGTATTATGGCGCTTATTTCACGTGTTGCGGCGACCAATGTAACCTAACCTTTCATATTACCTATTTAATTTGGAATGGCGTAGGGGAAGAATCTATGCCTTTTTATTTATTTAGATTACTGTAGTTTTAAGACAACATTAAATAAGTTAGAGAGTAAGTAGGTAGGTACCTAGATATAAATGGAAGATGTACAAAAGAAGAAAAAATAAGAGGCTAGTATAAACGAAAAATACAATATCACCGGCACCATAATTGCAACATCGACCATAATTCCCGCGGATTAATGTATGCAGCGCTATCATAATACCAGCAAAAAGAAAAATTTTTATAATGTTTATTATTAATTAGTTTTTAGTCTTTTTCTATAAATTAAAATTTATTCTTATAAATAAAATATCAATATTTAATTTAATAAAAAGAATATCTATATAATTTTGTTTTTATAATAAATAACAAAGGGAATAAACAAATTTTTTGGCGAATCCACCGTAATACCCACACTTACCCGCTAATATTAACAGGTACTGTACCGTCAAATTAATATAAAATTTAGTGAAGTCATTATAAAATTATCTTCAATAAAGTAATTACCCCATTTAACAAAATGTTTGCCTCTCGTCGCAGAAGCGATTATCGTTTTTATCCCACGCGAATCACACCCTTGACAATATTCTTGATATTTGAAAACTTCAGCAATTGTGGTCTTCATTTCCCATAAATCTACACAAATACATGATTATTAATATAATATAACGAAATCGTATGGTATACAAGTATAATTAAACTATTCTATTGTAAGTTTATAATAGAACTACAAAAATATATTTTCAATAACTGTTCGTTCGTCAGTTAGTTACTTTTATAATGAAAAATATAAAATTTGAATATTTACTGGTTATATCAAAAGATAAAATAATGATTAGCTTCATATAAAATTTTGACTAATTACATATTTTTTGAATTAAAAGAAATAAGCGTAATAACTATAAATGATCCGAATAAAATCCATTAAAGCCTATGCTTAAACTAGCAGAGTAACAAAAAAAGTACTTATTGGATCACCTGCTTTTTTGAAAAAAAAAATACCCATGTTTTTTTGTTTTTCGAAATTCATTGTTTAACAATAATTATTTAAACAAATAATAATTTAAGTTGCAAAATTGATAAACTAATAACGCCAATCGATTCTAGAGGAAAAAACAAGAAGAAAATGTAGAATAAGTTTTTTTGATTGGAGGCTTAGTTTTTTTGCAATAACGCTATAAACAATTGATATTCGATTTTTCAAGGAAAAGTGGCTTCTGCCCATGCTTAGCCTATTACGTTCTGAAGAAAATAAACTATGTAATCACCTGCTTTTTTGAAAAAAAAAGTACCAGTGTTTTTTTGTTTTTCAAAATTCATTGTTTAACAATAATTATTTAAACAAATAATAATTTAAGTTGCAAAATTGACAAACTAATAACGCCAATCGATTCTAGAGAAAAAACAAGAAGAAAATGTAGAATAAGTTTTTTTGATTGGAGGCTTAGTTTTTTTTGCAATAACGCTCAATTGATATTCGATTTTTCAAGGAAAAGTGGCTTCTGCCCATGCTTAGCCTATTACGTTCTGATGTAAATTAACTATGTAATCACCTGCTTTTTTGAAAAAAAAAGTACCCGTGTTTTTTTGTTTTTCAAAATTCATTGTTTAACAACATTGTTTACATAGTTTATTTACATCAGAACGTAATAGGCTAAGCATGGGCAGAAGCCACTTTTCCTTGAAAAATCGAATATCAATTGTTTATAGCGTTATTGCAAAAAAACTAAGCCTCCAATCAAAAAAACTTATTATACATTTTCTTCTTGTTTTTTCCTCTAGAATCGATTGGCGTTATTAGTTTGTCAATTTTGCAACTTAAATTATTATTTGTTTAAATAATTATTGTTAAACAATGAATTTTGAAAAAAAAAAAACACGGGTACTTTTTTTTTCAAAAAAGCAGGTGATTACATAGTTTATTTACATCAAAACGTAATAGGCTAAGCATGGGCAGAAGCCACTTTTCCTTGAAAAATCGAATATCAATTGTTTATAGCGTTATTGCAAAAAAACTAAGCCTCCAATCAAAAAAACTTATTCTACATTTTCTTCTTGTTTTTTCCTCTAGAATCGATTGGCGTTATTAGTTTGTCAATTTTGCAACTTAAATTATTATTTGTTTAAATAATTATTGTTAAACAATGAATTTTGAAAAAAAAAAACACGGGTACTTTTTTTTTTTTTCAAAAAAGGTGATTACTAGTTTTATTTGCAACTAAATAAATGTTTAAAAATTTTTAAACAAAATTTTTAAAAAAAAAAAACCGGGTTTTTTTTTTCAAAACATGTGATTACATAGTTTATTTACATCAGAAACGTAATAGGCTAAGCATGGGCAGAAGCCACTTTCCTTGAAAAATCGAATATCATGTTTATAGCGTTATTGCAAAAAAACTAAGCACCATCAAAAAAACTATTCTACATTTTTCTTTTGTTTTTCCTCTAGAATACGATTGGCGTTATTAGTTTGTCAATTTTGCAACTTAAATTATTATTTGTTTAAATAATTATTGTTAAACAATGAATTTTGAAAAACAAAAAAACACGGGTACTTTTTTTTCAAAAAAGCAGGTGATTACATAGTTTATTTTCATCAGAACGTAATAGGCTAAGCATGGGCAGAAGCCACTTTTCCTTGAAAAATCGAATATCAATTGTTTATAGCGTTATTGCTAAAAAACTAAGCCTCCAATCAAAAAAACTTATTCTACATTTTCTTCTTGTTTTTTCCTCTAGAATCGATTGGCGTTATTAGTTTGTCAATTTTGCAACTTAAATTATTATTTGTTTAAATAATTATTGTTAAACAATGAATTTCGAAAAACAAAAAAACACGGGTATTTTTTTTTTCAAAAAAGCAGGTGATCCAATAATTACTTTTTTTGTTACTCTGCTAGTTTAAGCATGGGCTTTAATGGGTTAATTAATTTAGTGTTCCTTTCTCGTTACAGAAGTGATTAGTTCGTTGCTAAATATCGTTAATCTGCAAAGGTTCTCGATATTTCTAACTATCAACAATTGTGGTATTGATTTCCCATAACTCTACACAAATACATGATTATTAATATAATATAAAGTAATTATATGGTATACAAATATAATTAAACTATTCTATTGTAAGTTTATAATAAAACTACAAAAATATATTTTCAATAAATGTTTGTTCGTCAGTTAGTTACTTTTATAATGAAAAATAAAATTTGAATATTTACTGGTTATGTTAAAAGATATTAAATAATGATTAGCTTCATATAAAATTTGGACTAATTACATATTTTTTGAATTAAAAGAAATAAGCGTAATAACTATAAATGATCTGAATAAAATATTTAGCTTATTTAATTTAGTGTTCCTTTCTCGTCACAGAAGTGGTTAATTTGTTGCTAAATATCGTTAATTTGCAAAGGTTCTCGATATTTCTATCAACAATTGTGGTATTGATGTCCCATAATCTACATTATCAAATAAATCATTATTAATAAAATTTAGAGTTATTCTAATTTGGTAAAATATTGGCTATGTTATGATATTATTAAATAATTTGTATTTTTTAAAAATATATTTTAACTGTAGCTTTTAGTAAAAAGGCAAAGTTAAAAAAATCACCTTTGTTAAAATCACCTTCGTTATTTTCACATCCACTATATTTTATTGCTTTTAAGATACCGCTAATAAGTAAGGAAGCTAGAAACATACAATTGTAAATTATTTAATTAATTTAACAATGCTTTTATATATTTTAAAATTTGAATTTTCCAATTATTAGAAAAATTCGTGAATTTATTGCTTTCTTACACTATAAGTTATATAATAAATGAATTTATTGATCTTTACAAGCCAAAGAAACATTCCTCACATCTCAAGTAAGGCGGACTGTGTTCATACCAGCCACTTTAGAAACCTCACAGGATGAGTGTTTGAAAAAAGACTAAGACAAGCTAAATCAACAAAAATATAAAATTTAATTGATTGTAGTATAAAATTAGTAAAAACTTAATAAGACGGAAAAAAAAAAAAATTGTATTTCGCCCTGAGTATGCCTGGTGGGCTTATCAGTAGACTCCAGGCACCTCGTCTCTAGATACAAATGACAGATATAAAAATTTTTGAATACCAGCTCTATCCTGACGAGGAAGACATGGGGTATATATGCCCTACCGATAGCAAACTTTACACTTACATAGAACTAATGTCTTAATCGTCAGAATATTGTTACATAAGGCATATTCGTGATCCAATGCCATATAATTTTAAAATTTGAATTTTCCAACTATTAGAAAAATTCGTGAATTTATTGCTTTCTTACACTATAAGTTATATGATAAATGAATTTATTGATCTTTACAAGCCAAAGAAACATTTCTCACATCAAAAAAGTGGCTGGTATTAATACAGTCCGCCTTACTTGAGATGTGACGAATGTTTCTTTGGCTTGTAAAGATCAATAAATTCATTTATCATATAATGCTTTTATATATTTCATTAATTGATTCAACATGAATTAAGGACCTTCACTGAATGCGACTAATCGGTTACTCGACGAGATCCAGACTGACACGTACACTCGTTCTCTCCTGTACTGTGAAATACAAGACACTCATATCTGAATTTGAAGTTTATATGAACATTTGTAAGCTGTATTTCCGCTCTATATGTCCGTAGTTACTCTTGGCGAATATTTATTCTATATGAAACCTTTCCAAACGTCTTCTTTATGAAACGTTACTACCTTTAGTAGTAGGCATTTTATACAGATGAGAATCTTCCACTAATTGATATTATGAAAATTTTTACAATAATGACGTTATTGAAAGTAAGTACTGAATGTGAAAAATCAAAATATGTACGATTCTTATGTCTATGATACAAATATGTTATCGTATATCATATGATTATTTCTTCAAAATTCATAACACAACTGTTTTAAATAATTATTTCGAAGATAAGTAAAATACAAAATAAGATAATAACGTTAAATATATCGTGTGAAGTAATTACTTTATATTACATTTTTTTTAATAGCATATTTTATATACATAATATTATTTTATATACAATATTAACACTTAGTGCTTAACAATTAAGATTTTAGATGAATAGAAATGAATGAAAGTTTAACTGTTAAGCACTGACTCAAATAATAATTAACTGTAAAGAAATATTCATTTGCTCATATTTAAGTTACCAGCTTTCAACAGTTAAGAAATTTCATTTATCTCAAATCTTCCTTTCTCTCAGTAGGTATACCAAATAATATATTACAATTACGTGATTTGTTCGTTATTGTGATTTATTCTTTTATACTCGCATAAACAAATTCATAACATAAATTGTCGATGACAAATCACGTAATTGTAATATATTATTTGGTATACTTACTGAGAGAAAGGAAGATTTGAGATATTTTAGATAATTTGATTTCAAAAAAATATGTAAACACCAAGGTAACTTTTAAATCTAAACAACTATTAGATAAATTAAAACAAACATATAGCAACGAAATTAACATCAATACAGTAAACAACAGAATAATAATGAGTCCTAAAGAAGCAATAATTAGCGATGAAATAATTTATTTATTACGGGAAAGTGATTTACTAAAAAAAGCTGCTATTATTTTAAGAAATAAAATAATGTCAATTACAAAATTTGCCCTACCAGAACGTTTAAATGTTCAAGATATTATACAAGGAGAATGTAATATTCCTTCGGAATTATGTGATTTTTTAAATACTATAATGCTCAGTGATCGAAAAATGGAAAAGTCTGAAGTAATGAGAAAAGTCACTTCTATTGCTCAAGACATAATTTATGCCGTTACTAGAGGTCAGATTAAAACTTCTAAACATTTAACCCTTGGAATAGCTTTGAAAAGCCTTACAAATAGTAGAAAAGTTATAGATATAATGAATAAGTATGGTCATTCTTGTAGTTATAACGTTCTGGAAGAGATAGAAACAGAAATCACTTTTGAATCTAATAGTACATTAATTATTTGTCCAGGAGGAGCAGTATTATCACCAAATTACTGTACAGGAATCGCTTTCGATAATTTTAATAGATATGTGGAAACGTGTACAGGAAAAGATACTTTACATGATACTGTAGGAATATTTTATCAAAATGTTAGTGATGAAAGTCAAAATATTTTTGATAATGAACACGGTACTACAGCTGTACCTCCGCGTTTAACAAAAAGACGAAGAACTTTCGATGCAATTGCTCCAGAACTATTCTCTTATGTAAAAAATCCAAAAGTTGTTGAATATTTACTACCTATTGACAGTGAATTATGTAACATTTCAATAAAAAATTTGTATTTCTATAAATTAGTGGATCTTTCTTGTGTAATGTCACATCTATTAAAAATTGAAAATACGCCTATGTGGGTTGGTTATAATAGTAAAATAATGAAAGATTCTAGCCCAAAGCAAAAAGTGTCATACCTCATGCCTATAAACGTTTCTCCTACGAATAAATCTGTTGTTTATGAAACTATGAGACAAACTCAAGAAGTAGCAAAAGAATGTAATCAAGCTTATATGCAAGTAACATATGACTTAGCAATTGCAAAGATCGCTTATCAAATTAAGTCTACAGAAAATCCACATATTGAAAATATTTTCATTCATATGGGATCATTTCACGTGATGATGGCATATTTTAAAGCCATCGGAAAATTTATAGATGGATGTGGTTTAACGCAAATAATGATTCAGAGTGGTTTATTAGCATCTGGATCGCTTAACGGTTTTATTACTGGTAAACACTTTAATAGATGTAAACGCCTGCACACAATCGTTTCTTTAGCATTGCAAATTTTACATTTTAAAGAATTCTTAAAAAATAGAGAAATAAGTATTGGTAAACCTGTAATTAATTGAATATTTTGGAACTAAACAAATTACAATCGACGATTTCAATGACCAAGAGTTAGAGTACATTACTTCAGAGTATTTTAAATATAAAACAAAAACGTTAAATGGCAAATATGGCAAAACGTCTCAATTTTATATGATATATATCGAATTAATAAATTACTATTTTATGTTTTCTAGAAGCATTTGTGTGGGAGATTTTAAATTATTTAAATTTATAATACCAAAACTTTGTAATATTTTTTTTATTTTTAATCAGGTGAACTATTCTCGTTGGTTAGTATATTATCACCAAAATTTATTAAAAGTACATAAAACGCACCCAGACCTTGCACAAGAATTTAATAACGGATTCTTTGGTATTAAAAGAACTGAAAAGCCTTTCTCTAGAATTCCAATAGATTTAACATTGGAGCAGGCAGTAAATGCCGACGCAGCAAATAAATTAACGGGCATAACGAATTTTACAAATTCAATATCAGCACGTCAAAGGTGGGCAAAAAGCCATAGTATCAGATCAACTATTATTTCACACGTCTATGAAGATAGTGGGTTGAAGAAAGCACAAGATGTGACATCCGATTTACAAAAAAATCAAATTCGTAAAGATATTTTTCAATTCATTACTTTCATGGAAGAGTTGGAAAAAAACATAAATCCATTTGATTGGAGTACTGGAAACAAAGACTTTACAATATTAGTACAGGACGATGCGTATCTGATAAAATTGCTAATTTTCTTTTAAGTGCAGAAAAAACTGGACAACAGTTACGCGAACAATTTATACTCGCATGCACAAAGTCAGATAAAAGATTTGAGGAGCCTATAAAACAAAATAAAATATTTAATTTTGCAAGTTGTAATGTAACTAAAAAAGTAAAAATTAACGACAAAGTACAGGAAATTAGACTACAAAGGGATTTGTTTCGCCGTATGCTTGGTATTGCTGTGAAAGAAAAAACTCACGTTGAAAAAATTTTGACTTTTCCACTGACTCCTGTACCCATGTCTTTATGCCATTTAGATGGATCCATATGTAAAACTGAAAAATCTGCATTGAGGAGCTGCTTCCTATTGAATGACGATTTACCTCCACAAGTTAACATAGGAATAATCGATGGTTTTTATTTATTGCACTGTATGAAAGAAATTCCACAGAATTTTAAAAATATTTCCAAAAAAATTTTACAAACAATTACTTATAATCAAGCACCCGAAATTCATATTATTTTTGATAGATATTTTTCACCATCTATAAAGGACTATGAAAGATCTTCAAGAGGAGCAACTTCAATAGATTATGTTGTAAGTGGCCCCGAGCAAATCAGACCTGCTGATTTCAATAAAGAGTTGAGAAATGATAAATTTAAAGAAGCTCTTGTAAACTTTTTAATCGCGAATTGGGAAAATAATGAAATAGCTACTTTTATAGGTAATAAAATAATTTTTTTGAATTTCGATTATTGCTATCAATATACGGTAGATAATGAGAAGAATGTGAAAAAAATCGTTAACCTACATTTATCATGCCCTACGCATGAAGAAGCAGACACAAAAATTGTTTATCATGCATGTAATACAAATTATAATGCAAACATTATTATACAATGTTCGGACACAGATATTTTTGTAATAATGTTAACTAACATGCATAATTTAAAATACAATTCAAAAGTTTGGATAGAGTATGGTACACATGGAAAACAGCGAATAGTTAATCTTAATACATTATACACAACTCTTGGAAATACTTTATGCACAGCTCTGCTAGGTTTTCATGTATTAACGGGTTTTGATGCAAATCCATCCTTTTATAGAAAAGGAAATAAAAATCCTTTTCAAATTTTAAGTAGATCAGAAGAATTCCAAAAAGCATTCACTGATTTGGGTAATGATATATGGAATGAAGATGAAGTTTTACCGATTTTAGAATCTTATGTTTGTAAAATATATGGCATACATACGAATTCGGTAAACGATGCTCGATATCAAATATTTTCACGTAATTATATGGTAAAGAACGTCAATCAATCATTTAAAAAAAATATCTGAAAAACATTGATGCTTCAAGTTTTCCCCCATGTCAAGATGAATTAAAACAGCAATTATTGAGGGCTAGATTTATAGCAAATGTGTGGACAAATGCGACAAAAAAAATTGCATGCAATCTCAATCCGGTAAACCATGGTTAGGTCGTTAATGGCCATAAATTTGACTTTGTATGGTTTACGGGAGCACAATGTCCAGAAACAGTTCGAGATGTTATTGTCGAAGATAATGACGCAGAAGCTGATGAAAATATTTCTTGTGAAAGCGATGAATCTGAAAATAATTAATCACACACACACGTGTACTCGTTATTTGTATATGTACTACGTACTGTATATAAAATATTAAATACATTGTACAAAATAAATTCTTCCAGTTCTGCGCATTAATTGTTGATTTTTTTAGCACTTATCTCCCACCTACACTTCTGTCAATTGTTTTTAACATACGGGCGTCTTGAAAAAGCCATACGCAAAGAGGCAGAAATTTACCTTATGACATAAGTAGAAAAATATTTTTTACCACTTCCGGTACTTCTGCCGCCATATTGTCCTCAACTTCCGCTTCTGCCAATTTTTTTATTTGTTTAAAACCTTATTACCTACATTCCTGCAAATTTTCAAGCTTGTACCTTATGACATAAGTAGAATATTCGGATTGTCGAATTCAAAAATCCACCCACGCATACGTCCCCGAGGTAGACTTCTGCCTACGCGGCTATGACTACATTAATATACAAGGAATTGATTTGGCTGGAGAACAGCCTTGTACCTTATGACAACCTTTTTTAAATGGGTGGCTCTTAGACTATTATACTTGAGTAGATTGAAGTTTCACCCTCCATGTTATTATAAAATTTGAATTCATTCTTAAACTGAATAACGGCAGGTTGGTTGGATGTTTAAAGAAAACCAAAAAGCATAAATCGACGGCTCCTATTCATAAAGTCCTATCTCAACAATTAATTAAAAAATGTCCTAACTCAAGAATAATTCTATAAAGTCTTAATTGAAAAGAAAATTCTATAAGGTCCTATCTCAAACAAAAATTTAGTCAGTATTATAAAGTCCTATCTCGGAAGTCAATTTTATAAAATTGTACTTCTGAGATAGGACTTTATAGAATTATAATTAAGATAGGATCTTATAAAATTTTCTTTAAGATAGGACTATATAGAAATGACTTCTGGTATAGGACTTTATGAATAGGAGCCGTCGAAATTTCAATATAGAAATTGCGACGTTTCGTCGACAAAGATGCGTCGACTTCATCAGGCACTTTTTATTTAAAAAACAAACTTTTCGTTAACAAACAATTAACAGAATCACAAATTCAAACTTTACCAATTACATAAAAATATGTACAATAACTGTCAGTTTGACGTTTGAAATTGTCATGCCGTAAACTTTTTTTTTTTTTTTTTTAAATAAACAGTGCCTGATGAGGTCGACGCATCTTTGTTGACGAAACGCCGCAATTTCTATATTGAAATTTGTGTTTTTTTTTGTTTTCTTTAAACATCCAACCAACCTGCCCTTATTCAGTTCAAGAAAGAATTCAAATTTTATTCTTCAAAAATTGGTCCACGAACAAATTATCGAGTACCTGAACAGAAATAGTTTAATCATTGAGAGACAATCGGGCTTCCGCCTGGGGCATAGTACTCAGACGGCTCTAATTGGTGTTTTGGATGACATTAGAAGAGCCATGGATAAGCGTACGATCACCATCCTCATCCTGTTTGATTTTTCTAAAGTATTCGATTCAGTACCGTACGATACCTTACTCTTTAAATTGCGTTCACTGGGCTATTCTGACACTGTCATCACCTGGTTTTACCACTACCTAGTGGGCCGCATTCAGGCGGTGGTGGATGTATTGGTGGCTAGCTCAGCCTGACTTGGTACATCTAGGGAGTTCTGCAGGGCAGTGTCCTAATTTCAGAAAACGCCAATACGGTGGATAACTGGGCGAAGTCGAATGGATTGCAATTGATCGTTAAAAAAACAAAGGTAATGATCTTAGGTAGTCAGGCCTTTATTTCGCATATTGACTTGGACACAGCCCCGAAGATCTGATTAGGTAATAATTTTCTTGACTATGAGTCGGAAGCCAAATCGTTAGGAGTTTGGATAACACCTACCCTGGATTGATCACGTCAGGTCGTGTCGGTGTTCCAGCGTGTTCATGGGGTCCTACACTCCTTAAGATTTAAGCGTGTGCTCTCGCGTCAGAATAGGAAGAGTCTTATCGAGGCGACTGTTTTTCCGCATATAGATTACGCATGAGCGGTCTTCAACGACTTAGATGCTACTAAGAATTTAAAACTCCAGCGTCTACTTAACGCGTGCGTTCGCTTAGTGTGGGGGAACATTACCTGGTATGTGCATGTAACACCTTACCGTCTCAAGCTGGGGTGGCTGTCGGTCGAACTCAGGAGATGTCTTTTCATCGGTACTTGTGCGTATATTATCATTTCTTACAAATCCCCATTCTACATTGCTCGTCACTTGATTCTACGCGATGCTTCATTTTCATCCGCTCCTCTTCTCGCCGCCCACCTACGTTCCTTTTTTACCTCTCTCCTAGAACCAAAGCCCTAAATAACTCCTTTATTATCAATGCCTCTCGCCTCATTAACCATCTCCCTTTCACCGACCTTGACCCGCTTCTATCCAATTCATTTAAATATGAATTGTCATCTGACCTTTCTGAGCTCGATCGTCAGGCTTGGGATGAGAGGGTTAATAGTGAAGGAATCGCGTGCCCTCCCTTGTCGGATCTTTAAATCGGTAAGACTGGATGTAACTCTTTTATTGTTATCTTCCACTTTAGTTATTTGTATATTTTGTATTTATTTTCATCGCCTTATTTATTATCTGCGTTTAATCTATTGTATGGCTCACGTCTTATCCATTGAATTTATCAAAATTTTATTGTATTTTATTTATTATTTATATTTTAAGTTGTATATTTATATTTTATGCATTGTTATTTTATTTTATGTTATTGTATTTTATTATTTTTCTTTAATGTTATATTTTTATATTTATTTAGTTAATGTTTGTGACGTTGTCACAATTAAAATAAAAAAAATGCGTCATATATGTATGTGTATACGCTACAGCATATACACATGCATATATGACTATTGTTAAAATAAAAATAAATAAGCGATTATTAATAATGTAAGCCAATAAAAGGGTATTAAAATATAGAAATGTACACAGAATGATGACGTTCACACACATACAACGGGAATACATACCGACGGCATAACAGCTGATAACACACGTGTGCGCGTGCGAGTTACTTTGTACGTACGCGCACCTTCGGCAACCGGGACATACACACACACATACACCTACACTAAAATAAACCCGAACGCGAAAAAATAGGTGATCGCGGTGAAGACGTACACCGGGTATTGTCGACACGAGGGGTAGGGGGGGAGCGGAATAACGCACGCGATCGCTCTCTCCCGAATAATGAATACGCGCAACATGCTCGCGCCGCTATCAGAGTGGGGAGCATGATATAGCCGAGAGAGAGTATCGAGGTATATTAAATATATAAGCATGTCTATATATATACGGCGTTCTCTCTCTCGCACTCATTGTAGTATATGAGTAATTGATATTGCGATTTATAGTTGAATTTTCTCGAGTATTTAAATTAATGTTTTTATGTTGCATGAATTATATGTTGATTTTATATATTACTGATGAAATATATTATTTTATTATGTATTTTTGGTGTTATTTTGGTGACATTTTTGGTGTTATAATTTGGTGTTTTTCGAGTATAATGAGATTAAGATATTTCGAGTCCGGCAATTTGATTTCGAGTGTCGCGCCATATGAGTCATTTTTCATGAGGACAATTATCCTCGCGCAGGTTCCACGAATAATATCGAGTTTCAGCCAACATATCCAATGATCTAGAATCAGGTGATCTCAGGAAAGTCGTTACGGGGGGTGGATCATCCCTCGATCGCGTCCTTTCCTTCTTCTTGTCCCAACCTTGGTTGAGTGTAGAGGTGCTTTGAGAAAAATAATAGAGATTGTGAGAGAGTACTGAGTTTTGAGAAAGAGGAGTAGCCATTTTGAGGAACTATCCGATACAATTGAATTAATCATTGTGAGTCCAGGATAATAAGGACCTAAACTATTTTATTGTGGACAATTAAACGAAGAATAATAATTAATATTGAAAGTGGATTCTAGATGGAATGTTGGTGAGATCGTTGAATATTTAATTTATTTTACAGCTTGGAGAATCATGGATAGCTGATATAAATGTAATTGCGTATTTTTCTCGAGTTATATTTTTTTATTTACAGGTGTAGTTCGATAAATTGAGTAAGGTAGCAGATCCGATAGTTTAGAGTATCGGCAACGATTTTTTCTTTCAGCTCGAGTATAAATTCATAATTTATTGAGAATCGAGTTAGTGTCGATTTTGGCGCGAAAATTTCCCTATTTAGGTGTGTGTGAGAGAGATCGTGTGTGTGATCGCGTCGCGTTTTCTTTCCTTTTATTTGTTAAATAATTGTTATTAAATGAGATTGTTTTAAGAAATTTGTATTGCGTTGTATGTTTTAGATCGAGGCCGCGATCAATGACTATTGGGTTGTTCTTATAATTAATTTGTTAATAAATTGAATTTTTCATTGTAATTATAAAGTGTTCATTTATTGGTAATTGCTCCTCGTGTTGTCCGTGTTGTTTGTGTTGTCGAGATAAGAAAAAAAAAACTATTAAACTATCATTGCTGATTCGACGTGGGTTTCGCCATTTTTCTGACCCCCCTTTACAGAGTGCGGAAATCTCAAGCCGAGGTGAGGCTTTTAATTATAGTCGATTGAGGTAACAGAACTGATTAAAAGTATTAGCGTGCGGTTGGGTTTTATAATTTGATAGTTTAGATAAAATCTACCCGTCACATGTTATTCAACATCTTAAGCGCTTTTATTATTCTTTTTGTGTATACGGGGTTTTACCCCTACTACTCAATAAAAACTACCAATCAATCAATCAATCTCTCTCTCTCTAACTCACTCTATGTCTCTCCTTCCCTCCCGCGCTCTCTCTCTCTCTCTCTCTCTCTCTCTCTCTCTCTTACGGTTAATAATACTAAATTATCTTCGAAACAATCATTCTCCATTTTTCATGTTAATATTAATCTACTCAAAACACATTTCTCATACATAGAATCATTAGTTCATCCCAGATTATTTGATGTAATTGCAATTGCCGAGTCCTTTCTTACGGATTGTGACTCCTTTGATAAAGTGAACCTTCCAAGCTATGTACTACATAGACTTGCCAGGGTTGGTAAAGAGGGTGGAGGAGTAGCGGTCTATGTCCGTGAGTAGTATGAAGTCAGAGTAATCTCACACTCTGACTCTGTATTTTCTAATTCCACAAAATTTCTTATTCTCCACCTGTCTGCAAAGTGTGTCTCAATATTACTGGTCGTTTTTTATCGAAGACCTTCAGCTGCATATGCTACTTCTTTCTTTAATGCTCTTGCGGACGTGTTACATTTATATGACCATGTTGTAGTTGCGGGTGATTTTAATATATACATGCGGGTCTCCTGAAGTGCTTCTGGTATGACTGCACTGGGCCTAATTCTGGTTCTCTCTAAGCCTACCCATCGTGCAGTAACGTCAACTGGGGTCTCAAATACAAGTTTGATCTCTTCATGGTTTGTGACAATACTCACAAGGAGAGTACTCGACCTCCGGGAAACGGATCTTATCCTAACTTTGATATGCCTTATATAATATAAAAATGTGAAGAAAGCCAAGTTATCTCTTGCCAATAGCCACTTTTACTGGAGTTATTCGACATCTAATAATAATATCCGTAACAATTACTTCCAATTTGATCGCTTACAACTCGAAACAAATAGAGATGAACAATCGAATCAAAAACCGGAAGAAAGTTGAGTTCAAGTAAATATGGTTTGAAAAAAAGAAGCTCAAATTGCTTAATTTGGAGCCAAGTTTGAAGAAAATAAGAAATTAAGGATTATTAGGCCAAAAGAAACAATAAATTTTTCATATTAAATTTTGGTTAAAATTTCTTTAATTTCTTATTATCTTCTTAACTTTGCTCCAAATTAATCAATTTAAGTTTTTTTTCAAACCATATCTACTTGAACTTAGCTTTCTTTTGGTTTTTAGTTTAAGTGTCTATCTTTATTTGTTTTTGAGTTATAAGCGATCAAATTAAAAGTCATTTTCACTGATATTATTAATAGATATCGAATAACTCCCGTAAAAGTGGCCATTGGCAAGGCATAACTTGGCTTTCTACACATTTTTATATTAAAAAAAACATACCAAAGTTAGGATAAGATTCATTTCCCGGAGGTCAAGTACTCCCCTTGTCAGTATTATGAATATAGGAAGTTGGGGGGATTGATCTCCATGATCTAGCCATGTAATTTTCATCCACTTGGATTCAACCATTACCCACCCTCTCATCTACCTCACTTTATCCCACTTCGCCATCATCTGTAAATAATCATTTAAGGCTTGACCGGCAAGATATATCTCATTCCGTTTCTTCCTTTTCTAATCACACCTCTCCATTTAATTCTACTCACCCTTCGACTGACTATTACCACCAATAATTAATATTTTTCATCTATTCTTCTCAATCATTTCAATGTCATCTCTCATCTAAATAATTCAATTATATCTACTTTTGACATTCATTTATTAAACCTTTATTCAATCCCTGGGTTACACGTGAGATTAGGCTTGTCATTAGGGAAAGGAATGCTGCGTATAACAAATTCAAAAGGACGATCTTATCCGCTGACTATCAAGTGTTTAAATCATTTCGCAGCCGTGTTTCGAATGCCCTGAATTCAATGAAATTCCGGTACCTTACTGATGAGCTTGGTGGCGCGTGTGACTCGTCGAAGAAACAAAAAATCCTAAATAATGTGGGCCTGGGTGCCAAACCCTCCACACCATCACCTTTAACATACTTTTCCACTCATCAAATCAACCTTCATTATGCCTCTATCTCTAATATTGCCGCACCGCTTTATCCTCATTTTGTTGACTCTTTCTTTTTTTCGGTGGATCATTCGTTTACAACCTCTCCGCCGTTTAAATTCTCTTCTGTCATCACTAATGGTATCCAGAGAATTATTTCTAGAGCCACGTCCGAGGTGGTAGGTATGGATAGGATTTTGGTAAAGACGATAAAATAGCTTGAGCCGCAGTTGTCGCCATTTTTGGCGGACCTATTTAATGAATTGCTGGATAAATTCTGGTTGTTAAAAGCGTACACTTTTGGTACCCCTAGGTATCATCCCGAGGGTATCATACCACAACCCGTCCCTGACCTCACTGCGTCACCTCGAGGAAACTGTGATAAATTTTATTCTATTATTTGTTCCCCGTTTTATTTTATTTTAATGTATTTATTTATTTTGTTTTGTTCTATATTTCATGATTTTATAATACTTGTATAAAAATTTTAACAACTAACGCTGCTTATTCGTTTATTTTGATTTGATTTTATTTATTGTTAAATCATTGAGTTGCATTTGTTTGATAAATTTTATTATTGTTATTTGTTAAAATTGTTAAATGTTAAGTTATTATTTTCCGCTTATCTTTTTATTATTTATATATAATTTTATTTTTAGTATTTTATCAAAATTTTAATATACTTATGCAAGTTGTATTCTTATAGGGTTCTCGGGGTTTTTACCCCTAGTAACCAATAAAGTTTCAATCAATTAATCAATCTCTCTCTCTCTTCCACTCATTCTCTCCCCCCTCCTTATCGACCACTCTCTCTCCCTCTCTCTATCTCCCCCCCCCCCTCTCTCTCTCTACTCCACCTCCGATACTTAGCTGGATGTCATTTTTGTCGATGATAATGACTCAATTGTTGATCTCAGTAACATCCCTGCGCCCTTTCACAATGGTCATAATTTTATTTCTGCTACTATACTTTATAATAATTTTTCGCAAGTTAGCAGTATTACAAATACTATTACTTATCGCGATTTTAAAAATATTCCTGCCAATGATCTTCTATGTTTACTATCCCAGTGAGATTGGTCGCCTTTTCATGTCGCTGAGATTGACATTCAGCTTGTTTTGTGATAATATATCAGCGGTTGTAGACTTACTTGCTCCTCTTAAAACTATCAATCCGAAGAGAGCTAGGCCGCCTTATATGAAGCAGAGCTATCCCAGCTACAGCGCAAACGTATCGCACTATTTAGACGATACTCACATACTCACGAACAAAGGTCCCAAAAATACTTCAAGAATTTCTTCACATTATATACATATGATAGAACTGAGGCAACGAAAGCAGAGTATTATCAGAGTCGTATATCTGAGGTTCTTGATAATGACACTGTTTGGAAAGAGCTGCGAAATTTGGGATTCCTTCAACGGCGAGCAGTTGACTTAAATGGTTTTACACTCGAGGACTTGAACCAGCAGTTTGCTGGTGTGTCAATCTCCTCACTGGAGGATGGTGAAAGCCGCCATGTAATAATTCAACAGGCTACATATGAAGGTTTCTTTTTTAAAGAGACAAATATAAATGATGTTGTCTTGGCGATCTCGCATTTCTCCTCGCAGGCTTGTGGAGCGGACATCATACCGCAAAGTGTTATAGTCGAGTTCTTACCTGTTACTAGTAATTTTCTTGTCAAAATATTTAAATTTTCTTCAATTCCTGGCTGAATCCCTGGAACAATCCCCTTGACAAAGTGCAAGACACCATCATCGCCTTCTGATTTCAGACCAATTGCACTCTTATGTTTCCTTTCTAAGGTTTTAGGGAAAATTGTCTTAAACCAGCTGCAGGAGTTTCTGCAGTCACGCTCGCTTATGGACAATTGATAGAAACCGCTTTGCTTAAGTTGACAGAAGACATACGTACAAGGCTTGACAGAAAACTTGTTACAATGCTTCTGTTATTCGAATTTAGAAAGGCGTTTGACACAATATCTCCTATTCATTTACTTTACCGCCTAAGGCAAATGAGGTTCCCTAGGTCTGTCTTATTGTGGCAGGCTGTTGTTTCATCAGCTAACTTTTCTTTCTGGGTTCCAAAAAACCTGGGAATGCCACAATGGTCTGTCCTGAGACCCCTTCACTTCTGCCTATACTTTAATAACTTACATGACTCTGATCTGGGTGGGGGGATAGCAGACCTTCGTTGAGACGCAATTGGAATACGAAATTGGGCTGTGCGCGCCTCACTCGAACTTAACGTCCTAAGACTCAAGCTACATTGTTTGGTTGCCGTAGATTTTGTTCGGACTTCTGCAACCATGGTAGTCGTAGCATTGACTTGGGTGATGGCGTATACGTTCCGTTTGTGGAGAAGGTCTTGAGTCTGGATTCGCAGCTATCTTGGAAGTTACATGTAGATAATATCACAAAAAAAGTTAATAGAGTATCATATAGTCTGCGATTTTTTTTAGCAAATACACTACTCAGGCACTTGCAAAGCGGCTCGCCATGGCGCTGCTGTTTCCCCACACAGACAATTAGTAGGAGATTAGAAACCGATTACAAATTTTACATAATACTTTAGTGCGTTACGTTTGCGGTATTAGTAGGGATGATCATGTGACGCCCCATATATATTCTCTCGTCTGGCTGCGCACATATTCTAGGAGACAGTATTCTATGGCGGTACTTTGTCCATGCGACGTTACCAAATTCTCAGTTAAAACTATTAACCGTTTCCCGGTGGAAACGCCGAAAATATTTAAATACAAATAAAAATAAATGAAGGTAATGTTATAGCTTTCACGTTTCTCATTTTATACAACGCATGAGCATTGGATAGACAAAGATCAATAAGATGAAAAAAAGCTTTCGATACCATTTCATTGTTTTTCGCACTGTTTCTGTTATAGATAATTGTCTATCAACATTATCAATACCACCCATATTTTGATTATAATCGTGGACACACCTTGGCTTTATAATATCTTTATTTGTTAGGTAACATTTTTTTCCAGTTGCACAGAATTCAAGTTCGTGCACAGTTGTAAGCATACGAACGCTACGTTTATCTTCCCACCTCACTGCCATCCACACATCGTTGTGAGAGATTTGTACTTCACCTCGAACTAACTTGCTTTCAAGCTTTGGCATTCCCTTTCTATTTGCTTTCACTGTACCACACATACCTGTATCACGATCGTGTAAAAATTCTACCAAAGTGGGAGATGCATACCAATTGTCTATGTATACAACATGACCCTTATAAAAATAAGATTGTAAAAAGTGAGCTACAATATCGCCAGTAACACCCAAATCTAACTTTTGATAATCAGTGTATGCACCAGTATAAACAATAAAACCCAACACGAATCCCGTCTCGCAGTCTACAATCATGAATAGCTTAATGCCAAAGCGATTTCTCTTCAAAGGAATGTACTGCTTGAATCGAAGCCTACCATTCCATAATAATAGACTTTCATCTATGCACAGATTTTTTCCTGGAGTAAGAACTGCTGAAAATTTGCTTTGCACGTGTTCTATTACTGGCTTTATTTTCACTAAAGGATGATTTTCGATTTCTTCATTATTATGAAAATGTAAACATCGTAGGATGTGAATATGTCTATCGCGAGGCATTATGTGGCCAAAAATTGGAGTGTGTAGCAAAAGATCTGTGGACCAATAACTTTGTAAATCGCCTTTACAGACATGGCTCATTAGAATGGAAAGGCCTAGAAAAGTTTCCAATTCTGTTTTTGTGACAGGAGACCAAGCTTTCATGTGGGAAGAACGAGTTATGGGATTTTGAGTTGCGTAACGATTGGTTTCCTCTACAATTGTTTTGAGCAAAAAAGAATCACAAAAGTAATTGAAATAATCAATTGGTGTATTTCCTGAAAAAGAGATATTCGAATTTATTTCGGAGCTACCTTGAAAATCTTTGATTGATGGATAAAAATACGCGTCCTCAGACAATTCAGTTTCCTCATAAGAAAAGTCTTCCAAATTGACTTCCCCGAAGTCTTCATTTTCTGCTCCATTGTCTAAAACCTCGTTTTCTAATACTTCATTTTCTGGTTCGGACTCGCCACTACTCCAAGCTTCATGTTCAGCCATTTTATAGAAGATAGAATATTACACTATTCAATAGTGTAGTATTCAAAAAGTGAAAATAGTAAAAATTATATACTGTGCAAATCCTGGAGATTAATAAGTTGAACATGAGAAGTACCAATCTGCATCGTATTATAAATTTATGAATATTAATGAATAAAAAATAAATTAACTTTTTGAGATTAAAATATTTTTGAAGATTAGACGAGTTTCTGCAATAAGTGATGACATTTATTTCGTACCCAGTTGTCGAACAACAAAGATATACCAACTCCCAGACCGAAATAGTAAAAAACAGATTTTGTGTTTACGTCATTGATTTTAGATCACGCTGAAAATGAATGCCGCAGCATTTTATGTAACCTTCAAAAATAAGGTTGAAGCTCGATATTTTGTTTTGGAAACTAAAATTTCATCGCGAAATAGACATTTTCATGAACAAAGATAATTTTAGAATTTTTTTACTTTTTTCCCCATTTTGACCTCATCAATAACGCTAAAAAGCTAGATCGAACTTTCGCTTATGCAAATAAAATACAATATGACCTTGACTGTAAATTTTCAAGGTTAAGGATACCGCAATGATGATGAAAAGTATTTTTTATAAACAGTATATAAAAGTACGAAAGAAATCACTCTAAAATTCTCGCTTCTACTAGGGATGAAATTTGACCTTGAAATAACTATTTTCAAGGTGAATAATATTTTGAGGAATTATAAAACTATTTTATATGCATTCAAAACATCAAAATTGATCTAAAAACATTAAATATGTTGTGTATTTTAAGTGGTCGATATATCGACCACCCACGCAGTCAAAAGGTTAATAAACAAACCCAACGAACCCAACGATCGAAAATCACTCCTGAATAACCACGTTTGATCAACAAGTAATTTAATAGATCTATCGGACGTCACAATACTAATTTGATTGCTTACCAATCCGTCGTAAAATCTACTAAATCAAAAAAATAAACGTATGGATAATTGTATATTCCTTATTATCCACTTCCAACTAATATAAAAAATGACTCCTACAAAAATCCTGTGCAAGAATCAATCTACTACCACAATTATTTGATTCTAAAATAACTGATTGCAATGGCTGCTGACAATATTCTCAGAAACACAACAACTCGCACTGGTTACGGATAACTAATACTCTTGAAAATCAACTTACCTATTCGACTACTGATGCTAGACTCTATCTATTCCAGAAACTATCCTCCGTAACCGAAAATTTAAACATTCTATCCTTTTCTCACTTGTTGTCCGGTTTTCCTATCTCTCTCGTAATTACATGCCACAGGTGCCCCCCCCCCGCTGCCGTATAGTCCTTACTAATCTCAAAAATGACAACTCATTTGCATAAGTTATCATTGTCCCAACTATTACAGTAAATATACGTGTATTACAGAATTACTGTTATAATACCATTTTATACAGTAATTCCATACACGACACATCATCCTTACTATGAAGTATTTAGTTATGTCACCAAAATTTCATTAGCGCGAGATTTGAATCTCTTATTTGCTTCTATATATCATACACGTATCATCTACATACCCGGTCGATCCCCACTACGCGTGTTCCGAAACTCTCTACGTATTGATACATAAATCCCTACGTCGATAAAAGCGCGGACCTTCTAGTTACTATGCGCGTTTAGGGCATTTACTAGCTATCAAAAAATTGACAGATTCATTGCCTTGTGTTGAACCACAATTAGCAATCCTTTTAGCATTATCTGCATACCGAGAAAATATTTTATTTAAATTGATACGCAAGTCTAAGTTTACCAGCGGTTTTCCGTTAGGTAAATTTTTGTGAATATAATTATCATCAGGTTTAATTTTTCCTTCGTACCAATCTCCACAAAGTGCATTTTTTGCTTAACCTTTAGAGGGCCGGAATATGCCTCTAGGTGTAAGGGGTCTGACTCACCAACATCGCAACTTAGTTTGGCTCTAACTCAGGGACCTTAGACCACATTCCTATAAAAAAATGCGATTTTCAAATTTTTCAAAACCCCGGCCTTCTAAAGGTTAACAGCGTGAGAGAAGCAGTGTGAAAAGTATTCAATAAGTTTAGGCGACAATTTCAATGTGTATAAAGAGGTCGTCATAGACTTGTTGGTGTGATGATAATCATACCATTTGTCGATTTCGTATGAAGCGGATCTACGTACAGCTGCAATCGTCCTGAAGTCATCGTCGCCTATAAGAATAGTTATCTTACATTCTCTTGTTTGAATAAAACATTCTTGTGAATCAATTCGACCGCCATATCAGGCTCCATGGCTTTTGCTGAACCCTCATAGTTTTTTCTACAGTCGTGATCATCCTTTTTATGACCAAGATCACATTTACGGCAGGTTGAAGATCGAACAGCATAGGATAATATTTTACCAGAAAAATGTCCTATGAGAGTAGCATGACCTACAATATGTGTAAGAAAATAACATCTCAAATAAATTTCAATCATGAAATGTATGCATCAACTCAGTCTTTCAAATTACCAGATAATTTATTGTAACAATGACCGGTCCCTCGTTTTTGCCAACCAGCATCATAAGCCGCTATCAAGTCAACTACACCACACTCTTCACTTTTCACATCCAAATCTTTTATCAGATCAACATCCATTCTATACAAAATTCATTCTTATATAGTTCACAAACATACATATTTTACAATAATTTACATAAACAAGTATAATTTTACTTGTATTTAAATAATTTTAGGATAATTAATGTGTTATGAGCAATGACAATATTTTTATAGTGAAAAATGTTGGTTTATTGCGCACAATATATTTTTGATACAATAAATGTATTTTGTTATAATTCGTTGTATATAAAATACTCATAGTAATAACTTAAGTATATAATTGAAATTATAATTGATCGTTGTATATGAAATACTTTTAATAATAACTTAAGTACATGATTGAAATTACAATTAAAAATATACCAAATTTATCATAGAAATAAAAAAATCAATTATACAAATTAATTAAATTAATTAAAAAAAATATTGATGTTCTGCAAAATCAATTCTTACACATCCTTAATCTGTAGAGTAGCCAGCGTTTCTTTCTTTCCCAATCGAATACTCTCTAAACATGAATATTGAGCTACTGCTTCTATCGCTAACCGTACCTCTCTTTCATTCTTCTTTAAAAAAGCAGGTGATATGATTGGCATATTGTACGACGAGTAGAAACGATTTATATGGGTTTCCCCAAGACCATTATCTATCATTCCTGCAAATAAATGAATTGGAAATTGCTTGTACGAAACATCTGCTGGTTGAAAAGTTGGAACAATATTGTACGAATGGCACCCCATACACTCAACTGTAAACACACTGGCTACTCCACATTTCTTTTCATTTCTTATGTGCTATAGAGAAATAGGCAAGTCATACGTTTTACACCACAGCTCCTTACCCAATGTTGCTAAATAGACTGTTCTGTTCATTTCCACATGCTACTCGTTGCGTCTTGCAGATTTTGATGTCTAATAAAGTTAAAAAAAACATGTTTTTCAATTCACATTACTTATTTATTGGCATTATATGTAAAAAAGAAACATTACATTCATTATATCTTAGCAAGATATGATAAGAAAACAAAAATCTGTGAAATATTCGATGTAAAAGATACATTATATTTACTAACCAGTACAAGATTTTTTTGATTACTTGCAGCTACACTCTGTATAAGATTTTCTCTAGCTTGTACGACCTTCCTTTTAGCGAATTGACCTTTTCTTTTGCCACGAATTCTTCGTACATTGTGATTCGATTTTGGACTCATCTTTTTTGAAAATAAATAAACAGCACTAATACCTCGCGTAGCATCTAATTTACCGTACCGCGTCGAGTGATGTTATTCGATTCGAATTGTTGTCTGCTCGCTAATACCAACCGTGAATTCGAAGTTACGACGTTGTTAAATGTATCTCCTTTCCAATGACTGCGTATTTCATCGCTGCATACAAGCAACATAATATTATTTTAATTTGATAATTTCTATTAATATCAACTGTACATTATCTTAATAATTATAATGTTAATTAAATAAATACCATTAAAACAAATCAAGCTATAATTTTGACAACTTTTTTCCAACGGTCGATTGACTCCGTAATCCGTAAAGAACTACCTTAAGATTTCTTCCACCGCTTCCTCTCCGTCTCTTACCATCTCCATTCATACGACGATCGGTCAACACAATAGCTCAGTAGGTATTGGTACGCCCCACAATCAACATCGTAGAATTCGAATCTTGCGGTTTTCCCTCCTCCCCTTCCGCAGTACTGCATCATTGTCTAGCGCTCCTCCCTTTCCCCATCCTTCATTTCTCCCACCGTCATTACCGCTACCTTCACTGGTACTACCACCGTTATTCCCTCCCCCCTCGCTATGGAGAGATACACAGGACTCAGGAGTGGGGGTTTGTCTTCCCACAGCGAGGGATAACTACTTATAGTTTATTGGGAATTAGTATTTTGGAACTATAAAATAGTTATAAGTTGGTTTTTACATTCTTCAGACTATCTACATTATAGTTAATATAATTATTTTATAAATATAATATAATATAGCTGTCCCCTGAAAGAATCAGGATTTGTAAAGTATTTTGAAAGAATATAAAAAGAATGAAAGTAGTAATCAAAAAGTATTTACATATGATCAAAAAAAGTACGAAAAAATTTTATTAACCTAATATTATTATTATTGTTAATTAATTTATATTTATTTTACGTACATTAGTAATCATTTATATTACTTATATATTAACATTAATTACATACATATATCGCGGAATAAACACTTAAAAATTTTTTGCCCTAACCGGGAATTGAACCCCCCATCGCATATACCAAACGCAATCGCCCTAACCACTACGCTAACGTAACGCTTACATACAAATGTTTGGAACTTGTATATACCGATCATCCATTTATTAATATCTTAATAATTGTTATTTTTTATTTGATCTGTAACATTAAATTTATGCTTTTTTATATTTTAACGATGCTTCGTCAAAAAAAATATCTTCATTTTTTCTATATTTTTAATTCCTTTAAAGCAGATAAATACTTTTATAATACTTTTTTTATATTTTAAAACATAATATATTATTATTTTTTTATTCTGTAAAAGAGCACTCCACCAATATAAATTTTAAAATAAATAAATAAATAAAACTAATTTTTAAATTTAAACTATATTTATTTTAAAATAATATAGATAGTTTCTAGGTATTTACTAGTTCTATTTTTATTTCATTTTTTGTACTTAATTTCTAGCTATTTAAAATAGAATTTGTATATAAGAAAAAATTTAAACAAATTATTTAAAAAAATCAATATGTGTGAAATATATATTAACAATACACAATTTTAATATTTTCAATTTTAAAATTAAATTTCAAGGTGTTTTTGTATCTATTTTTTATAACTATTTATACTTATAAATCTAGTGCCAAGTTTATTAGTATATTTTGTGCCTATTTTTTGTTTATTTAATATAGTATAATTATTTCATACCAATAAAATAGGTATTAAAACGGTATTTTCTACAAAATTTTATAATTTCTATAATTTATCTATAAACTACTTTGATGACTATAAAATATTTTCGAATTTCTACCAAACAATTATAGTCCTGGATGAAACTCTTTTCATATAATTACTTGAATTATTTGAATTCGAGAGTGTTATCACTTAATAAGTGACTCACCATACAAATTATTTTAGTTACATCACGGTTAAGGGGCACTCACTAATATATATTTTATAAGCGTAATAGCAATCTCTTTTTTGAAACAATTAATGTCTGATTAATTTTCAATGGTATCATTTGTTATAAAAGGGTAAGGTTATTAAACTTACACATCCTTGAATCTCTGCAAATACAATTGCACCACTTTTGTCAATAATAGCATCTACTTCTTCAATAATATCAAAATATGCTTCATTGTTAGTATATCTAACACCAGTTCGTCTCCATGGAACATTTGATAACTGTCCACTAGGTAAAATTGCACTGACACTGTAATCAATAAAACAATTATGTAAACAAATTGTATTATAATGATAAACGGTCATCGGCAAACAATGTTTTGTCCATAATGAGGGAACGAAAATAATGGTAATAATAATGACCATCATAGTTTTCTTTAACGTATATGCATTTTGAAGAGGTATGCATGAATAAAGTCAAAAGAACAAAATTATTTATGACGTAAAATAGCATATGTTTCTTTTCCCCGTTACTAAAAAACATTGTTAGTCGTTACAATGAAAAATACAGAATTGTTTACTTTGATTTTCCAGTTACAGAATTTGCAATAGTTCGTAAAATGTTAGGTGGTTTTATAAGTTCTTTTAAAATATTTGATTCTGTAGCCAAGGGAAATCCGTTATCCAACATTTCGTCAAGTAGTTCATAAACAACAACATAATTATCTTTAATTACTGTTTCATTACATTCAGTAAAATAGTCTTCAAATGTATCTACAACTCTGTGTAAGAATTCTATGACAAACAGTGGAGTAACTAACAAAAAAAAAATAAAATTGTATGTTACAATGCAATTACAAAAAATGTGTACATTTTTTCATATTTACTAACCCTCTGTTGTACAAACAGCGACAAAGAACATTCCCCATCTATATATACTGATAAGATAATGATGTGGGGTAGCGATCACGGGTGGCGTATTTTCTGGAGATAGGATTTTATGTTGTTGATCGAAAAAATAATCACATAGCGACCGTGCTACAGCACTTTTCCAATGCTTTTCCAGAAATACATCCCTAAATGATATAATACGATTGATATTTATCTAATAAACAAATTACAAAGTCATTCATAGGTATATGTAACTTACCCGCAGGAATTAATGATA
Source organism: Theocolax elegans (assembly GCA_026168455.1). Classification (NCBI taxonomy): domain Eukaryota; kingdom Metazoa; phylum Arthropoda; class Insecta; order Hymenoptera; family Cerocephalidae; genus Theocolax; species Theocolax elegans. The sequence continues at coordinate 49,506,076 of CM047425.1, forward strand.
AATAAACTGTGAATCATGATAATAATAAATGATTTTTATTATTCTGTAGTACTTATTATCTATGTATCTATTGTAATGGTTCCTGTCAAAATATAATACTATTAATTAGAACTACGTGGATCTAACAAGACTATTTGTAATAATGCTATATTATGTAATAATTGAGATATAAAGTAATTATTTAATATGTAATTAATTATTCAATACTGCAATAAATTGAAGCTAGAAATAAATAATTTTACCAAAGAGAAGGCACCTTTTACTATTTTTCCACTATGGTTGGTGGGATTTCCCAGAACATGACATTTTCAAATATTATAAACAGTTCATACTTGATCTTCTACATATCATATGTATGAGAGATTCCACGTCAAGAAACCGCACAAAAAATAGCTATTGTTTTAAACAGTTGCAACCTATAGGAAACCACTTTAACCCATTAACGCCGAGGTGATCAGAATTTTTACTATTTTTTCAACGTGTTTATTTATTATGCTACCGGACCAAAAAAATTTTACAATACCACTTTTTCTACGTGAAATTTAAAACTCAAAATTTCGATTAAACATCGAGAAAAAAAATATGGCCGATTTAAAATTAAAAAACGTGAAAATTTTGTAAAAAAAATTTTTTTTGCATTTTTTTTTCATAATGATATCGCAAAAGTATCAACTTTATACTATGATCAGAGGTGATCATGGCACGTAAACATTAAGTGGAATTTTTTCAGAAAAATTCATTGACGCGTTTTTTCAAAATGGCGGCAAGAATGAAAAAATGTTATGGAAATCTTAATCTATCGTTTTCTTAAAAACTACAAACTTTAGGAAAAAAATTCTAAGAACAAAAATGTCTTAAAATTAATCAAAGAACAAAATTTCAAAAAATCCAATTTTTTAAAAATACAACAAAACTTTGAAAAAATTTTTGAGTGTTTCTTGACTAATTTTAAGACTCCCTTGTTCTTAAAAATTTTTTCGTAAAGTCTATGGGTTTAGAGAAAAACATTTTTCTTTAATTATACATAAAGTTCTATACAATTTGTACATGAATTATAAGTAATGCATATAATAAAAATATTGGTTTTCACTTTCTCATAGGACCCCGTAACACACCTATGGGAAATGTGGTTTCCGTCAATTTCGCTGAATTTTTTATATGTTGTGTGTCTTGGAGTCCTGAACAAAAGTCTCAATGGGCACAAAGCTCTAAATGCAATAGGTCCCACAGTAGGGGCCCCTGAAGTCACTATTACAGGGTATCAGATCTAATAGTAATTCTCGGTGCTGATTGCACTTTATTGTACACTGGTTTCCGTTAATATGGTAAACTCTGGGTAGTGCTAACGCAAACGGCAAACGTACTTAACTTTTTATCATATATATATCTTTACATTTTTAATTTTTATTTTGATCAATACGAATTCCGCTTGATTAATACTTTTAATTCTCTTTGAAATTGTTGTATAATATTGATTGTGTGACTCTATTACTATGTTATAATGAAAACTACGTGTTTATACTCTACCCAATAAACCTTGAGTTAAATGCCGTTACAAATATAAAGTCTGATTACTTAAGCTATATATTTACAAAACTTGCGTTTGGGGAGTTTGGGCCTCCATAAACATTAAAAAAGAGTATCGACAAACTCCTATCGTACAATAATACTCGTTTATGCATCTTTTAGTGGGGCTCGTCTGAAGTCCTATCGAATTTTTGGGCTTGGGCCCATTAGAGCAGGGAATTGGGATACCGAAACATGCGGTCAACCAAAAATTAGGCTATATTAACGGAAACCAGGGTACGATAAAGTGCAATCAGCCCTGAGAATTACTATTAGAGCTGATACCCTGTAATAGTGACTTCAGGGGCCCCTACTGTGGGACCTGTTGCGTTTAGAGCTTTGTGCTCATTGAGACTTTTGTTCAGGACGCCAAGATACACAACATATAAAAAATTCAGCAAAATTGACGGAAACCACATTTCCTATAGGCGTGATATGGGGTCCTTTATGGGCGGTGTTGACGGGCATGATGGGCACTGCAATAATGCACTTCCAAAAAATGGACATGGGTCGTTTTTATAAGATTTATACAGGCATCCATTACAAACGCCCACATCATTTTCAATGCTACACGTGATGGAAAGAAAAAAAGTTGGAATAAAAGAGTTAACTATTTTGATTGCTAAATATTATATTCTAAAAGGTGAAACAAGTAAACCATTTCATACACGATCTAATAGAGACAAATTAAAAAATTGTTCAAATAAAGGATGTCCAATAAGAACAAGGATCTATTGTGAAAAATGCTATGTATATGATGATGAAAGATAATGTTAAAGTGAGAGGCAAGGGGACTCACGATAAAAAGCACCCCGAAACGTGAGAGGCAAGATGACTCACGATAAAAAGCACCCCGAAACGTGAGTGGCAATGAGACTCACGATAAAAAGCACCCCAAAGGAGACAAAGTTCTACAACGTCCACGCCGTTGTCTCAGGGTAATGCTAAGAATAGAAAAGAACCATGTATATGCACAAAATTAGCAAAGTTGTCCAAGGAACACTCACAAATTTTTCAAGACATGTTTGTTCTTAGAATTTTTTTCCTAAAATTTGTAGTTTTTAGGAAAACGATAGATTAAGATTTCCATAACATTTTTTCATTCTTGCCGCCATTTTGAAAAAACGCGTCGATGAATTTTTCTGAAAAAAATTCCACTTAATTTGCGGTATCATTGTGAAAAAAAATGCAAAACCAATTTTTTTTTAAATTTTCACGTTTTTTACGTTTAAATCGGCCATATTTTTTTTTCTCGGTGTTTAATCGAAATTTTTAGTTCAGATTCTGAAAGAGCTTTAAATTTTACGTAGGAAAAGTGGTATTGCAAATTTTTTTTGGTCCGGTAGCATAATAAATAAACACGTTGAAAAAATAGTAAAAATTCTGATCACCTCGGCGTCAATGAGTTAAGAAAGTAAAAGAAATTTTTTTGAATTTTTATCTTATATTGATATAATGTTAGACAGTCAAAACATTGAAATTATTCGAAAACTGATGACATGTACATGCAAATTTCAATACAAGATGTTTTTAATTTTAATAAAAATGCCATAACATGACTCAAAAAACTCGGCCATAAACCTGTCAGGGGTCAAAAGAAAGATAATTTTGTTAGCTACAAGAAATATTTTGGTTAATTAAAAAATATTTTGTATTTTAAGACTTATTAGGATTCTAAACTATAATACAAGTGACAATTAATGTACACGGAAAAATTTGGTAATACAACAAATCAACAGTTTGTTATAGAAGATTACAAACTAATCTTGAAATACAATAGGTAAATTAATGAAATATTGAAACACAAAAATGGTTATTAATAATTTTAAAACCGCTCTGGATTATTAAGGGGATGTCGGAGCTATAGCCTCCATCAAAAGCCGCTCGATCTCTCGGTTTCGAATGGCGCTGTAGTCAGGTGTCGATTTCTACGATAAACGTACTTAAAACATAAATTATAAATTTTACAGCTACATAGAGCTGTTGAAAGATACTTTCCCCCCTAGCTATGACTAAACTTAAGGTAATTATAATATTACTCTTGGAATCAAATGTTTATTTTTTTAAAGAAATGTGAAATACGTTGCGTGTAGCATTACGGCAGATATAGATTCATTGAATATGAGACGTATTTCACATTTCTTTAAAAAAATAAACATTTGATTCCAAGAGTAATATTATAATTACCTTAAGTTTAGTCATAGCTAGGGGGGAAAGTATCTTTCAACAGCTCTATGTAGCTGTAAAATTTATAATTTATGTTTTAAGTACGTTTATCGTAGAAATCGACACCTGACTACAGCGCCATTCGAAACCGAGAGATCGAGCGGCTTTTGATGGAGGCTATAGCTCCGACATCCCCTTAAATTCAGAAAAACGGAATAGTCTATGTTGATAATTGTAACCGGAATAAACAATGAATATTTAGAATTATTGAAGAAAAATAATCGTATTCTATATATATCCCACAATGGGTGTGTGGCACCCCCAACTACGGAATATCAAAATACAAGTCGTTGTCGCAAGATATATATATATCTCTCTATAATATATAAATATTTCGCCGCCGCCGCCGCCGCCGCCGTGTCTAAGAATTCAGAATTCAACATATATATATATGTCATATATATATGTTATATATATATATATGTTTTATATATATATGTCATATATATGTCATATATATGTTATATATATATGTCATGTATATGTTATATGTGTGTGTGTGTGTGTGTGTGTGTGTGTGTGTGTGTGTGTGTGTGTGTGTGTGTGTGTGTGTGTGTGTGTGTGTGTGTGTGTGTGTGTGTGAGTGTGCGTGTGCGTGTGCGTGTGCGTGTGCGTGTGTACGTGTTATTTGTTTTTTCAAGAATAGATCGTCGTGCCTTACGAAGAGTAGCACGCTTACATTTAATAAAACATTCAAACGTGCTAGTCTTCGTAAGGGACGTCGAGATAATATATGTATTTTTTCCGTGCGCAAAAAAAAGTTGTGAATATAACTTGAAAGAATGTGTATTAGTTTACTTATTCCTGATAAAACTCATAAAATAAAAACGGACCTAAAGTTTAATGTAATGTTTTTAAAAATATGCACAATTTTACGAAGATAAAATAAATATTAATCAAGTATAACATACTCTTTTTCAAATATCTATATGTGAAATATACAATAAATTAAAAATTAATACATTAATTATTGCATTTTTAAGATAATTCTATTATAAACATTAATGGCAATAGAAAATTCAAATTTTAACAGAGGCAATATAAAATACGAATTACATTCAAAAATTTTTCGAAAATTATTATTTTAGTAGTATTTAATTTAAATATTATTCAAATCAAAATTTAAAAATTGTATGGATATATAAGTAAGTAGATTACGTATATTTATATAAAACAATATTTTATATAAACAAGTATGTATTTATTAGAAACAAAAGGTTATTTAAGGAATGCCTTTGTTTATAATAATTAAAATAAATATATGGGCTCTGTAACTAAAAGGAAAAATAAATTGGATATAATTATGGATTAAAACGCAAATTTTGAAAGCGAGTGCAAATTACGAATCACGGGAGAAATGGAAGAAACAGGTTTTTATTTATATAGCGCTAAAATTTTATAAATAATTCTTTAAAAATAATACAAAAATTAATTTAATTAAGAAGAAAGTTTTATTACTCTTAAAGTACAAAATATTAATGACATATAGAACTCTTGGCGATGACTTAAAAAAATTAATTTTAGGAGGTAAAGTTCTATTAAATCCGCTTCAAATAATCTAAAATTTTAACAGGTTTTTACTAAATACTACAATTAAGTATATGCACTTTACTATTTTTGGTAAGTTAATTGTTCATTACTATATATATGGGCTATTTCACATCAGTGGTACGATGAAAATTTGAAATCACTCCAAATTTTGTGAACAGACTAGAAATATCTTCCAGAAGATAGAAAAAAAATTTGAGGTGTTAAAAATAATTTGCCTAAGAGTTATTCCACCACGAAAAATGGAAATTTTTCAATTTTTTAGAGAAAATATTATTTTCAAAGCGATTTCTCCCAAAATCTATTGATTTTTTTAAAAATACATTATCAACAACTTTTGTTCAAAATAATCTTTAGAACTTATCTACTTGGGTTACAATTCCTAATTTTAAAATCTCGAAGAGATAGAACGCCCGGAAATATTGAATATCAAAAAAAGGCGACCACGCCGCAATCGATTTTGATCTAACACCGCTCAAAAGATCACATTTTTTGAACACACAAACACCAAATTTTTTAAAAAATTTAAATGGGAAATACCATGTTAATTTTTGTGAATTTTTTGTTTTTCTTTAAATTATCATAACTTTTTACAGAATTGAAGGCCATAAAAAGCTACAGACTATTTGAAAGGTATTGCTCCAAGCTTTCTTTTAGACTTTTGGATAAAAAAATCAATTGCGGCGAACTTACACTTTTTTAAGTTGAATATTGACATGTAGTTTATGTAACATTGACCTTAAGATTAGAAATTCTAACCCAGAAGGATAAATTCTACACATAATTAGCAACGAATGTTTGTATAGTAAAAGTTGATAGATTTTGAGTTAAATAGCGATAAACCCAGCTGGTGTTGAAAAAAACTGGATAAAGTTCACTTTTTGAGGTTATAATAACTTTTGAGCTAATAAATTCCAGTACCTAAAAATTTTTTTATGTATTCTGCAAAAAAATTGGCAAAGTGTACTCAAAATTTGGTGCATTTTAAAATTTTGATCGGACCACTTCACGTGGAATACGCCATATATATTATATATATATATTACACCTTTGGTGTAAGTTATGTCCTAAAATACGTGAAAATTAGTGATTTTATGAGGTTTATGAGGCATAACTTACAACAGCGGTCTTGGCCAATAAGCTAACCCAAGCCATTCGAAAGCTCGCGAAAAATGTGAACTTTTTAGAGGTGTTAGATTAAAATCGATTATGGTGTGGCAGCCTTTTTTTGATATTCAATATGTTCGGGTGTCCTATCTCTTCGAGATTTTAAAATTAAGAAATGTAACCATGGTAGATAAGTTCTAAAGATTAATTTAAACAAAAGTTGTTTGTAATGTTTTTTCAAAAAAATCAACAGATTTTGAGATAAATGGCTTTAAAAATAGAAATTTTTCTAAAAAATTGAAAAATTTCCACTTTTCATGGTCGAATAACTCTTAAGCAAATTATTTTTAACACTTAAATTTTTTTTGTATGTTCTGGAAGATGTTTCCAGCCTGTTCTCAAATTTTAGAGTGATTTAAAATTTTCATCGTACCACTTGACGTGAAATAGACCATATATATGTATATATATGTATGTATGTATGTATGTGTGTGTGTGTGCGTGCGGCGTAATATTTATATAATATATATATATTTTAAAATTGTTTTTTCAAGAATACATAATATACGTATTTTTTCCGTGCGCAAAAAAGTTGTGAACATAACTTGAAAGAATGTGTATTTGTCTACTCATTCTTGATAAAACTCATAAAATTTTTAAACGTATACTCAATAATAATAACGGATCTAAAATTCAATGTAATGCTTTAAATACAGATGCAAAATTGTTTGAAGATTAAATAAATATTAATCAAGTATAACATACACTTTTCCAAATATCCATATGATATATACAATGGGTTAAAAATTAAATATATTAATTATTGCATTTTTAAGATAATTCTATTATAAACAGTATAGGCAAGATAAAATTCAAAATTTAACAGTGGTAATATAAAATACGAATTACATATGAATAGATTTTCAAAAACTATTAATTTAGGAGCATTTAATTTATATATTTTTTAAATTAATATTTCAAAATTGTATGGATATATAAGTGTTGTAATGGTAAGTGATGTACTCACCTACCATTATGCGAATCAGGTTGGTAGAGACGAATGCTATAAATAGATATAGGCATAGCCGACGGCGCGAACGGCTGATACCCGCGCAACGATAGAAGGAATTGGGGGGAGAGTCGCGCGCGCACAAAAACTCGATAGAGAGACAAGATCGCGACGACACGTGAGACGAGACATCCCGGTTTAATTGTACTTTTTTTTATCCGCAAGTTTTCCGTGGAGTTCTGCCGGTTGTTCTGCTTGTTCGTCATACCGTGGGTGACTTTTTTTACGGTGTATTCTGGTGCAGTGGTGTTATACACGCACACGAAATAAAGTGATCGATGGTCGAGGTATTCTCCCACTGACATTTTTCCTTTTGAACGGCAAAGAGACGACAGGAGAGAGGAGTTGTTCTTTTTCCGGTATTCGAGGTCCGAAGAAAAGAAATAGAAGTAAGTGGTACCACTTTCGCACGAATAGTTATTATATATTTTACTTAACGCGATCGTGCGAATAATTTTAAGTTAGCTAGTTCGCGTACCCCTTTCCCCTCTCGTGTTGAGTCGATGTTTTCGACTCAATCTACGTGCGCTTAGACCTCGACCATATTATTAAAACTTATTGTATTTAATCATTCGTTATTGTTTAAATAAATCTGTTAATTGTTAATTTAGTTCAACCCGTGTTGATTTATATTTTTTTCCAACCGGCGTATTATAATTTCATTCCTCCGTCTTCCTTCGAGTCGTATTTCAAGATACGAATTCTCGCGGACTCACTTTTAATTTTCTTTCCGCGGTCCATTTTAGGAAAGAATATCATCATTTTTACCTGCTGTTGTTGGAAATCGTAATTCGATTTCCATACAACTTTAACGGCAAGTGTGCGGACAGGTAACCGCAGCCGCTGCGCGGGAAGATTTTTTTGTAAACAACTTACATATACATATAGTTTGTCTTGAGTCATTAAGTGTGCGATACCTAGTCGGTGAAACTAGATAAATTCGTTCGCCACGAACTAAAGGTATATAAGACGAACGACTCAGTAAGTTTTCCCCGGGCAAGCACACCGTTACATGGCGCCCAACTAAGTGAAGGAAAAAGTCCCTAGACGTTAGGATAGCTGATTGCGCGTACACGGCGCGCGACAAGGGAATAGGAACGGACCGGAATTGAGTTGTTTGAACATATGCTCGGTTGATTTACGGGTGTTTAAGGATTAATACGTTAGTTACGTGGATTAATGTATTAATTATTGTCGACAATTGAATTAATTGAATTGCAATTAATTTCAATTAATAAATTATTGTGTTTGACAATAATTTAGATAACTTTATCTGATTTTCTTCGTTTTTTTTTGTTTTTTATCAGGAAGAAATCCGAAGTCGACAGTAATAAAATTTTTTTTAGATAATTGTTGACACACGTAAATTATAATAATTTCAGATTTATTTATTTATATGAGATAGAATGGTTTGAGGTCCGCGATTTAATAACACGTGTCCCTGATTCCGTATAGGTTAGTCGAAAAATTAGCGAAAATAATTTTTGCGACTTAATAAAAATTGTTAATACCTGTGCAAGGGTGTGATTTTTGGAATTTGCTTTTGTTATAATTTTGACTACGCGTATCGGCTCTCGCGTCATAATAAAAATTGTATTTTTTTTTTTTTATGTAATACGCGATTGTAAGAGGTCACTGCGTCAGATATTCTATATAGTTAGGTAGGAATATATTTATTTGTTAATTTATTTGTTGATAATTTATTAATTTATTTGTTAATTCGTTGACGAATTTATTTAATTTTAAGTATATTTGCGTGCGCTGGTGACCGAGAGCCGAGGATAATCCGTTTTCTTCCTCATTTTATCGAATTAAAATTTTTTTATTTGTTTAGTACTTCGTTTGATTTATTTATTGTACAAAAGTTTTTTTTGGTTTTGTTGTAAATCGGGTACAGTATTTTAAAATAAATTAAACTGAAACGCGTATAACAAATTTAAATCGAAGGTGAAATTTAATTTATTTTGTGAAATAGTTGTCAAAATTATAAAAATTTTTTATTACAAGCAAGTTTCAAATTGGTGAGCGTAATGTGTTTATTTAAAAGGGAAAAGATCACAATCTTCAACACAGTGGCCCAATAATTTTGTAGTTAAACGCCACCTAGTGTTGAATAACCGGACCTTGCACAAGTACCTGCGGAAGCGATTTTTCTTTGTTTTTTTTGTTAAGAAATCGGCGATAATTTTAAGTTAATATGGCAGAATCGATGACTAACCAGATTGACAACTGGATTGATACTCAATCCGGTGAACAGATCAAGGCTCACCTCGAGTCGTTGGAGATGCGGGTTGACGGCCCAAATTATAAAAGAGCCGAGCGTCTCCAACGGTGGTTAATGGGTAATTATACGGCTCAGGATTTCGCTGAAGAAACAAATCTGTTGGCAGATCGCGAAAGGCGAAATAGGCGGAGGTCGGATTGGTTTGAGGCTATGTTCGCCCAGAATCCGGCGTTACCTGATCCGGATTCTGATCCAAATGTTGTAGAAGTTTTACAACAGACTCTTGCGCTGGATGTTCCAGACATAGAAAGGCAAGAGACAGACGTAGATGCTGAGGTAGATCAGCATACGGAGGATCAGCAATCCGAGGTCTCCAGCCAAGAAGCTAACAGAGAGGAGTGGATCACGCTAGTGTCTACAGGCGGAGCACAGTTTGAAATACCGGAGACATTCGCTGCGATGTTGACGTTGCAGTTGAAACAACAGGCCGTCATGACAGCACGGATAAAAGATTTGGAGGATCAAGTGAGTGCTCTGAAATTGGACTTCTACGCCCGCGATAGTACGCAGAGAACGAGTACCAACAGAAATAGAGAGCCGAACCAACATGTCCGATTCCAGGACACGTATACGTGTCACACACTGGACGATACGGTCGAAAGACCACGACAAGTGCAGGCAGAGTGCGAGGGTTATCAAGCACCTCAAGCACCTGCTAGAGGAGCTTTGGGGAGGGGCGAGATATGGAGACAAGGTCAGCCTCCATATTCTAGCTCTCCCTACCCTAGTCGGATGGACTCGAACGTAACCGGCCAGTCTACAACTAGATCGGCCGGGACAGTGCGCGATGTCGACGCAATTGTTCGTAAGTGGGGAGTTCGATTCTCTGGAGACAAAAGCCAGAGTATTGAAGCATTTCTTCCGCGAGTAGAAGATTGTAGGATACTCGCCAACCTCAGCGAGGACGAGGTGTTACCGTCCTTGTCGGAACTTCTCACCGATAACGCAGCTACGTGGTATCGGAATGTGAAGGATAGATGGCACTCATGGCAAGATTTTGTGAGATACGCCAAGATGTGGTACGGAATGGGCCAGAGTTATCAACAAGGGCTCATCGAGAAGTCTAACTAATTGCGCGCACGCAAGGCGAAGATGAGCCGGTAAGGGATTATATCACCCGCTCGATTGCGATTATGCGTAAGCTCAAGCCGATTCCGGATGAGCGGAGCCAGTTAGATCACCTGTACCGCAATATGCTACCTCAACTCCAACGTTTATTTAAGAGAGTTGAAGCTCGGTCGATCGAGAGTTTTTTGCAATTGGCGTTGGACGCTGAGCAAACACTCGAACGAGAAAAATTATATCGGCCGCCTCCCGCAGAAGAAGACTTGATGATACCTGAGTTAGCATATAAGTCGCGGAATAAGAAGCGGCCGAACGCTAAGCCAAAGGTAGCAAGCGTAGCCAAGGAAACAAGTGAACCGGCTCAAACAGATCTTTTGGAACGGTTCACCAAAATTCTCGAGGAGACGCTAGTCTCCGTTAAGACGAGTTGCCATACAGCTGGGGTGAGAGGCAAGGTGGATGTCTCTCAAAGCAAGAAGACCCACAGATCACCTCCTCGGTTCAAATGGGGACAGAGGAAGGGTAATCGCAAGAGTCCTGACCGACAGTCATCGAGTGGCCATACGTCAAGAAACGACGAGAAGTTGAATGCCGGTGATAAGGAAAAGCGGAAGGAGGTTGTCCCCAAGCCTGTAGCTTGCAATATATGTGGCAAACTGGGCTATACAATTAGGACGTGTCCTGATTGTGCAAAAAACGCGCGGGGAAGCGGCTAGAGGGGACAGCCGCTGATCCCGAGATTGAGGGAGTCCCCGGAGAAGCGGTCGTAATCCTCGAATCTCGAGGCAGTCAAGCTGCAGAGATGCGTCAAGAAGATCTGACGATAAGTGATCCCAGAGAAGTTAGGACGGATCCGGTCACGAGTAAAATTTTAAAAATTACTCCGAAACCAAACCAGCGAGTTTATAGTCCAGAAGATGAGACGCGCTGGTGGTGTCAAATCGATATCGGTGGATACCGGATCCGAGAGTTGTTTGATCCAGGTGCATCAACAACGGTCATGGGTTTGAACGGTTTGCAGTTGGCAACCGCTCTTGGCAGATCCATTCTCGATAAGCAAGCAGGTAGTGCTAAGCTTGCGGATGGTAGCACACACCAGTTGTGTGGACATGTTATGCTACCTTTTACCATCGGTAAAGACACGCGAGATATACGGGTCGCAATTATGCCAAATTTAGATGCGGAATGCTATTTAGGAGTGAATTTCATTCGAGCATTCCGAGCAGTTCTAGACCCAGACTCCGACTGTTTATACTTCAAAGGGTCATCACAGTTATTACAGCTGGAAGTGGCAAGTATTGAAAGTGGACACGCTTCGCTGTCGTCAGCGGGTGTGGCCGACGCGACAGAAGATGAGCGCCGACAACTGCGTGAACTTCTGGATCAAGTGCTGTCCAATACTTTGCCAAAGATCGGCCGATCATACGATGTTGAACATGTTATCGACGTCGGTTCGGCGCGGCCGATCAAACAAAGGTATTATCCCGTCTCCGACAAGATTCGAGAGGAGATGCATCGACAAGTTCGAGAGATGCTTGAGACAGGCGTTATAGAACCGTCTAGTAGCGGTTGGTCCAGTCCAGTGGTGATGGCTAAGAAGGGCGAAAATGCAAGGCGTTTTTGCATTGATTTCAGGAAGGTCAACGCTTTGACCAAACCTGATGCGTATCCTTTGCCGTTTATGCAGGATATTTTACGCAAACTCAAAAGAGCCCGATATATATCTACGATAGATATGAACTGCGCTTATCACCAAATACCTCTACAAATGGAATCGCGCCCAATTACAGCATTTACGGTACCTGGAATGGGTTTGTTCCAGTTTACTCGTATGCCCTTTGGGTTGGCAAATGCTGGCGCGACGTTCCAACGTATGATAGACCAGGTGATTGGACCGGCTCTCGAACCGAATGCTTACTCTTATCTCGACGATATCATTGTCGTGACGGAAACCTTCGAAGAGCACAAACTGTTGCTAAAGGAGGTGTTGACTCGTTTAACTGAAGCCGGTTTATCGGTAAACCGAGAGAAATGTGTTTTCTGTCAATCCGAAATAAGATATTTGGGTGTACGAGTCAATCGTGATGGGATAAGACCTGATCCAGCTAAGACGGAGCCGATACAAGAATATCCGGCTCCCCGAAACCTCAAGCAGCTGAGACGATTCCTCGGGATGGCATCTTGGTATCGACGGTTTCTACCCGACTATGCTACGATCGCGGAGCCTTTAACACTATGGGGACAGAGGAAGGTAAATAGCAAGAGTCCTGACGACGTCACGAGTGGCCATACGTCAAGAAACGACGAGAAGTGAATTGCGGTGATAAGAAAAGCGGAAGGAGGTTGTCCCCAAGCGTGCTTGCAATAATGTGGCAACGGGACTACACTTAGGGGAAGTGTCCTGATTGTGCAAAAAACGCGCGGGGGGAAGGACTCGCCTACGAGGGGACAGCCCGCTGTATCCGAGATTGAGGGAGTCCCAGGAGAAGCGGTTCGTAATCTCGAATCTCGAGGCAGTCAAGCTGCAGAGATGCGTCAAGAAGATCTGACGATAAGTGATCCCCAGAGAGTTAGGACGGCTCCGGTCACGAGTAAAATATTTAAAAATTACTCCGAAACCAAACCAGCGAGTTTATAGTCCAGAAGATGAGACGCGCTGGTGGTGTCAAATCGATATCGGTGGATACCGGATCCGAGAGTTGTTTGATCCAGGTGCATCAACAACGGTCATGGGTTTGAACGGTTTGCAGTTGGCAACCGCTCTTGGCAGATCCATTCTCGATAAGCAAGCAGGTAGTGCTAAGCTTGCGGATGGTAGCACACACCAGTTGTGTGGACATGTTATGCTACCTTTTACCATCGGTAAAGACACGCGAGATATACGGGTCGCAATTATGCCAAATTTAGATGCGGAATGCTATTTAGGAGTGAATTTCATTCGAGCATTCCGAGCAGTTCTAGACCCAGACTCCGACTGTTTATACTTCAAAGGGTCATCACAGTTATTACAGCTGGAAGTGGCAAGTATTGAAAGTGGACACGCTTCGCTGTCGTCAGCGGGTGTGGCCGACGCGACAGAAGATGAGCGCCGACAACTGCGTGAACTTCTGGATCAAGTGCTGTCCAATACTTTGCCAAAGATCGGCCGATCATACGATGTTGAACATGTTATCGACGTCGGTTCGGCGCGGCCGATCAAACAAAGGTATTATCCCGTCTCCGACAAGATTCGAGAGGAGATGCATCGACAAGTTCGAGAGATGCTTGAGACAGGCGTTATAGAACCGTCTAGTAGCGGTTGGTCCAGTCCAGTGGTGATGGCTAAGAAGGGCGAAAATGCAAGGCGTTTTTGCATTGATTTCAGGAAGGTCAACGCTTTGACCAAACCTGATGCGTATCCTTTGCCGTTTATGCAGGATATTTTACGCAAACTCAAAAGAGCCCGATATATATCTACGATAGATATGAACTGCGCTTATCACCAAATACCTCTACAAATGGAATCGCGCCCAATTACAGCATTTACGGTACCTGGAATGGGTTTGTTCCAGTTTACTCGTATGCCCTTTGGGTTGGCAAATGCTGGCGCGACGTTCCAACGTATGATAGACCAGGTGATTGGACCGGCTCTCGAACCGAATGCTTACTCTTATCTCGACGATATCATTGTCGTGACGGAAACCTTCGAAGAGCACAAACTGTTGCTAAAGGAGGTGTTGACTCGTTTAACTGAAGCCGGTTTATCGGTAAACCGAGAGAAATGTGTTTTCTGTCAATCCGAAATAAGATATTTGGGTGTACGAGTCAATCGTGATGGGATAAGACCTGATCCAGCTAAGACGGAGCCGATACAAGAATATCCGGCTCCCCGAAACCTCAAGCAGCTGAGACGATTCCTCGGGATGGCATCTTGGTATCGACGGTTTCTACCCGACTATGCTACGATCGCGGAGCCTTTAACACGTCTTACGAAGAAAGACCAAAAGTATGAATGGCTCCAAGAACAAGAAGGTGCATTCCAGCGACTCAAAGCACTGCTGATGACTGCACCCGTTCTACAGACTCCTGATGAGAATGGCGAGTATACCATTCAAACAGACGCCAGTGACACCGGTATCGGTGCAGTATTAACACAGGTCGTTGACGGAGTAGAGAGAGTCCTGGAGTTTGCCAGTAGAGTACTCTCACCAGCAGAACGTAACTATAGCGTCTCAGAACGGGAATGTTTGGCCGTAGTATGGGCAATTAGAAAATTTCGACAGTATATTGAGGGTTACCAGTTTAAAGTTATAACTGATCATAGTAGTCTCCGTTGGCTGTGCAATATACACAATCCAACGAGTCGGCTCGCAAGATGGGCATTGGAACTCCAATCTCATAATTTTACAATTGAGTATAGGAAGGGAGCTCTAAATTATGTTCCTGATGCACTTTCTCGCATGTACGAGGAAGACGAGCCGGCCATCGCTTCAGTTTCTTGGAGCCAGACTACAAAAGATCCTTGGTACCTCTCATGGCTGAAAGACGTATCAGAGCGACCTAGAGATTTTCCGGAATGGAAGATAACAGGTAGCAATTTGTATTCGTATCGCGTCGATAACGAGTTAGACGACGTGATGGAGGACCATGACGCTTGGAAACTGGTTGTACCAGAGGAGCATAGGCAAGCCATACTCCGTGAGTGTCATGATGATCCGACTGCTGGACACTTAGGTAGGGAGAAGACATTTGCTAGAGTGGCTAAAATGTATTATTGGCCACGGTACTACGCCGAAGTCGGAGAATATGTACGCAAATGTCAGGTCTGCCAACAGTGTAAAGTGGAGCAACGTCCACCCATGGGTTTGATGGGTAGACGCGTGATAGAGAAACCATGGCAAGTTGTAGCAGGTGACGTCACTGGCCCACTTCCGCAGTCGACACATGGTTACGAATACATCTTGGTCTTTCAGGATTTGTTTACGCGCTGGATCGAGGCGGTCCCGATTCGGAAAGCTAATGCTAGGACCATCGTAAAAGAGTTGCATGAGCGAGTCATCACACGTTATGGTACCCCAGAGGTGTTTCTGTCCGACAACGGAACTGAGTTTAGAAATAAACTCGTGGATGACTACCTAGTGGAACGAGGGATTTTCCATACGACGATTCCTCCTTACCATGCTCAGGCTAATCCTGTTGAACGTGCTAATAGGACGTTGAAGACAATGATTGCGTCCTATATCACAGAAAAGCACAACACATGGGATGAGAAACTCCCCGACTTAGTATTCGCTCTAAATACAGCGATACAAAGCTCGACAGGATGGAGCCCGGCCATGTTAAACTATGGCCGGCAACCCGAGCCACCCGGTACAGCTCGTAGAGCGCAAGACGAGCTGGTTCAGCAACGTGTGGAATACCAACTTTTGCTTGAGTGGAGTGATCGGCTGTCAAGATTACCTGAGCTTTACAAGAAAGCATCGGCCAATGCGAGTAAAGCTCATGAAAGGCAAGCCGGTTACTACAATGCCGGGCGAAGGGCTGCATCTTTTGAAGTTGGAAACCTAGTGTGGAAGAAGAATCGAGTCCTTTCATCCAGTGCTCAAGGTATTTCGGCCAAGTTATCCCCGAAATACGTTGGCCCATATTTGGTAGTTTATAGCTACGGCCCAAACACCGTCAAGATACAAGATGCCCGAGGTAATGAAGAGAAATGTCATGTACAGTATCTCAAACCGTACTTATCCGAAGATCACGGGGATGAGTACGGAGAAGTAGACGACATCGAGATCGGTCAACCTACGCTGGAGGAGGAACCTGATAATACAGTTCCTGCGAGCGAAGACGTCTCGAACGACGAGACGCAAGCGAGCGAAGTTCCATGCGAGGAACATAACGGTAATCCGACCGAGAACGCGCCCCCTATTAAACGAAGTAGAGGTAGGCCGCGCAAACATGCTAGAATCGTTGCGATACCGCGAAACCGAGCGAATGTTGTCTCTAATGTAAGTCACCGTGGACAAGTTAAACGTGGTAGAGGTCGACCACGAGGTATGACAAAGCGTTAGTTAGTTAGGTTAGGCTAATGGAATTTACTCTGAGATTGGAATGACCCTGACAATTGGTATCTGTTTGTTTAGATGCTGATCCAGTTCGACAGCGAACAGCTGGAGCTGTTGGTGGCCCGCCTCATCCAGAGTGGCATAAACGAGCCACAGACGCTGGAGCTCCTCCATAGTATAACCACCGCCGTGGACCAGGCCGTGAGAGACGAGGAGGAGGAGCGACGGCGGAGGCAGGAGGACCGAGACGCGGTGATGATAGTGGAGGATGGTCCGGATGGAATACCCGCTCATCCATCCAGCGGCCTGGTAGTCGAGCCGGAACTACCCCAGGCTACAGGCCCGATCCCCGCAGGTCCACCGCCGCCAAGGGTCAGGGCTGAACAACAGCCCAGGGAGCCGGAGGTCCGGCTCCCCAACCAAATCCCGGGAGATTCAGAGGAGTACACTCGGAGGCTTCGACGTCTCGATCCGGTCCGACCCCACAGGATCTATCGGAGAACGGGGAAGAGGCGTGGTGTACCGTGTTGGAGGCGTTGACCAAGGCCCGTGAGTCCTTTAAGGCCACGTCAATTGCCGAAAAACACGCCTTCGCCTTGTTTGATGAATTCAAGGCGAAGTTCCCCAAAGCCTCCGATAAAACTGATTCCTGGGAGGCCATGATTGAGCACCGCAAGGCGGAACGCCAAGCGGTGTCGGCTATGAGGGCGGATCGGAGAGAAAGAGAGGCGGAAGCCGCTCGTGCCAAGGAACGGCAGAGGCGCGAAGAAGCCGCTCGGAGGGCCCACGAGGATCGGCCTAGACTCGAGGAAAGGGTCAAGGAGGCCCAACGCCGGTTAGCCAGAGCTCGTGAAGAGGAAGAGCGGGCTCAGGCTAATTTGGAGGGTAGAACTCGAGGACCGAAGAGAGGGTCTGAGCCGAAATGCTCCATATGTAGGGAGTGGGGGGTCCTCGATCCGGAGGACTGTCCGAGGAAGTCGAAGCACAAGGAGATCCGGCGTCAGAAGAAGGAGAGGTACCGCGAGAATCAGCATAAAAAACAGGGGTAGATGTATAGCGGTACCTCATTGTAAATATATAAATATGTAAGATAGTGAAATATAGTTTTTTTTTTTATACTCCCGATGTAGTTCCTTTGAGTGAGTTCATTCTTTGTCATACCCGAGTCGTTATATCCTATCCTTTATTCGTATTTCTGCTACAGATACCACATACCCAGTATGCGGAATCTGGCAGGGGGATGTAATGGTAAGTATAAATAGATATAGGCATAGCCGACGGCGCGAACGGCTGATACCCGCGCAACGATAGAAGGAATTGGGGGAGAGTCGCGCGCAAACAAAAACTCGATAGAGAGACAAGCTCGCGACGACACGTGAGACGAGACATCCCGGGTTAATTGTACTTTTTTTTATCCGCAAGTTTTCCGTGGAGTTCTGCCGGTTATTCTGCTTGTTCGTCATACCGTGGGTGACTTTTTTACGGTGAATTCTGGTGCAGTGGTGTTATACACGCACACGAAATAAAGTGATCGGTGGTCGAGGTATTCTCCCACCGACATTTTTCCTTTTGAACGGCAAAGAGACGACAGGAGAGAGGAGTTGTTCTTTTTCCGGTATTCGAGGTCCGAAGAAAAGAAATAGAAGTAAGTGGTACCACTTTCGCACGAATAGTTATTATATATTTTACTTAACGCGATCGTGCGAATAATTTTAAGTTAGCTAGTTCGCGTACCCCTTTCCCCTCTCGTGTTGAGTCGATGTTTTCGACTCAATCTACGTGCGCTTAGACCTCGACCATATTATTAAAACTTATTGTATTTAATCGTTCGTTATTGTTTAAATAAATCTGTTAATTGTTAATTTAGTTCAACCCGTGTTGATTTATATTTTTTTCCAACCGGCGTATTATAATTTCATTCCTCCGTCTTCCTTCGAGTCGTATTTCAAGATACGAATTCTCGCGGACTCACTTTTAATTTTCTTTCCGCGGTCCATTTTAGGAAAGAATATCATCATTTTTACCTGCTGTTGTTGGAAATCGTAATTCGATTTCCATACAACTTTAACGGCAAGTGTGCGGACAGGTAACCGCAGCCGCTGCGCGGGAAGATTTTTTTGTAAACAACTTACATATACATATAGTTTGTCTTGAGTCATTAAGTGTGCGATACCTAGTCGGTGAAACTAGATAAATTCGTTCGCCACGAACTAAAGGTATATAAGACGAACGACTCAGTAAGTTTTCCCCGGGCAAGCACACCGTTACAGTGTGTAGATAATTTATATTTACATAACACAATATTTTAAATAAACAAGTATGTATTTATTAGAAATAGAAGGATATTTAAGAAATGAATTTGTTTATAATAATCAAAATAAATATTTGGGCTCTGCATAGTAAAAATAAATTGGATATAATTATGGATTAAAACGCAAATTTTGAAAGCGAGTGCAAATTACGAATCACGGGAGAAATGGAAGAAACAGGTTTTTATTTATATAGCGCTAAAATTTTATAAATAATTCTTTAAAAATAATACAAAAATTAATTTAATTAAGAAGAAAGTTTTATTACTATTAAAGTACAAAATATTAATGACATATAAAACTCTTGGCGATGACCTTTCGTCATTAAATAAATTAATTTTAGGAGGTAAAGTTCTATTTAGATCTGTTTAGAATAATCTAAAATTTTAATAGGTTTTTACTAAATACTACAATTAAATATATGCACTTTACTATTTTTGGTAAGTTAATTTTTCATTAACATTTATAATTATTAAAATATAAATTTAAGCTTTATAAGAATTCATATAGTTTAAAATTTACAGTTAACATTTAATATGTCTTTATTTTTTTTTATTATTTTTATTCTGATTTCATTACACTAAATTTTGGTAAACTTTTATTTATAAATTATAATAACTATAGCAATACCTCCAAGGTGTTGTGTGAATCTGTTTAATTTTTAAGGTGTCCATGGTAGTGAAAAAATAATACAATTTAAAACATTATTTTAAATAAATTAATTATGAAAAACCTTTTTCGAAATTAAAAATAGGGGGTTGGCGCGCGAAGCGCGCAGGGGGGCCAAGCCCCCCTAGTATATATATATATATATATATGTATATATATATAAACTTCTCAATAGGGATTTATGACGCCCGACATGTTAAATTTGGATCTTCTGTCTGCTTCCCACCACTGGTTGGGGGTGGGCGGGTTATGGAGCACTGGTGTCATAACCCGAAGGTCTCTCTTCCTCGTACTAAACTACGTATCTTCCCTCTCTGTCATGGGCGCCATAAACCCCGAAATTTAAAATTATGACAATGTATGTCTATATATTATGACTATATAGTCATATACCGATGTACCTGCATTAAGGTCGGTAATTGGGCTCACGAGGGACCCTTTTGGACAATATTTCGACAGTTAGATGCATTAGGTCGATATGTGGGATCCACAGTGTCCACTTCTTGGATCATGACCATATATATATAGTAGGGGGGCTTCGCCCCCCTGCGCGCTTCGCGCGCCAACCCCCTATTTTTAATTTCGAAAAAGGTTTTTCATAATTAATTTATTTAAAATAATGTTTTAAATTGTATTATTTTTTCACTACCATGGACATCTTAAAAATTAAACAGATTCACACAACACCTTGGAGGTATTGCTATAGTTATTATAATTTATAAATAAAAGTTTACCAAAATTTAGTGTAATGAAATCAGAATAAAAATAATAAAAAAAAATAAAGACATATTAAATGTTAACTGTAAATTTTAAACTATATGAATTCTTATAAAGCTTAAATTTATATTTTAATAATTATAAATGTTAATGAAAAATTAACTTACCAAAAATAGTAAAGTGCATATATTTAATTGTAGTATTTAGTAAAAACCTATTAAAATTTTAGATTATTTTAAACAGATCTAAATAGAACTTTACCTCCTAAAATTAATTTATTTAATGACGAAGGGTCATCGCCAAGAGTTTTATATGTCATTAATATTTTGTACTTTAATAGTAATAAAACTTTCTTCTTAATTAAATTAATTTTTGTATTATTTTTAAAGAATTATTTATAAAATTTTAGCGCTATGTAATAAAAACCTGTTTCTTCCATTTCTCCCGTGATTCGTAATTTGCACTCGCTTTCAAAATTTGCGTTTTAACCCATAATTATATCCAATTTATTTTTACTATGCAGAGCCCAAATATTTATTTTGATTATTATAAACAAATTCATTACTTAAATATCCTTCTATTTCTAATAAATACATACTTGTTTATTTAAAATATTATTGTGTTATGTAAATATAAATTATCTACACACTTATATATCCATACAATTTTGAAATATTCATTTAAAAAATATATAAATTAAATGCTCCTAAATTAATAGTTTTTGAAAATCTATTCATATGTAATTCGTATTTTATATTGCCACTGTTAAAATTTGAATTTTCTTTTGCCTATACTGTTTATAATAGAATTATCTAAAAATTGCAATAATTAATATATTTAATTTTTAACCCATTGTATATATCATATGGATATTTGGAAAAGTGTATGTTATACTTGATTAATATTTATTTAATCTTCAAACAATTTTGCATCTGTATTTAAAGCATTACATTGAATTTTAGATCCGTTATTATTATTGGGTATACGTTTAAAAATTTTATGAGTTTTATCAAGAATGAGTAGACAAATACACATTCTTTCAAGTTATGTTCACAACTTTTTTTGCGCACGGAAAAAATACGTATATTATGTATTCTTGAAAAAACAATTTTAAAATATATATATATTATATAAATATTACGCCGCACGCACACACACACACATACATACATACATATATATACATATATATGGTCTATTTCACGTCAAGTGGTACGATGAAAATTTTAAATCACTCCAAAATTTGAGAACAGGCTGGAAACATCTTCCAGAACATACAAAACAAATTTAAGTGTTAAAAATAATTTGCTTAAGAGTTATTCGACCATGAAATGTGGAAATTTTTCAATTTTTTAGCAAAATTTCTATTTTTAAAGCCATTTATCTCAAAATCTGTTGATTTTTTTGAAAAAACATTACAAACAACTTTTGTTTAAATTAATCTTTAGAACTTATCTACCATGGTTACATTTCTTAATTTTAAAATCTCGAAGAGATAGGACACCCGGACATATTGAATATCAAAAAAAGGCTGCCACACCATAATCGATTTTAATCTAACACCTCTCAAAAGTTCACATTTTTCGCGAGCTTTCGAATGGCTTGGGTTAGCTTATTGGCCAAGACCGCTGTTGTAAGTTATGCCTCATAAACCTCATAAAATCACTAATTTTCACGTATTTTAGGACATAACTTACACCAAAGGTGTAATATATATATATAATATATATGGCGTATTCCACGTGAAGTGGTCCGATCAAAATTTTAAAATGCACCAAATTTTGAGTACACTTTGCCAATTTTTTTGCAGAATACATAAAAAAATTTTTAGGTACTGGAATTTATTAGCTCAAAAGTTATTATAACCTCAAAAAGTGAACTTTATCCAGTTTTTTTCAACACCAGCTGGGTTTATCGCTATTTAACTCAAAATCTATCAACTTTTACTATACAAACATTCGTTGCTAATTATGTGTAGAATTTATCCTTCTGGGTTAGAATTTCTAATCTTAAGGTCAATGTTACATAAACTACATGTCAATATTCAACTTAAAAAAGTGTAAGTTCGCCGCAATTGATTTTTTTATCCAAAAGTCTAAAAGAAAGCTTGGAGCAATACCTTTCAAATGGTCTGTAGCTTTTTATGGCCTTCAATTCTGTAAAAAGTTATGATAATTTAAAGAAAAACAAAAAATTCACAAAAATTAACATGGTATTTCCCATTTAAATTTTTAAAAAAATTTGGTGTTTGTGTGTTCAAAAAATGTGATCTTTTGAGCGGTGTTAGATCAAAATCGATTGTGGCGTGGTCGCCTTTTTTTGATATTCAATATTTCCGGGCGTTCTATCTCTTCGAGATTTTAAAATTAGGAATTGTAACCCAAGTAGATAAGTTCTAAAGATTATTTTGAACAAAAGTTGTTTATAATGTATTTTTAAAAAAATCAATAGATTTTGGGATAAATCGCTTTGAAAATAATATTTTCTCTAAAAAATTGAAAAATTTCCATTTTTCGTGGTGGAATAACTCTTAGGCAAATTATTTTTAACACCTCAAATTTTTTTTCTATCTTCTGGAAGATATTTCCAGTCTGTTCACAAAATTTGAAGTGATTTCAAATTTTCATCGTACCACTGATGTGAAATAGCCCATATATATAGTGATGAACAATTAACTTACCAAAAATAGTAAAGTGCATAT
The DNA here is from genome assembly GCA_026168455.1 of Theocolax elegans. Taxonomy (NCBI): domain Eukaryota; kingdom Metazoa; phylum Arthropoda; class Insecta; order Hymenoptera; family Cerocephalidae; genus Theocolax; species Theocolax elegans. The sequence goes on from CM047425.1 coordinate 49,529,378, forward strand.
ACTTAATTGTAGTATTTAGTAAAAACCTATTAAAATTTTAGATTATTTGAGACGGATTTAATAGAACTTTACCTCCTAAAATTAATTTATTTAAGTCATCGCCAAGAGTTCTATATGTCATTAATATTTTGTACTTTAAGAGTAATAAAACTTTCTTCTTAATTAAATTAATTTTTGTATTAGCTTTAAAGAATTATATATAACATTTTAGCGGTATATAAATAAAAACCTGTTTCTTCCATTTCTCCCGTAATTCGTAATTTGCACCCTCATTCAAAATTTGCGTTTTAATCCATAATTATATCCAATTTATTTTTCCCTTTAGTTACAGAGCCCATATATTTATTTTAATTATTATAAACAAAGGCATTCCTTAAATAACCTTTTGTTTCTAATAAATACATACTTGTTTATATAAAATATTGTTTTATATAAATATACGTAATCTACTTACTTATATATCCATACAATTTTTAAATTTTGATTTGAATAATATTTAAATTAAATACTACTAAAATAATAATTTTCGAAAAATTTTTGAATGTAATTCGTATTTTATATTGCCTCTGTTAAAATTTGAATTTTCTATTGACATTACTGTTTATAATAGAATTATCTTAAAAATGCAATAATTAATGTATTAATTTTTAATTTATTGTATATTTCACATATAGATATTTGAAAAAGAGTATGTTATACTTGATTAATATTTATTTTATCTTCGTAAAATTGTGCATATTTTTAAAAACATTACATTAAACTTTAGGTCCGTTTTTATTTTATGAGTTTTATCAGGAATAAGTAAACTAATACACATTCTTTCAAGTTATATTCACAACTTTTTTTTGCGCACGGAAAAAATACATATATTATCTATTCTTGAAAAAACAAATAACACGTACACACACACACGCACACGCACACGCACACGCACACGCACACGCACACGCACACGCACACGCACACGCACACTCACACACACACACACACACACACACACACACACACACACACACACACACACACACACACACACACACACACACACACACACACACACACACACACACACACATACACACACACACACACACATATAACATATACATGACATATATATATAATATATATATATAACATATATATATGACATATATATAAAACATATATATATATATATGTTGAATTCTGAATTCTTAGACACGGCGGCGGCGGCGGCGGCGGCGGCGGCGGCGAAATATTTATATATTATAGAGATATATATATATATATATATATATATATATATATATATGGGGTATTCCACGTGAAGTGGTCCGATCAAAATTTTAAAATGCACCAAATTTTGGGTACACTTTGCAAATGTTTTTCAGAATACAGAAAAAAATTTTTAGGTACTGCAATCTATTTGCTCAAAAGTTATTCTAACCTCAAAAAGCGAATTTTTCCATATTTTTTCAACACCAGCTGGGTTTACCGATATATAACTCAAAATCTATCAACTTTTACTATATAACATTATATGTAACATTCGTTGCTAATTATATCTAGAATTTATTCTTCTGGGTTAGAATTTCTAATCTCAAGGTCAATGTTACATAAACTACATGTCAATATTCAACTTGAAAAAAGTGCAAGTGCGCCACCATTGATTTTTTCATCCAAAAGTCTAAAAGAAAGCTTGGAGCAATACCTTTCAAATGGTCTGTAGCATTTTTATGGTCTCCAATTCTGTAAAAAGTTATGACAATTTAAAGAAAGACAAAAAATTCACAAAAATTAACATGGTAATTCCCATTTAAATTTTTTAAAAAATTTCGTGTTTCTTTATATTGTCATAACTTTTTACAGAATTGGAGGCCATAAAAATGCTACAGACCATTTGAAAGGTATTGCTCCAAGCTTTCTTTTAGACTTTTGGATGAAAAAATCAAAGGTGGTGCACTTGCACTTTTTTTAAGCTGAATATTGACATGTAGTTTATGTAACATTGACCTTGAGATTAGAAATTCTAACCCAGAAGAATAAATTCTAGATATAATTAGCAACGAATGTTACATATAATGTTATATAGTAAAAGTTGATAGATTTTGAGTTATATATCGGTAAACCCAGCTGGTGTTGAAAAAAATATGGAAAAATTCGCTTTTTGAGGTTAGAATAACTTTTGAGCAAATAGATTGCAGTACCTAAAAATTTTTTTCTGTATTCTGAAAAACATTTGCAAAGTGTACCCAAAATTTGGTGCATTTTAAAATTTTGATCGGACCACTTCACGTGGAATACCCCATATATATATATATACATATACGGTATTCCACGTGAAATAGACCGATCAAAATTTTAAAATGCACTAAATTTTGGGTACACATTGCAAATGTTTTTCAGAATAAAGAAAACAATTTTTAGGTACTGGAATTTATTATTCTAATCTCAAAAAGTGAATTTTTTCTAGTTCTTTTCAACTTTAGCTGGGTTTGCCGCTATTTAACTCAAAATCTATCAACTTTTACTATAGAACATTATATGTAACATTCGTTGCTAATTATGTCTAGAATTTATCATCCTGGGTTAGAATTTCTAATCTCAAGGTCAACGTTACATAAACTACAGGTCAATATTCAACTTGAAAAAAGCGTAAGTGCGCTACAATTGATTTATTTATCCAACACTCTGAAAAAAAACTAGAGATGCTTTTCTACCACTTAAAGGTAACTCCATGAAATTTTTGCAATGTTCATGCTAACAGATACAAATATACATTTCTTATACAAATTTATAGGCAGTTTTTCACTATAAAAAGACATCTGTTAGACAGTATTTGGTTTTCAGAGTCCGGAGCAGAATTGCTGATTTTCACTATTTAAGGTTTAAATGGCTTACAAGAGAGTGACAGCATACATTTATGACTTTAAAAGTATTTTTAGTGAAAAATTCAGAAAATTTTACAAAAAAGTCATATTTATGTTTTTAGTGAAAAATGCATTCCCTGGGAGCTACAAATTCATGAAAATGGGTATATAATGCAAAAAAATGCTAAAATGTCAACTTTGCCAGTCTGTAACTTAAAATAATGGCGCCGAGAAAATCTGAAAAAATTCAGAACTACTGGACACCTCTAAAACATATTCCCACAGTTATAGAAAAATACATTTTTTTTCATCTTCGATTTCACCACCCATACATATATTGTAACGGGGTGAGTACTGGGGAATGTAAGGCCCCGGTTAGACCCAATCTGTCCCAACTTACCAATCTAAGTATACAGTCCTACGATGCGGCCGGGAATCACTTTGATTCCCATGTAATGCCGTTAACAACGCCAATCACTTCGTTTGGCTTTAATACCGTGTGTTGGGCCCTATACCCAAAATTGCCAACTAGAGTATACGCCGGAGAGGGCGGTATTCGTGGGATAAGACTATCACCGGGAAAAATGTTATAAACAAACGAGATATTGTATTAGTCGGCGAGAAAGATAATCTCGCCGAGTCAATTTGTTAAATAAATAAACAATTATTAATAGATTAAACAATAACAATTAAGGGGGAGTCGTACCGTTGACTACTCCCAAGGTCAGCGTGAAAACTATACATTAAAAACTTCTAGCGGTCGAGGTATAAGTAACCGATACGGGAATGATCGGGTGCTTAACCTGATGGCTGTCATGTCACGCCGTGTGACGTATATACCACTGACGTAGAGAGCTCTGACGTAGTCGCTGCCTACGTTATCTACCCGGGCGGAATTTGTCACGAGAGGGGGGAGTAAAAAGGAACGTTTCCACACCTGGACCGTACCAGGTATATTGAGGTACACTAATACGGGACACGCGGGTCTATACGTGGTGCACCACCTACCACTTATGAAAAACACAGAGTAACCGTATATTTGCATTCAAATAATATGGCACTATTATTCCTCAATAATACTAAAATTTACTATTTATTGTTAGTCACTAATACTTTTCAATCTCTAAGCTGCTTACAAACACAAAACAGTAGGTATAAGGAGCTATACCTGTTATATAATTGGATAAATACCTGAAACTTTTTACAATTCCAATAGATCCAATTATATAACAGGTATAACTGCTTGTACCTACTGTTTTGTGTTTGTAAGCAACTTAGAGATTATAAAGTATCAGTGACTAACAATAAATAGTATATTTTAGTATTATTGAGGAATAGTGCCATATTGTTTGAAAGCAAGTATATGGTTACTCTGTTTTTTTTTCATAAAATGCATTCACTGTCTTTTTTAAGAAATTTGCCTAAAAACACCATAACTTTGTCTGAAATGTTCTGCCGTACTCAAACTTTGCATCATTTTGAAGGTAATTAATCATCGATGAATTAGATTTTTGGATGGATAAAATATTTTTGATCGTTAACGCTTTTTTTTTACTATAAAGGTTTTTATTAATTATAACTATATACAATGTTTTAAACTAATATAAATTAAATATTTCAACAGATTTTTATTGAAATTAATAAACTTGTTCAAATTTAATGTATATAAGAAAAAATTGTTAGATGTTGAGTTATTAAGTGATAAAAATGTCCAAAAAGTCATTTTTTTCAAAAAATTCGATTTTTTGATTATCTACAGCTCTGGTACTAATTGAAATTTAGGTCTAAAAATTTAGCTACACTCTATTCAAGTAGTTGTTTACTGATTCCATACATTAAAACAAAATTCTATTTTTTAACTGGATCACTTCACATGGATTCTCCCATATATATATACACATACAGTGACAATGTGCTTCGCACATGTCAACAGAAATCATATCTTAAACTGAGGGAAGGCCTACCTACCCAAACAAGCTAATCGAATACCTACAATAAACCTACATATCCATATAACCTAAACCCTTCCCTATAATTACCTACCCGCAGTGTAACTAAGTCTTTTCTACCCTTACATACTACAAACCCAATCCCAATCCATACTACAAATACAATCACCGGCGAAGCACTAAGGTAGTTTTGACGTTGAATGTCTTAGCGAGCTCAGATGGCATGAGGTAGGCTCCTCTGGGTCTAACACCGTGATTGATCATGAGAGGCGAAAAAGCCTCGAGGACCCTTCTTAGCCACATAGAAGCAACGTCCAAATAAGTACAAGGCGAACATGCGAAAAGGCACAACAAGGCGGTAAACCAGGGAATTCCCAACGCTAACCAGTATGCAGCTCTAAAAGATCGAACTAATCAGTACGAGCACACATTATGAGAACAAAGAGCAAGTAAGAATATGTACAACTGTGTAGAACACAAGGATCAAGGAATATATGTACAGCTGTATGTAAACAATACAGCTGTATAATGGACAAGTAGGACAGAATGAGGTTAGGTTGCTATACATAAGCAACGAAGTTTACGCCATGCCTGAAACTCGCGTTGTATAAATTAGCTGATGGACGAGAAATGTGGAAGCAAGTATTACCTTAAATAATGAGCAGCTACGATGTCTAGGAGAAGAGAAAATCAGCTGTTGCAGGAGACCAGCTGAGCCACCTCATATGCGCACGCAAAAATTAAATACAGAAACGAGCATCTGTGGATTCCCGTAACCCACACAAGTGGAATTTTATCGCTGAAAACCACAATAGAAGTTTATGCGCAGAATGCACCAATACAGCAAACGAATTTATACGAATATCAATCCCGATACTAGAAATTATTGCAATTGGCAAATTTAGAAGGAAGCGGCCAACAAAAAATAGACGACGTAAAGGAAATCCTAAACGAGTACCCAGACACCTTCGGTCTCGAAAGGAAACCGCTGCCAGCCACTCATACACTTTCACATAAAATCCGACTACCGACAGAAAGATCAATAAAAGCAAAAAGGTATAGATAACATACCAGTACTGCGGTAGAAAATGTAATAGAAGATGAAAACCCGATGCGCAAGGTAATAAAAAATAAAAATTGAAATTGTTCACGGGCTTCAGGCAACTTAACGAAGTAACAGTAGGAGGTTTCCAGCTACTACCCTTCACCAGCGACATATTAGAAAGCCTGGCAGCATCAAATTTCATAACGGTTATGGATTTAAAAAGTTGGTACTATCAGGTAAAAATGAACCCTGGCTCCGCCGGCTACATAGCATTCTCCGCACCATTAGGTGACGAAGCCCGACAACGCCTTTAATACAAAAGAATGAACATGGGGCTAAGAGACGTCCCCGCAAACTTCTTAAAAGCGATGTCTTTAGCAATGGCTGGGCTCTAAAGTCGCGAAGTACAAGTGTATCTAAATGACATAAAGGTATACGCCCAGACACTAGAAGAACATGGCAAACGGCTTAGAAGAAAACTGAAATGGATCGTATAAGTAAACCTCACAATTGAGCCAAAGAGCCGCCAGTATTTGGGCAGAAGCCATGCACCCCGCCAAGCTTCCCACCAAAAGAATACTTTCCAACATCAGCGAGTATGCAGCAGATCTTATGACTAATTTAACCCAAGAACAAGCCATGGCTGCAATCAACCTTGTACAATCTAAATATAGCTCAAAATATTACTACGACAAAAAACTGAACGTACACCATTTCCGAGAAGGGAAAATAATCAAAATTATCTATAATACGCACAACGTTACTATAAAAAACGACAAGGCAACCAAAGTAGTACACGCGAATAAAATAAAGAGGGTGTCCGATGTCTGGACAGCGCACGACTCATCCCACAGCTAAACACCACAAAACCCCGCTGCTATAAGATGTGCCCAAGCGCTTAATCGTAGTTAGGTACTATCCAACACAACAGTAAATAACCTAGAACCTTAAACAACTATACTTACCACTCAGGCGTACCGGAAATATCATTTACACACTCCTACACAAATGAACAATAAAAACTCAACCCGATGTCAGGTAAAAAACAAATATGTTCGTTAACAGTACCAATCCGTAAACAATCAATAATTACAAAATCCGAACTTCTAACAGAGTCATATAAAATCGCATAAGAAGAGGACCTCGCGAGGGGAAGTAGCAAAGCCAGTCGCATGTTAAGTCGCATAAGACGAGGACCGCATAAGGGGAGGTAGTCACATATAGTCGGCGCGAAGAGTAGAAGACTAAGCATAGCACGGCGACTTAGAAAGCAACACTCTAAACTCTACGCATTAAGCGAATACAAGTCGATAAATAACACTCTACACACATTCCAATATGTATGGAGGAACAACACTCAAAACCATAATAATTATGGCATTAGTGGCTTAGATAGTCGTATTACGGAAATATTGCAGGAACAAGCGACGTAAAAGTAACCCCCACAAACAAACCAGTTCAACCCAATTGCAACAATGGTTCAATACCGTACGCGCCAGTAAAGACAGAAGTTACCCAGCAACTCAATCCCAGATACCCGCAGCTATTGAACTGCAAATCCCTTAAACTAAGCAACATTTGTAACTTAAAATTAGAACCTATCTATATTACTCTTATTTTCAGACCAAATAATATGGACTGCAACAACTAGCTTATTATACCACTTATCACTAATGTATCATAATTGTAAATCCAATAATGTATTGTATAATGTATCTAAAATTGTCTTTTTGAAAGGAAAGGTCCTACAAGCACTTGTAAAGTGGCAAGAGGCCACACACGCATAGTTACACAAACATACCACACGCAGAAATGCAAATTTTTTTTCAATATCAGCCTACCATCGGACACTAATAACGATGAGGACACCGTCGATGCGGCTTTGGACGTGTCACGTACATTACCTTGAATCTCCGTACATTGCAACGCATTCCAACCTCGCGACAAAACGAACCACGAACGCGGGCTTCCCGGAATCTAACGCACGGTACCGATCGAAAGAAACCGCGGACAGTGCTCGCTCAACAAAAGCGTCACTTGCAACGTACACTATCACCGTGCGAGAACTTTACGAACTTCACCAACAATGGTAACGAACCTCACTACCTGAATCGACAAAGAACCCACCATGGTCCTAAGAATCGGACGGAGCTGAAAAAATTGGAATTTCAACCTCGAGAAGAGTGGATGCGCGATATGACCTACCATCACATAGACCCTTCCTTTAAGGGTATGTCGGTGCTATTACATCCGTCAATAGTCACTTGATCTCAGTGGCGCTGCAGTTAGGTGGCAAATGAATCGGCGATGAACGTACTTCAAACCTAAATTTTAAAAATTACAGCTGTTTCGGGCTATTGTAAGGTATTTTCCCTCCTAGCTATGACTAAAATTAAAGTAATTAAAATATTACTCTTGGCAGCAAATGTGTATTTTTTTAGTGAAACGTGTAATGCGTCTTGTATGTAATCGAGCGTTGAGAGTAGCGACTTGTATTACACATTTCTTTAAAAATAAAAATTTGCTACCGAGTGTAATAGCATAGTTACCTCGATTTTCGTCATAGCTAGAGGGGATAGTATCTTACAGCAACCCAAAATAGCTTTAATGTTTAAAATTCATGTTTGAAGTACCTTTATCGTCGAATTAGCGATCTAACCGCAGCGCCACTAAGCTCGAGCGGCTAGCCACGGAGACTATAGCTCCGACATCCTCTTAGGTAAGAAATGAACAATCAGGAAAGGATTCCATTCTCACTTACTTTCCGATTCTTTCATGGCGCTTGCACTCTTGAGTGCAGCTGACAGCAATCCGTATTCCACACAATATACAAACATTCCATACATAACAATAAATAGTAAAATATCTATCTTTTATACATGTACATACTTGAATATAAATTAAAAAATTATGGTACGCGATCCATCAAAGATTAATCTTTTATTCCTCTACAGTTGCAATAAAAATTACTATGTTACTGATTTGAAAATTTAGTGAACACAAATAAAAATTATAAAAGCACAAATTTGTCTTACTTATCCCAAAGAATCTTGTACTTTTTTTCCGGGTAATAATGTTTTATTAATAGCTTTTCTGTTTTGAACAAAAGAATTAATATAGTTGACCTAACAAAAGCTAATAACTACTTTACTAAACTAGTAGCCGTTATAAGCATTATATTTTTTAAGATGTTTTCTACACAAAAATTTAAGGAAACTTAATAAAAACTTATAAATGTATTAGTAAAACTTAAAAACAACTAAAAAAGCTTACAAACATTATTAAATATTATAAATCATGACAAGAGTCTAAATTGCACACTTTATAAATTGTTATTACAATCTAATAAAAATTACTATAAGTTTTATAAAAAATTTATAATTTATTTTTAACCTTTATTTGCATGAGATTATTTCCATCTGAGATATATTTTGTACCATTGGGAAGAACATACAGACATTTACAAGCCTACACAGAAAAAAATTTGGCAATGCTAATATACCATGTTGAGTATAATAGATGTCCCATGCCAAACTATTGAGACGGGCCTGACTATATGTAGACATATAGTCAGTATCCAATCGTATTGAACAACGGCTCAAGCGGTAGAGCGTTAGCGTTTGGTCCGAGAGATCGGGAATCAAATTCAACTATCGGTAGTTTTTTTTAATTATTTAAATTAATTTATTTAAATAATTAAATAATCAAAATTGATACAATTTATAATTTTATTGAAAATTTTATATTTTTTGCTACTTTTGCCAAAAATATGAAGTCAATACGATAAGAAATAGTAAAGTTAATAATTTATAAGGTCTATAAAAATATACTATATAGTTAAATTTTACATATTTAAAATATATAGAAATGGATTAAATAATAAAATAAATTATAGATTTTTGTTCCTTTTAAGTACTTTATTTGTAATAAATCAGACAAACAAAAGTAGATTTACTGAAGGTACTCGTTTATTAATATATTGAAATAAGCTCTTGTTTTACAATACGTCTTCCCTATACGGCGGCTCCTGGCGTTCTGATGGGGCGAGAGAAATATCGGTGGTAAGCGAGGTCTATTACCTCTGTTTAACATATTGGCGGGAATGCGCGGTAAATTTGAAAATACGAAAAACAAAAAATTGCATTTTTACAATATAGATATTAAAATTATTGAGTAAAAGGAGATAATTACATAATTAATTCAAAATAAATAAATTCTATCAAGCAAAGGCAAGAGAGTAGAAATGATTGTTATTAATAATATTATTATAATTCTTAACAATTTAATAAATATGATATAGAGTATAAGAAAATACGTTTTAATGAATGTAGCGAAAGAACTAAGGTAGAAACATACTGAAAGAATTAGGTAGAAGACCTCAAGAAAAATACAACCAACATGATCACATATGTATATATGAGAAGGAAGGAGAAAGGGAAACCAAGTTACAAGGATCCAGGTGGAAAAGTGGGAAGTCGATCCCTTTTACCAAACTCATCATATATAACGAGATGTATCGCTGCCAAAGGCAGCAATTGCCTAGAGTTCGCGGGCGACCTAACAGGTCGGACCGCGTTTGTCAAATATAATATATTTTAAAATTTAAATTGCTCTATCGATTTGCTCATTTCACCTTACACAGAAAAAAATATAACACTATTGTGACGGACGAGTTAGGCTATTATAGCTTGAGTAACTTCGGTAGGCACAGTTACGCCATAACGGCAAACGCGACAAGCTATTTTGGCTTGGGCACATTCAGTAATATTAACAGAAGAATTGTCATGCTGTATTTGTTAAAAAATTATGCGAAATGAATTATAGATCTTATTTTTGATTAACAGTTGTTTTAATACAACTAATATAGGTAATAAATATAATTTCAGAAAATAGTTTAAAACATACTTCTAATAATTGGAAAAGTAAAGGAATAAAATTATATACAATTATGCATGATTTTAATTAATTTTATTTACAGAAGTTACTTACAAAAACTTACATCTATAACGCATATCGTGTAGCAACAAATAATTCTTTTTCACTTGATTTAAATAAACATGGGTGAATATCAAGGAATTCATTTACATTTTTCAATACGAGTATATTTAGAACTTCTACACTATAGGCAAACGAATGTTCATCAAAAGAGGTGCTAAGTAGACGCTGCATAAATATAGATATATTTCATTTTGTTTAATAAATATTTTTATAATTTTTCCAAAACAAAGTGTATCGTTTTCATTCATTTCGAGAACTAAAATCATATTAACATTGTATTCTATATAATTTAATTCTGCAGAGTTTGATGTAACAATAATTTCATCATTGAAAAATACATTTTCTTCGTATGTTCATCAATTCTTATTGGATGTGCGTAAGTTACTTCATTGAATTTTATAACTTTCGTGTACCGCAAATATGCCAGCTTCAATTGGCTTCGAATACTTATAGTTTTTAATAAATTTTTACGACTACTAGTGCTGACTGTAGTTAATTTTAATTGACGATGTTTCGACTCAAATCGCATCGCCCAAAAATGTATTAAAGATCGATTTTTTCGCAAGGTTCGCACAATATGCGTCATATTGTGAAACTTATATTTTAATTCACCGAATTGGTTTTTATATTTTGTCAGAAACTCGGGAATTAATGTTTCTAGCCGCATTATATGTCCTTCCGTTATTCGAGGTGAAGTAACTATCGAAATAATTCTTCTGAACAGCACGTAAATTTTCCATATTTTATTCTCTAATGGTCCTTTATCACCTATTATTAAACCAAAATATCGAGTAAAACAAATCATCTCTGCTGAGGACATTTTTATTTTATTTTTTACTTGAAGGTGCTCCCTTTTAATGATTGGAATAGTAGTAGATTTTTCAAGTCCATATTGAAAAGATTTCAATCTTGTATTTAAAAAATCTAATGTAAATAACTTTTGTTTATAAATTAATTCATTGCAAATATTTACCATTAAATAATTTGCCGTCCCTTCAAAAATATCGTGCATAAGATCTAATGTTATATTTTCACAGACATGATAACCATTGACTATGAAATACGGATTTTTCTTTAATACCAGTTTCTTGCCAACAATTCAGGTTACAATCTTCTTCGTACGAATCAACACTTCTAATGAGTGTCTGTTGCTCACTAGTCAAATTTCTAATGGAATTTATAGAAGCATTACAAATTCTACAAGGTCGTCCTGAATTAAAATTATCAATGAAACCTAACATTTCGTTCAGTCCTTTATTATCTCCAAGGATGAGAGCTAACTGAAAGTAAATTGTTTGTTGTTTACCATTAACCTTTATAACTAGACCATCTTCGTTTAATTCGTTTAACTCTGAAATTAAATTGCCAAATATTTTAGCATTACCGTAACTTTTTCTACAACAAAATATTCTCCAGTCGATACGTGATCTGTGGAGGAAAACAGGGTAATGATGCGTATACAGCTCCCAATTTATTTGCTCCAGCATGTGATCCCAAAGCATTGCCAGTTTCGCATTCATCTTGATATACAAACAAAGGCAACATTAATTTGTTTCCAAAACTTTTATTTTTTTCTCTCCATAGATCTCCTTGCATAAAATTAAAAATAATGCTTGTTTCCATTTGTATGTTATCAACATAATTTTTTAAAAGTTCAAACATACCTGGTAATTCCAAAATTAATTTTAAGCTCCATTTTAATGGAATATATTGGAGAAACATGGACAAACATCGTCTTGTTCATAAGCACTTATAGTATCAACTATTTTTTCTACAAAATCTATTCCTATAGTACACTCTTTTGGCATAATCATTATACCCCCTAACACAAAATCTCACGTGAGTTCTCACGCGAGATTTTGTAATAGGGCCTTTTTTCTCATACATAGCAAATCTTTTATACTCTGATTCGAAATTATTAAAAATACCTTCCATTGAATCTATTATTGCCAAAATACTATTTAATATGGGAATCTTAAAATTACACTGCATCTGTTGTTTAATATAAGTTGTATACGTATTTGAAAATTGTACAGTTGCAACGACGAAAAGGTGTACAACATTTCGGGGTATTACTGGATTGTTATAAAATTGTAAAGTGAATCGCAACATTTCCTCCTCGACATTTATTAAATTTGGCATTTTTAATACAACTAATAACTTGCAAAAAATGGAAGTGAATAAGTACTTAAACGAAAATTATTAATTACATGAAACGTAAGTGTATACGAATTCTACAACAAATTAATTTGAATTTAAATTTTATTTAAAATATTGTCCAAATCGTTTATAAATTTAGTAACAACAGTATATGATTTTATATTACAAGAAGTTATTTTATAAAAATACACATGTAAAAATGACCACAAATGTCGACATTCTGGGGTATAATCTATGTTTAATACATTAAAAACTTTGAAACAGTAATCAATTCCATCAATAATTTTGTGTGATTCTACAATGTACCTAACGTCATTTACAACTAAAAATACTTCCAAATTCGATTCTAATTCAATTGAATGTTCTTTGTTGACCATTTCACCAATACATACAACATATGGACTAACATTCTTATTCTGACTCATATTCTTTCTATCATTTTGGAAATGATTCCATTCTTCGATAGTCTGAAAAATATAAAAATATACTGTGCTCAGTAAAAATATTGTATTTATCAATAAAACAAATAGTTATTTATATATTAGGAACAAATTAAATCTTATTTGAAATATTGTAGGTGGCTTCATATAATTATTAAATATCATATAGACATTAAAATTATTACTTTAAGTACGTTGTAACGGTAAGCGAGTTACCGATCAGGTAAGCAACGCGAAAGAGGATATACAGCGCGGCGCGCGCACGAACGCGCAAGAATCGTGCGCGCCCAGCTGGGATGATAGAGGGAGAGTTCTCGCGCGATCGGCAACAACATCGTGTTGACAACTGCCGAGAGATTTTTTAACGGGAAATAAGAGATTAAAGACTGGTGAATTTAGTGTGTGGGTGTGAGGGTTTCTCCCCACCAACCTCCACGTCGGCGTGCAGAGCAGCACGTCTCACGGGCAGTGAGAAATGGAAGCCAAGAGTCGACCGCCTTCCCGACCGTTGGAGTGAGAGAGAGAGATACGCACGAGGACAAGCTATCTCTCCTTTGCCCAGTCATTTCCCGCCGAGGCGCGATATTTAGACAAGCGGTAAGTGGTGCACCACGTTGAGACCCGCGTGTTTACATAATATTTCGCGTCCCGATTTATCTGGTACGGTCCAGGTGAGGAAGCGTTCCTCCTTTTCCCCCTCTCGTGACAATACCCGCACGGATAGACAGATCGGTGGTTCGCGGGAACCACTTCACGAGAAAAGGCGCGCGTGACGTAGGAAGCTTCTACGTCAAAGCTCTCTACGTCAGAGATACATACGTCACACGGTGTGACGTATGCCATCAGGTTAAGCAGCCGATCATATCCGGATCGGTTGCTCGTAATCTACAGTTAAATAGATTTTAACTAACTGTTTTCGCGCTGACCTCGGGGGTAGTCATCGGTACGACTCTCCGTAAATTGTTAACGTTATTTTATAGTTTATTTATTAATATTTAATTGTTAATTTAATAAATTGACTCGGCGAGACAATCTTTCTCGCCGATTAACGAAAGATATCAATTGTTGATAGTGTTTTACCGGATACTGTCCTATCCTACGAATACCGCCCTCTCCGGTGTTTATCCTAGCTGGCAATTTTGGGCATAGGGCCCAACACACGGTATCTAAGTCAAACGAGGTGTTTGACATTGTTAACGGCATTGCACGGGAATCAAAGGGATTCCCGGCCGCATCGTGGGACTGCACACTTAAGGTTGGTAAGTTGGGACAAATTGGGCCTAACCGTGGGCCTTACATTTCCCCAGTACCCACCCCGTTACAACGTTCAGTTACTTTTTAAAAATATATTACAATTTATTATTTGCAATTTTTACAATATTTTTATTCAATAAATAACATTATATAATTAAAATTTACCTTGAATGTTGCAACGAACGAATTTTGAACATCCTCTGCGGTAGTTCCAAATGTGTGTAAAGTGTCACTTTTTCTTTTGCGGATGATTGTACCTAGAATGCGTGATAGGCAGAAAATTGCTATAACACTTCCTTCACCTAAAATGCAACAATTACAATGATCAAATTCTTTTTTAAACATAATATTTTGTAAGTTTCTTTAAAAAATATTATAATTATTATATTACCTGCATCAATTGCAGCAATATCATCAGGTTTCAATTTTTTCTTTTCATGAGTATACTGAATTATGCCTATGGATGTAGAATTCCAATTATCCCTTAAATTATTTTTACATTCGGGGTAGATTCGATCAAAATCATTGCAGAGCTAAAATTACAATATTTTATCAATAACTGTGAATAATGAAGAAAATGTCATAATTAAGATAGTGTTATAAATATTATAAATATATAAGTAAAATTACCAGAATATGACCAAAGCTGGTGTTAAGGCACTTATAAAATAAAAAAAAGTTTACAACTTTTGTGCATTTATCTCTAACTAAAAAAGTTTCATTCCACCTGAGAACGACTTCATCCTGTGGTTCGCAATTAGTTTTTAACCACTCAATATTCTCCTCACTTATTGATCGCGGAGCATCTGAAACATTACATAACATAAATTAGTGCAATTTATTACTTAAATTATTATGAATGAAAAAATTTATTTAATTTATGTATTAACTACTTAATATTGTTTACTTATTGTTCAAATTGATTTAATTTCTTACTACACACTTGAATAAGTTACAATAAGATGCCAAAACGTTGTGCTTAATACCTTATATAGTAATAACCTTATATAATAATTTTTATTTTTAAATAGTTTAAATAAATTGACTTCAAAATTGCATTTTATTAAAATTATGTTATTAAAATTATGTTTCTTTCTGATACCATATTTTAAAATTGAGTAATGCACAAAATTAAATCGAAATGTACAATTGATTTAAGTCATGATTATTTAATTCAACTTATGTAGGAAATGTAATTTTTATTATAATTATACTCTTAATTGTATCCAAGCAAAGATCCATATAAACAAACCTTCTTCTACACAATCACTTTCGGCTATAATACCGTATTTTAATAATTTGCGCCGGTATTTTAAATATTTTTCATATAGGATTACACCGGCGAATACAGCTTTGCGTGAATTGGACGACTTTTCGTAAGGTGTATAAAATAACTTTGCAGTCTGTTCCACTGTACAGTTAGGCAATTTGAAAATAGAGCCTAATTCGTTGGCCAATTCAAGAAATCTTTTTGCTTTTATTCTAAAGATCAAATACAAAAATTATTAATGAAAATGTAAAATGTAATTATAAATATACAGTAATTTACATATTTAAAAATTTTCATGATGTATATTAGAAGAACTCAATTACAATTTTATTAATAAGATTAAATAAAAATAATTTTAAAATTAAATAATAATCTCTTCATCATTATATAATTTTAAATGAAATATAAAAGTTATTTTAATTTATGTCTATCCGGAGTGAATAAAATTGTAAATTTTTGTAAAATATTAAAATCATTGTACTTGATCAAGAAACTGCTATTGATGAAACCTATGTATAAAAATTGAAAATTTTATTCACTTTGAATTAAGTATTTTTATATGGTATGGATAAAACAATAAATTATTAATTGTTGTTTATTTTTTATAATTACTTATCCTATAACAAATTTTTTACCTATAATTTTTGGAATATTCTAATTCATTTTCAATAATTATATCACTAATAACTCTTGTATCCTACTCTTTATTTGTAGAATACATTTTTTCTACTACAATACCTCTAAGTGTAGTTTTTAACAATTCATGAATTGTTTTTCTCTGTGTAGCTATTAATAACAGTAAATTAATATAAGTACATACAAAGGAAACAATAACTAATACATAATTGATACAAATAAATAAAAGAATGAAACAAAATACAACATACGAATATTCATAAATTCAATTGCTGCACCTCATTCATACTATGATTTGATATTGTACTTTCTGTTAGTAATGAAGAAGTGAAAGGAATTATTGTATTACTACATGCAATATCGGTATGAATAATAGGAGTTGAGAGGATGTCTAAGGGATTTAATTTCCATGCATTGTACTTTAATTGAAATGGGATGTCAGAGCTATAGCCTCCATCAAAAGCCGCTCGATCTCACGGCTACGAATGGCGCTGTAGTCAGGTGTCGATTTCTACGATAAACGTACTTAAAACATAAATTATAAATTTTGCAGCTACATAGAGCTATTGAAAGATACTTTCCCCCATAGCTATAACTAAAATTAAGGTAATTGTAATATTACTCTTGGCAGCAAATGTTTATTCTTTTAAAGAAATGTGAAATACGTTGCGTGTAGCATTACGGCAGATATAGATTCATTGAATTTGAGACGTATTTCACATTTCTTTAAAAAAATAAAAATTTGCTGCCAAGAGTAATATTATAATTACCTTAAGTTTAGTCATAGCTAGGGGGGAAAGTATCTTTCAACAGCTCTATGTAGCTGTCAAATTTATAATTTATGTTTTAAGTAGGTACGTTTATCGTAAAAATCGACACCTGACTACAGCGCCATTCGAAGCCGTGAGATCGAGCGGCTTTTGATGGAGGCTATAGCTCCGACATCCCCTTAAAGCCACATTCTGAATTAGAAAACAAACTGCAAATCATGTCTTCATCTATTTCCTTAAACATTTCTTTCTCTATACCTGCTACTGCAAACACCATAAGCAATATATTTTACACTTTAACTTTTTACATTTTTTCCTACAATTCAGAACCGTTAAAATAATAATCTCATTTACACGATCGGCCGCTCAGTAATAATACGACTATAATGAGCCGCGAGAAAAGGGGGTAAACAACTAAATAAGTAACAATGCAATATTTAATTAATAACTAAAATAAATGTATTCGGGAAAAAGTAATACAGGCGCGTCGCAGCGCGCGAAACGCAGGTCGATATATACGCGAGGAATAAAGAGAGAAAGAGAGAGAGAGAGAGACTATCGAACTGACACTTACAGTGTGTTGCACGCGAACGAAAACAAGAGAACTTGAAGATCTGCGTAGACGCACCCTCGAATGTCCTGGACTGCGTTGACGCCAGATAAAGGAACCACTGGTCACCAACAAATAAATAAAAACCAGTCACAGGACCAAAATGATCAATAAAAAATTAACCGAGAGGCTCGATGCAGAATTACGGTTAAGTACGGCTAAGGCAACGGCTGAAGTCTATCTCTCTAAAAGGCTGAGAATCGTCTTCACGACGGTTGAGTTTAGCATTACGGCAGATATAGATTCATTGAATTTGAGACGTATTTCACATTTCTTTAAAAAAATAAAAATTTGCTGCCAAGAGTAATATTATAATTACCTTAAGTTTAGTCATAGCTAGGGGGGAAAGTATCTTTCAACAGCTCTATGTAGCTGTCAAATTTATAATTTATGTTTTAAGTACCGTCACATACCCAATTGTTGATCAATTAAGGGAAATCCGTACGTTTATAGAATAATTTAATGTTAAAAAGACTAATAATCGTATATATTTAACGGATACAGAAAGTACAAGTATTAAACTTCCTTTTAGCCATCTCAGAAAAATAAAATAACAGCTATTTTTAAAGTAAGCAACAATCTAAGAAAAAAAGGCGGGAAGTACCAATTTCTGATCAATAAATTTTCGGTACATATGCCAATTCCTAGTTAAGTCTACTATCCAATTATTGATTTTTTAACCTTTAAATTGTGTGTAGCCACATTTTAAATCTCCTGACATCCCCTTAGAAAGCCACATTCTGAATTAGAAAACACTGCAAAATCCCATGTCTTCATCTAATTTCCTAAACATTTCTTTCTCTATACCTGCTACTGCAAACACCATAAGCAATATATTGTTACACTTTAACTTTTACATTTGTTTCCTTTCAAATAATATGCATGAGTCATTTTTAGTTACGCACACATAACCAAAACAAAGATAAAATACTTACTTTTAAATCTTTCAATAAATTGCTCCAAATGCCACTACTTTAAAATATTCACTACATAATCATCCATCTTGACATGTTTTAATTATTTAAAATAATATTATATATAATTGACAAATTCTTTAATGTCCGTAAAAGAAGGTACCGATGGATTCGCCTTATTAGGTCGACCGTTTTGGCGGGAGTACTGTAAAATAAAAGTCGCAGAAAAGGGGGGGTCGACTTGACTGTAAACTAAGGCTACGCTTGCATGACGCTTGCCAAGCTATTTTAGCTTAAATACTTCAAGTCGAATCAAAATTATATTTTTTTCTGTGTACCTAATACCACATAACCGTGTCATAAAAGGAACCTAGTTTTGGATGATATGAAATCATTTGTTTAATATGGATGATTGGATTAATTTCAATTCTTCCCAAGTTATCTCGCATTCCTAAAAACCCTTAATACAAAGTAAAATTGGATAATATGGAATTATTTGATTAATTCTATGTTTTCCCAAGACTTTGTAATTATTAATTCATTATCCTAATTTATCAAATTTACTTAATTTGGAGGTTAAACTGGGATGAGAAAGAATTATTTGTTTAATTCTTTAGCTACCCCAGATTCTTCCACCTAATATATTTATTTCGGATTAGGCAAAAAATAAATGTATTTTTGTGTTTCGAGTTTATATTAGGTCCGTTACACTATATGTACTAATCTGTCTGAAAGATGAGCATACAGCGCACAAATTTTGCGTACACAAGAGTTTCAAAGTTTTGCACTTAAAGCACCCAAGTAGTGAAATGTGGAACTTGTTAAATGTTATATTTGCAACCCTTCGTCCCACTACAAAAAAATTGGATTATACCAGTAATAATGTAAATGTCACTTGCCACATAAAAATTGAAAATTATTTGTCACTCATTGACAAGTACTTATTTCAACCTTAGGATTATAATATATGTCCAAGATTCAAATCATACTTGTGTATTACAAGTTTTACAAAAATTATTCCTAAGTAATAACATGCATAATAAAAGCAACATTCTATTGGAAACAAGGAATAACTATTTTGGTTATTACAGATTTATGTATTGTATGAAATAATTACAATTACATGTTGTAATATGTTATGTAAAATCTTTCTATATATGCATATATAGAATTTAGTTCAATTAAAGAAATGGGATATAGGCGGATATAAAAAAGGATCTGAAAACAATATCCCCACTAGAGGCAATGTGATCTCTTCCTATAAGAATACTAATAATACTGATAAATCCTTACTCTTAAAATCAATAAATTTATATTAAAATACTTTTGTCTATGTGAAATAAAAAGGAAATTTCCATAAACTATACCTATAATATAATGTTAAGGCTACGTAAGTATCAAATACTGAAGGTTTATAATTACAATATTGATTATACACTGTATTTAAAATTATTATTTTACAATTTGTGCGTAAAGACACAAAACAGTCAGTTTTCATATTGAAAGCAAGTTTTAAGTATTTAGAAAATATATTTATATTTAAATAATACTTCCTTCCAAGTCAAACTTTTAATAAATCTCATAAAAGCAGATCTTTATTGACATACGCTTTATGCATTTCTTAATTCGCTCTTTATACAAAAATAGAATAGAAATTTACAAAATAATGTGAGAAAATACAAAATAACAATTTATTAAAAAGCTTTACTTAATAAGAATAATCGTTTAACTTTTTTTCATGTTTAAAAAGAATTACTTCAGAGGTATTAAACAATAGTACCTACAAGTAGTACTAATTCAAAAAACTATTTGCATTATCATCTGCATCCAGCATAAATATAGCATAATTTTCTCTTTAATTATTTAAACATGTAATATTGAAAATCAATAACTTTTATTCTTCTTCTATTCAACAAAATACAATTGCTTTGTCAATAAAGAAAACAATCAGAAAATCTATTTAGAAAAACTTTGAAAAAAGTAGTACTTCCTT